>OZ035963.1:56801682-57231682 GCA_964034945.1 Chrysopilus asiliformis | reverse complement strand
CCCTGTTCGCGCTAAGGCTGCGCATTCGCATAGTATGTGCTCTGCAGTTTCAACCTCCTCTAGACAGAGTCTGCAAATGTTGTCGGCGGTTATGCCTATGTTATGTAGGTGGTAGTTTACTAGGCAGTGACCTGTAAGGAGGCCCACCACTGTCCTCAGCTCCTGCTTGTTGAGGTTTAAAAACTCTCTTGCTCTCTTTTTGGAGTAGTGGATGAATCTTTTTGATTGTCTTAATCCTGGGAGGCTTTCCCAGTAGGCTACAGTTTCCTTTTCCTCCCAATTATTGATCTCCATTTTTTGGAGACTCTGCGGAATTGCGCAAAAAGGCTCTGGGCCAATATGTATAGATTCAGCACCTTTCTTGGCCAGGAGGTCTGCTGCCTCATTACCTTCGATGCCTTCGTGGCCTGGCACCCATATTAGGGTGAGTTTATTGCGTTCGGCTAGTTTTTTTTCAGAATTGTCAGACAGTCCCATACGAGCTTTGAAGTGCACATGTACCCTTTGATTGCTTTTAGGGCCGCAATATAGTTGTTTTGTTTCCTTTAAAAATTTACTTCTGCTGAAGTCAGGGGGCTTCGCCACCCGAACCTCCTTTTCGTTACTCTCCAATACGAAAATCGCATTTAAATGGCATCTCAAGTCATATTTTGAATGAATTCGCTTCGCTCGTGCAGCTAACTTCACACTCGTGAAATCGTTGACTTTCGCCCCTTGTTGCGTAATATACTATTCCAATGCAGGTACAACGAAATTGAAACCCCAACTGATTCAAAAGTAAGCCCGGGGGCATAAAAAACGTCGAATCGAGAAAATTAAAAAAAAATTCTATCGGCCAGATGTGGCATTAATTAGATTCAAGCTTTAAACATGAAAATCTCAGCTGTAGAAAATGGCGTATACGTCAAAAAAATACCAAAGTGACGATCTGTCGTGGGTAAAATTCATATTCGTATCTAAAAAATCGATAACATATATTTTTTGAAGCCCCCACATTCTGATTTCTCGGGACATTTTCAATGTTGCCTCTTTGAGAAAACTTTCCACAACCTAATAGCTTCGTGAAAAGATTTAATAGAAATGAGATTATTTTGATAGTGTTTTGGATTTTTACACTAAAACAGAATCGGGAACGCGCACTTTTCATGGGAAAACTTTCTCATTTATTGGCTGTGGGTCGACTGTTTTATTTCTTATTTCACTTTCCATAGAATGCAAATCGACGCCCAGAATACTAAAAATTTGGCTCCCTTCCTTTTCAACAGAACATAAATTGGCCCTTTTTTCTGAGTGCAAAATGAATTGAAAAGCCCAAGTAGTTACCTACTCAAAGTTACCTAATCTGAGTCAGAAAATCCGGAAAGTCTCGATGTATACTAAAGCTCGTACATTTTTCTGCAAAGTGAATTTCAGCAGAAGAAAATACGAAAAGTGCTTTCAAAAATACATATAAGCGGATTTCGAAGTTCTACGAGAATTGAATAAAATTTTCTTGTTGACGTGGAAGATTTTGCCTGGGATTTTTGCGAGTTTTTGTGTGGTGTAAGGTAAAACAATAAAGAATGCAGTCAAGACATTTACCTGTTTTCTGAATAGAATCGCACGGTACAATGGCATGCATTTGTTTCCAGAATCCTGTGACACAATTGACAGGAAATACGGATTTTTGTCGCCATCGATTCCAACATAGTTTTGATGTACTAAAATTTTCCAATTTCCCAAAAGCAATCGATCCGTGTGTATGTTGATGATGTTATCGGTTTCATTGAGTTACCGGTAAATGAAAATAAATCCAGGTTAATTAAGGCAATGTGTGAATATTCATTAAATTGAGTTTATTGAAAATGTGAAACTCTAATACTAATATAGCTGGAATACTAATATATGCTAATATATATTGAATGATCAAACTTACATTTTCCTAGAAAATATTTGAAATACCATCTAGTTTGATGTTCTGGATTCTCTAGGATGGGTGTACTCGGTGATCCAAATACCTGTAATTAAAATTTAAATGTTTCATTATAAACGCTCTTACAATCGTCAACTACATTAAAATTTATTCTTAGCTTTTAGAGTGCAACCACCACAGGGTGGTGTAGAATTATTTACTATTAGACTCGAATTTCAAACATGCAAATGAAACTTAGTTTAAATAAGAGATTTTAGAAAGTTTGTTTATCGGCGCTCAGTAGTTTTAAAGTTTTGTCTGGCCATAATTTTCTCTAAAAAAGCTAAAAAGTTTTTTAGTAGTAATTACAGAAAAACGATTTTATGGGAAACTTTAGTAAATTGTTGTTGGTGAACTCGTGGCTAAGGATATCAAAATAATTTGAAATTTTCATTAGGAAATTTTTCTAGGATATACACTTTAGGAAATTCGATAAATTTTATTGAAAAATTGCTATAATTGTGTTATATTTTTTTACTATTGAATATAAAAAATTTCAATAAATTTATTTACTCTTTCCCAGTGATTTGGTTTTAAATATCAGATAACTAATTTATTTTCCTTTACTGAAAGTTGACAAACGCCTGGCTTTGAATTCTAAAGAGCTAAACAGAATGGGAGCGTCAACAGCAAGCGGCAACGGCGGGCGGCATGGTGCCGTCGTCAGACGATGCCGACTTGACACAATAAGAAGCGTCAATGGCGGGCAGCGGTATTTGCTGTCAAATGTTATTTAGTTAAACATACAGACAGTTTTGCCCCTCGTTGTGAAAATTGTAAATACTTTAGCATAGAGAGTCGCTCCACTAGTCGTCAGTTTTGTAACTAAAAATTTGCCGCCGCGGGACTTTTTGGATTTAGTTCAAATTCAGCGGCGACGGCGCCGTTGCCGTCATCATTCTGTCAGCCTCAATCGCGCTCTATTGGTTTTAAAAAAAATGACGCGGACGCTTTACGAAAATCATAGTTTTCTGTCAACTTTTAACGGAAAAGTAACGGTAGCTATAACGGGTAACTCCCATACAAATTGTTTGAAAAAACACCGTTTTTTGAAAATTTCTAGACACCTATGTGCTTTTGGAAAAAAATGAATCTAACGAAATTTAAACGATATAAAATTTTCTACATTTTTTCCTTAAACGCTTTTTACGTATCTTTAACGATTCTCGAGATAATTGAGCAAATATTATTTTTTTACATATGTTTTCCGAAACCAATTATTGCAGAGGAAAATTTGGTGTTGATCACAACTGATATTTCAACACACAATGATATAAAGGGTGTTTTTTTTGCTTAGATAGAACCAGGGAACAACCATTATATAGAATGGAAAGTAAGGCCTTTCCTCATTAACTTCCACTAGAGTAAGCACTACACTATAGAAATCGGGTTTTTTATCTCACTTCCCCTTTCTGCTGTCATACACTCGACCAAAAAAAATCAACTAGAATTCCCTTTGACAATACATACAGAAAAGTGCTGGCACTTTTGTTTACATTTTGCATGACATTTCATTGCAACATTGATTCATTTCATTGCAACGATTGATTTTGATGGATAATCACATTTTAGCGTGTTAACATTGCATAATTTCACATGAAAATGAATAAATCACAAATTCACCACTATTTAGTGAACGAATGTTCCGCTAATTCCATTAAAAACCCAAACAGAAAGTTTTTTCGAGTCCCATCAACAACAGAAAGGTAAAGTATAACGAAAGATCGACAGAATTGCACATGAACGGGCCTTAAAACAATTAAAAACTAAATTAAATTTAACACATTTCAACACATAAGAACATTACTAATTTAATGGAAATATGAAATTCTCCTTAAAACATTTCCATTATCCGATTTTGTTTTGATTTGTTTTCATTTCAAGTGACAGATGGGAATCCATATTGCCACACACCACCAAATCGCTCAGTGTTCATGTACACTGTCATGTAACAGCTATAGAAATCCTTGGATGTACGCTCCCAACACAAAAAATTTTGTTAGAGCTTTCCATTCTATATAATGGTTGTTCCCTGATAGAACTTACGAGCTGTTATACTGCGCTCACTTTTTGACATTTATGATCAGTATACTCTGGCAAATCATCATGAATAGACTTGCGTGTGAACAACGTTTACTAATTGTGGAAACTTATTTCCAAAATCAGCGGTCAGTTAGAAATTGTTATAGAGCTCTTCGTCCACATTTTGGTCGTCATAATCGTCCCACTGAACGCACTATTCGTTAAACCATCACCAAATTTCGAACTAATTTTACACTATTAGACATTCATCCATCAACCAGAGTGCGTACAGCACGTAGTAATGATAATATTGCTGCACTAGCATCATCGGACCGTATTTCTTTAAGAATGTGGAAGGAGTGAGTGTTACTGTCAATGGAGCTCGCTACAGAGCAATGATCAATGAATTTTTGTTGCTAAAAATTCAAGATATTGGTGTAGCTGACTTGTGGTTTCAACAGGATGGCGCTACGAGCCATACGGCGACCGCAACCATCGACTTATTGAAATCAAAATTTGGCGATAACTTGATTTCGAGAAATGGACCTGTCAGTTGGCCTCCAAGGTCGTGCGATTTGACACCTCTCGATTATTTCCTATGGGGCTACGTGAAGTTTATGTTGAAAAACCAGCAACAATTGACGTCTTGGCGGCCAACATTGTTCGTGTTATTCGTGACATATGGCCAGCAGTGCTCGAAAAAGTGGCCCAAAATTGGACGTCCAGAATCCGCTTCGTCAAGAACAGCCGCGGTGGCCATATGCCCGAAATCATTTTCAAATGTTAATGCCATGTATTGATCTTTCGAACAAATAAACAATTTTGATTAAAATTTAATTTTTTTGTGTTACTTTTTAAAATTTGAATTTCTATTGGGCTTAAAAAAACACCCTTTATTTTATTAAAAGTCTCATTGAAGGATATGTTACTGAAAATTTAGCTAAAACTTGAACGGGATAATAATGATAACGAAAAAGCACTTACATATCACCAGTTACATTATGCAGTCTAGGGTTAATACAAGCAACATGAAACGGATACACGACATACACATTACTTTCACGTGCTAAACTTTCAAATATTAAACTCTTTCCCTCCGTATTAATTTAGCTTTCATGCCCGTATGAATTCCATAACGGTTCGCATAGCTTTTTATTCAACGGTTCATTCTTTTATATAGACGTACCTTTAAAAATTCATGGTATTTTATTTTGATGAATGAACAAATGAATGAAAAGGATTCAATTTTGAGGTGTGCGCGTGTGTTTTGCTGTGAGCGGTTTGCGAGGTTAATATGAATGTGGGATCTCATCAAGCATCTGTCAGATATATTCAGGACATGTGTGACTGTAATTGCTTCCGTCTGCGACACACATGAAAAATTTCATCTGGTTTTTCTTCTAGGATTTGAATCATATAAATGGCACTTGACATTATTATATTCATCCCTGTGGCGTTGCCCTTTCTTGTATGTACTTTCGCGTATCTTTTCAATCAACCAGATACGATTTCTCGTGAGAAAATGGATTTTGAATTATATGTGCAAAACTTTGTGATCCTTTATCTAAGATACATAATATGATGAAGCACATCTTTGGTAACGAATGTGTGGGGTGCGATAAAAACTTTGTTAATAACTGATGCGCTGCGTAAACAAACAAATTTTCCTCAAGCTGTTAATGCTTTTTCATTATACATATTTTATTCGTGGGAGGAATGAACCGATTTGGTTATTTAAGTATGCTAAAAAGAATTGATTTAATCTGATCTGCTTTTAGGTAACAAGATTAGGTGAAAAAACTCTTCCCTGATTTAAAAATTTTCGCCATAAGAAGGATAGACAGAAAGTAAGTAATATAACATCACCTTGGGATAATCATCTATTAAGCTTTCTTATCTGAATTCTTAGAAAATGTTCACTTTTACACTGAGAGAAAGAATCACATTCTGCACGGTAAAAACTGGAGTCTAATTTTAAGACTTTTTTTCCTACATATAGGTCAACACCTTTTTGAGCCTAAAAATCAAACTTTAAAAGTTTGAAATTATTTTCCTTTTAAATAGTATTATCCGGTCTAAATTTAAGGTATTAAAATTTAAATTTTAGTCTAAAAAATCTAAAAATTAGTTCCAAATTTCTAAAAATTCTCAAATTAAAACCTTACGGTTTAAGTTTAAGATGCATGAGTCTTAAATTTAGACTGGAATGGTTAAAAAATAGTCATAAACTTCTAAAATTCGTGAATTATCCGGGTAAATAAGACTATCCGGTCTAAATTTAAGACTTAAAAGTTTTAATTTCAAACTGAAATTACTAAAAAGTAGTTACAATTTTCTAAAACTGACTCAAATTTAGACTTCGAAGTTTAAATTTCAAACCTTTTTTTTTAAGTTTATCAGGAGCTGAGGCAAATTGCCTCTAATGCCGAAGTGTTTAGAGGTCCATGAGCAGAAAAGTTCCAAATTCAAATTCAAGCCGAATTATTTTTGCCCTGAGTGGGATTTGAACCACTGCTCTTTGGATCACAAGGCAAGCACTTAGCTGACTGAGCCATCCACGCCCGCAAATTAAATTCTTAATTTTAGATTAATATGTATAGAAAATATACTCAGACTTCTAAAATAAACCAATTCCAGACTTTACTTTCTAAATTTTAGAATAATGAGTTTTAATTATAGGCTGAAATGATTAAAAAGTAGTCACAATTTTCTAAAACTGAATAAATTGTAGACTTTGAAGTTTTGTTTTTAGACCGAAAAGTCGAATTCGAGCATCGCGACTTTTCTAAAAATTGACCGACCGACTGATGAATTTGAAAAAGAAAAATAAACTGAAAAGACTAAATATTAGACAAAAAGTTTAATTCAATTTTATCCGAATTGAAGTAAAACTTACAAGGTTTAGTTCTCAAACCTGTAGGTCTAATATTTCGATTAAAAGTCTAGAAATAAGGCGGAGAGGTTTAAAACAAATTTTTAAGAAAGAAAAAGTTTACTTTTTAAACTATAGTCTTAAAAATAAACCGAAACTCACTAAATATTAAACTTTTCGACTAAAATATACTCTAAACTTTCAAAAAGTTTTAAAAATAGAGAAAATAGTTTAAAATTCCACTAAACTTTCAAAAGTTTAAAAAATAGAAGGAAAAAGTCTTAAAATTAGACTCCAGTTTTTACCGTGTGGTACTAAAAAAATAGCGCATTACAATATGTTTCTGGGGCACCTAGCTATATTTTTTGATCATAAGAAAAGCTTTTGAAAAGCTTGTAACAATCGGTTTATGTCTAATACTATATTTTTTGCTAGCTATTGTATGTTCCAATTTTGCCCGGTCAAGAATTTAGCCTAGCCATTTACGATAGACAAACGAATAGACAAACGGACGGACATGCGGAAATGAAAATCTTTTGTCATCCCTAACACCCTTGTACAAACGGTATACTATATCTAATATACTCCTATATGCTATAACATATAGAGTAAAAAAGATGACATTTGTATAAAAATATATTCATCGTAAAAAACCATCTTGTAGCTATTTTTGACTGACTATGGGGAAATGGAAGTTTCTTTTAAATCTGTGTGGCTGGATTTTCGTATTTCTGTCAAAATACTTCTGTTTGACAAAAAAATCTAAATATAACAGAAAAAAAATATACCTTCTAGAGACATTTCTGAAGAACTTTTTATTGGAAATTTCAAAAAGGTCAAACTTTTTATATACCCAAATGTTTCTTTAACACCAACGCACGTGTCAAAGTATACTATTCTAAATTTTAGCTTATGTTTTTATGTTTTTCATGATTGGTCTTTTAGGCTGTCCCCAAATACGCTATTTCGAACCCTCTTCCCTCTTTCGACACATAATTTTTCCGATCCAAAGCACCGTTTTCGAGAAAATCGTAAAAAACCAAAACTATTTTGTTGTGATATGAAGCTGAGGAAATGGGAATATTTTATTTTATTTTACTACAAGCAACACAATGAAAGGCTTTTGGCTAAAGCTTTTTTCATGCGACCGCCGCATAAGACTAGATTGGACAATTTTGGAGAGTCCGATCGAAGTCAAAAATGAAATAATCTTCACTCTTTGGTCCATTTCTCAGATGTTAAGATTATTAAGCTAACTTTAAATTATTAACCGGAGCAGATAAAAACTTTGTGATTGGTACGAAATCCGTTCCAGGCAAAATAATGAGAATGTCCGTGCATCTGTCTGTCGGTCTGTCCATTTGACGAATCTTTAATAACTCGAGAACGCGTTGATCTAGCGACTTGAAATTTTTTGTAAATAAATCTTACAAAAAATGTAGCTCCCTATCAACTTTTGGAAAAGTAACTGGTAACTTATAAACAAATTTTTTTTTCTTTTTGAAAAAGTTCAGTTTTTTGAAAATTTCTCAAAAACTATGCGCTTTTGCCAAAAAATGAATATAACAAAATTTAAAGGCCATTTAAAGGACTACATTTTTTGCTTTAACGGTTTTTGATTATCTTTAACGGTTCTCAAGATATTCAAAAAAATATTATTTTTTACATATCTTTCCGAAGCTAAATATTGCAGAGAAAAGTTTTGTATTGATCACAACTGATATTTATACCCGTATGGTGAAACCCGTAGGGTATATTAACTTTGCCTTACCGTTTGTAACGCCAAGATCCCGTTATCACACACAAAAATGAATTACACCAGTGTGTTTAGAATGATAAAAAAAATTGATTTCTGCTTGTCCGTCCGTCTGTCCGTCTGTCCGTCCGTCTGTCTGTCCGTCTGTCCGTCTGTCTGTGGCGCGGATTGCGGGCGCACGGATTGAGCTAGAGACTTGAAATTTTGCGCAGATCCGTTTTTCTTAAAATGCGAGGCTAAGTTCGTTAATGGGCGAAAATGGACCATTAGGGGGGGGGTACCCCCCATACGAATGAAAACGTTTTTTGCGAATATCTCAAAAACGGTGCATCTTATCAAAAAAGTCCAAGAACAAAAGTTATTTAGGATATGATTCTACATAAAACTCCCATACATCAAAATCCGATTGGAATAAATTTAAAAAAATCTTATTGGAAAGTTTGACTTCAAAGTGGAATTTTGGTACAACTGTTCGAATTTTGATACGAATATCACCATACGGGTCTCCAATGATTGCCAGATTGGCAATTATAGCTTTTGTTATGTTTTTAGATGAAATTGATCTGCAAAATAGTCAATTTGATGTGCAAAAGGTTGTATTTGGACTCTAAAAAACCAGTAATAGTTCGTGCTTTTTAAGATACATAACTATTTACAACAACAAATTAGTTAAATGAATATCAAATTATAAAAACTGATTTAGATTTTCACAATTTTTTCCGAAATCAGTTACTTTAAAAGGCAATTTTTTATCTCTTTTTGTGATTTTTTATATTTCATCTTCTCAGTGGTTTTTTTTCTATAAAATAAGGTGTACCTATGCAAATTTTATCACAATTTTTGTGGGGCACTTTTATTACAGATCTGATAGGCACATTTATCTTGGCAATATTACCATATCAAGTATCATCATTTCGGCACGTATAATCATGAATTTTCTATTAAGCCAGTGAAATATATCTTTGTTAAATTATATAGCCAAGTATTACAATTTATTAAAAAAAGAAATAAATAAATAAAAAAGTCATGAAAGCATTGAGATGATAAATTTAAAAGATATCGGAGTTGAAGTGCGACATATTCAAGATAACATAAAGGAAAAGAAAAACTTTTTTAATAGCAATCATTTTAAAAATGACTTCAACTTGAATTTTCGTTTAGAAAATGCAAAAATTGTCAATTACATAATAGAGGCGAAATTTAGTTTTTAAAATTTCCCATAATATTGGGAGAGAAGGTTCCTGATAGTTGAAAAACGGGGGTAGTTTTTGAGACATAAAGTTCGATGATTTCGTGGGTAGGAAAAATCAATTGTGTCGTTTCCATTCATGTTTTTAAATTGGAAAATGCCAATTCTGCAGAAAGTTTGTTAATTAATTCTAGGACAGATAGTTTCACATAAAGTGGGATCAAGTTTGTGAATGGAATTTTTTTGTTGCACAGGCTACCATACGTGTTTTGGCGTTTCCCTTAAGATTGGTTTTTTGATTTAAAAAAAAAACTGCTACAGGTTTTCCTATCGTGCTTTAATGTCAGTTTCTGGGCGGTCTAATTTTTGCTTCGAAATATTAGAAAAGATTTGGCTTAAGTTTTTTCTGAGTATTTCAAGATTTTCGATTCCGTGGATGAACCAGAAACGGTTGACGCTTTGGAAGACAACATACGGCGATTCATGCGGATATATGGCAAGTTATTGCGGATATATGGCAAGTTATTGCGGATATATGGCAAGTTATTGCGGATATATGGCAAGTTATTGCGGATATATGGCAAGTTATTGCGGATATACGGCCTCAGATGCTCGAAAAAGTGGTCAAAAATGGGACCGGCAGGATGCGGTTTGTAACCGCCAGTCCTGGTGCTGTCCGAAATCATCTTTAAACGTTAAAGGATAAAGAATTATCTTTCAAATAGAAGCACTTTTTAGATCAAAAGCCAATGTCTTACATTTATGTCTTCAATTTGTGTATTATTATTTAAATTTATTTTCCAGACACTCTTAAGAAACATCCTTTACAAGCATGGCGAAAGACAGATGTCACTTTGAATTTTCAGTCATACTAATCCTGTATGTAATTAAAAATTAGTTTATCCTTTTTCAAATTTCTTTTTAAAAAAAACTTTTATTTAAAAAAAATATTCTAAAAAGGAAAAATTAAATTTCTGAACCCTTCCTATCATCATGCTAATATATAAAAATGAGTTGGTGTCTGTCTGTCTGTCTGTCTGTCTGTCTGTCTTTCACACAAAAACGGCTGAACCGATTGACCTGAAATTTGGCATGAGTGTTTGTGGTAGTTCGGGTTCCAACATAGGCATACGGAAAAGTTGCGCGAGGGGTGGGGGGAGTAAGAGGAGAGGGTAAAGTGATTTCGAAACTTAGTTTTTGCACTATGTTACTCTTTCGCGGGGAAACTACTGAACCGATTGGCCTGAAATTTGGTATAGATGTTCGTCGGGGTCCAGCCCCAAAATAGACCCATTAAAAAGTGGCCCGAGAGGTGGGGGAGTAAGGGGAGGATAAATTAAACGCGTGTATCAAGGGGAGGGGGGTGAACCGCGAAGCGGTTCGGGGCGCAGCCACTAGTCAGAAATAAATGCGAGATAAACGGAATTTTTGACTCCAGAATTTTTGACTCCGGAATTTTTGACTCCGGAATTTTTGATTTATCGAAACGAAAAACTCCCGGATGTGATTTTTCTGGAAACTTTGAGGCAAAGGATAATCACGTTATCCTAACAGGATCTTCCGTTATCCTTACAGATTTCTTAACGTCTGAATCGGATATAGCGATCTCAAAAACCACCAGATGAGTTTTCCCTGGAAAATTTTATGAGAGGATAATCACGTTATCTTAACAGGGCCTTCCGTTATCCTTACAGGCTTCTTAACATTTGAATCAGCGACCCCAAAAACAACTGGATGAGAATTTTTCGCGGAAAGTTTGTGAAAAAGGATAATCGTGGTATCCTAGCAATACTTCCCGTTATCCTTTAGGACGAATTAGAGAAAATATTTTTTTGTAATCGGACTTACGTATTGGTGCAATATGTCAAGTTAATTGGATGAGTGGAAGTGGGTAGAACTTAGATTACAAGATTTGACCCTGACAAACAGGTAAACAAACAGACAGATAGATACGAAGGCAAGCTAAATAAAAGCTTTTAATAAATATTTATTCGTAGGTTGCATATGACTTTATTGTTTTTTTTTCAGTAAATTATAAGCGTTTGTTTATTTAGAAAATGAAGAATAATTTATTGAAACATTTTCCTATCTTTCGAGTAAAAGACATTCCGCGCCGAAAAAATCTTCATTTTTTGCCGCTATCCATTCAGAGACCCATTTTTCGGCTTCTTCAAAAGAATTGAATCGCTGCTCACTCAAATTGTTGCTCATGGACCGGAATAA
Organism: Chrysopilus asiliformis; assembly: GCA_964034945.1. Classification (NCBI taxonomy): domain Eukaryota; kingdom Metazoa; phylum Arthropoda; class Insecta; order Diptera; family Rhagionidae; genus Chrysopilus; species Chrysopilus asiliformis. The sequence continues at coordinate 57,219,669 of OZ035963.1, read as the reverse complement.
ATGGTAGTCCGAAGGGGCAATGTCTGGTGAATACGGCGGGTGGGGTAGGATTTTCCAGTTCACTCCATTTAAATAGTTTTGAACAACTTTAGCCACATGAGGCCGAGCGTTGTCATGTCGAAAAATGAGTTTATCATGTCTATTGGCCCATTCTGGTCGTTTTTCGGTCAGAGCTCTCTTCAAACGCATTAATTGTTGTCGATAATGTGCATCCTCATCCAATAATGCTTCCAATTGGGCGTCTTCAAATTTTTTTTGGTGGTTTTCCATGCTCTATCTTCCACATCGAAATCGCCGATTTTAAAGCGTGCAAACCATTTTCTGCAGGATATTTCTGATGGAGAATGTTCACCGTAAATATCCACAAGTAATCGATGTGTTTCTGCAGCCGTTTTCTTAGCAATAAATTAGTGAAGTAAAACTTCCCGCAAATGTTGTTTTTTAGCACGAAACTAGCCATTTTCAATCCAATAGAAAGAATGCTTGTTTACACTCTGAACAAATGCCACTTACTAACGTTGGAAGCCGTCCGATCGCGCTACAGCCCGAAGCCTTGGCCTACCTGGTGGGTTCCTTGATATATTAGTTTTTCCGGGGAGACGTTAGCGCCTCGCCCAACCCCCAACCTGGAGGGCCAGTCTAAGTAACCATCCCGTTTAAAGCGCGGGGCACTCGCTTTCACCCTTCTCCATCTGCTGTCTAAAAAGACACCCAGTGGTTACAACGAGGAGGTGGAGATAGGATTCGATAGCAGAGCTGATGATGTTACTTACAGTGGGCTTTTCACAGGATTTATGCTACGTCGTGCCCCAGATCACGATCAAGCCCTGAGACCCATACTAACATTCGACCACCCTTACTTCCAGTACTGTCAAATAAAATTGTTACCAGTTGGTAACGAGTAGTATGAGTTACGCCATCTATTGAAAAACGATAAAGTCATATGCAACCTACCAATATCTCGCTTTTATTTCTGATACACAGCACCCAAAAAAAATTTTTTTTACTTTAAAAAAAAAAAATTTGAAATTAAATATTTCTAAGATTGCCTGCTATCTAAGAATGCTTACAAAGTTTTTAACTCTTGTCTGAATCTTATTAAATTATCCGCTGACTTAAATATGAAAAGACTTCATTAAGGAAATTTATCTGGGAGCAATTTAATTTAATTTGTGAATAATCTGAATAAAAATATATTTTCTGCCTTCCCTGAAAAGTTTCCACAAATCCAATCACACGCTAAAATGAATCTTTTCACCGAATTTATAATAGAAAGTTGTGTATAATTTTTAATTGAGATTTTTCGAAACTACTCGTGTGACATAAAATGCGCTTAAAACGTAACCAATTATAAATTAATTTAATTATTTTTTTTTATCAGAGTACGTGATATTTCCGTGTTCACTGAATCACATTAATTTAGTGATATTCAAAAATTTAATCTGGTCACAAAAACCTTATATTGGTTTTATTGGTAATTAGGATTTGAAAAAAAAAATACTAAAGAGTTACTTTGCTATTATTATATATTTTTCAACGATTTTTCTGATTCTCTGATAAATAAATTAAATTGTGCTCTCGTCCGAACTATTCAACAGACAAATTTCCGGATTTATAAATTTTTCCGGGAAATAAAAAAAATATCCTAAGGCGCGCTTTACACATTTCTCTAAATTGAAAAGAGTATATTGATTGATTTTACTTATATAACTATATTGACAACTTTATATTAGATTATCTGTTAAGTATGTATTACTAATCTAGATTCAAAATCAACTTAATTAAAATATGGTTGTCAAATATCCAAATATGTAATACAAAACAATTCCAATATTCAAAAGTAAATCAAAGAGCGAACTTTCCAAGTTTCTGGAGTTTATGGTAGAAATTATTCATATTTGGATTTCTAAAGGACTTTCAACACAGGCATTTTCTTTGATTTTCCAGAAACCTTTGGATTTGAAATTGGATTATGTTGTCAATGAAAGTTTCGTTAATTGGATGGGAAAAGGATTTCACATATGAATCAAGAATTTTCAATCATCTGAGCGAAAACATATTTCGAATGTATTTTTTTTCAAAAGATATTCGTTTAACTTTTTTAAATGGATTTTTTATAATTTTTTTATGATCGAAAATATTATCAGGTTTTTGACATTTTTTTTAAAATTTCTTACAGTAGGTAATTTTTACACAGGATTTTTTTTGGGTATTTTTTATACTCTATATGATATACATACTAGCTTGCATACCCGTCGTTGCCGGGTTAAAGTTTTTTGTATAAGTTTTAGAATATGAAGAAAACCGAAAAGAACCTAAAAACTTTTGAGAAAAATCTTATTCTTGCAGGACTCTCCGTTGCGAATTAGTCTAACACCAGATTCGTGACCAGCGATCCCGAAAACCCTCTAATGCCATTTTGCCCGAGGAAAAATGGGGAAAAGAATATTTGCGTTATCCTTACAGGACCTTCCGCTTATAATTTCGAAAATTTAACACCGGATTCGTGATCAGCGACTCCTAAAACCTCGAGTGAAACTTTTCAGCCTTCTATTGAGCAGAATTCATGGCGAATATCACGGTTTAAAAACATCCAAACCCCCTTCACCCCTCGGTTACCCCGCCTTAGTGGTAAAATTTCGGAATGCCCCGCCTTAGTGAGCGCTTACGTGATGGTTGGGACATACTGTGAAAGTTTCAAGTTTCTAACTTCAGGGGTTTGGGCTGGGCGTTGATGAGTCAGTCAGTCAATCAGTCAGTCAATCAGTCAGTCAATCAGTCAGTCAATCAGTCAGTCAATCAGTCAGTCAATCAGTCAGTCAATCAGTCAGTCAGTCAATCAGTCAGTCAATCAGTCAGTCAATCAGTCAGTCAATCAGTCAGTCAATCAGTCAGTCAGTCAATCAGTCAGTCAATCAGTCAGTCAATGAGTCAGTCAATCAGTCAGTCAATCAGTCAGTCAATCAGTCAGTCAATCAGTCAGTCAATCAGTCAGTCAGTCAATCAGTCAGTCAATCAGTCAGTCAATCAGTCAGTCAATCAGTCAGTCAATCAGTCAGTCAATCAGTCAGTCAATCAGTCAGTCAATCAGTCAGTCAATCAGTCAGTCAATCAGTCAGTCAATCAGTCAGTCAATCAGTCAGTCAATCAGTCAGTCAGTCAATCAGTCAGTCAATCAGTCAGTCAATGAGTCAGTCAATCAGTCAGTCAATCAGTCAGTCAATCAGTCAGTCAATCAGTCAGTCAATCAGTCAGTCAGTCAATCAGTCAGTCAATCAGTCAGTCAATCAGTCAGTCAATCAGTCAGTCAATCAGTCAGTCAATCAGTCAGTCAATCAGTCAGTCAATCAGTCAGTCAATCAATCAGTCAATCAGTCAGTCAATCAGTCAGTCAATCAGTCAGTCAATCAATCAGTCAATCAGTCAGTCAATCAGTCAGTCAATCAGTCAGTCAATCAGTCAGTCAGTCAATCAGTCAGTCAATGAGTCAGTCAATCAGTCAGTCAATCAGTCAGTCAGTCAATCAGTCAGTCAATCAGTCAGTCAATCAGTCAGTCAATCAGTCAGTCAATCAGTCAGTCAATCAGTCAGTCAATCAGTCAGTCAATCAGTCAGTCAATCAGTCAGTCAATCAGTCAGTCAATCAGTCAGTCAATCAGTCAGTCAATCAGTCAGTCAATCAGTCAGTCAATCAGTCAGTCAATCAGTCAGTCAATCAGTCAGTCAATCAGTCAGTCAATCAATCAGTCAATCAGTCAGTCAATCAGTCAGTCAATCAGTCAGTCAATCAATCAGTCAATCAGTCAGTCAATCAGTCAGTCAATCAGTCAGTCAATCAGTCAGTCAGTCAATCAGTCAGTCAATGAGTCAGTCAATCAGTCAGTCAATCAGTCAGTCAGTCAATCAGTCAGTCAATCAGTCAGTCAATCAGTCAGTCAATCAGTCAGTCAGTCAATCAGTCAGTCAATCAGTCAGTCAATGAGTCAGTCAATCAGTCAGTCAATCAGTCAGTCAATCAGTCAGTCAATCAGTCAGTCAATCAGTCAGTCAATCAGTCAGTCAATCAGTCAGTCAATCAATCAGTCAATCAGTCAGTCAATCAGTCAATCAATCAGTCAGTCAATCAATCAGTCAATCAGTCAGTCAATCAGTCAGTCAATCAGTCAGTCAATCAGTCAGTCAGTCAATCAGTCAGTCAATGAGTCAGTCAATCAGTCAGTCAATCAGTCAGTCAGTCAATCAGTCAGTCAATCAATCAGTCAATCAGTCAGTCAATCAGTCAGTCAATCAGTCAGTCAATCAGTCAGTCAGTCAATCAGTCAGTCAATCAGTCAGTCAGTCAATCAGTCAGTCAATCAGTCAGTCAATCAGTCAGTCAATCAGTCAGTCAATCAGTCAGTCAATCAGTCAGTCAATCAGTCAGTCAATCAGTCAGTCAATCAGTCAGCCAATCAGTCAGTCAGGTTAAACGTTTTATATATATAGATGATATAGAAGTACATTAGATTTAGTATGCCGTTTGTAACGCATCGAACCAATCATCGCACAGAAAAATAAACTATTACTTTGTTACCAATTTGCAACTTTTCGGTTGAAATTAAGTTACTTCGGCAACCAGTGCAAGAGTTACTTATTTTAAAACGTTGCTTTGTGACCAATTCGCGACTCCTTGGTTGTTGTACTACCGTAACGTAATTCAATTTGGTTGCATGGGTGACCATATGTCCCGACACGGATACAGGCAACAACGAGTTACTATTCCTTTTCAATGTTTTGAAGATATTTTCCAAGGAAAAAACTAGGTATTTGTATAATCCTAGCGAGTTCTGTCCGGTGAAATTCTAATTAAAATTTTATATTACTTATTTATTACAAACCAATGAATCTAGTATAAAATTTTTAATGAATTTCCCGACATAATTTAAAGAAAATTCCATTATTACGCCATAAATTTAAAAGTAGGATGTTGGAAATCACGATCCTCGGGGGAATCCTTCAATTATTTTTGGCTTTTGTCTGTGAATAAATTTGTTTAAAGGAATTTTCCCGTCCACAAATTTCCCTTTTGAATAGGAAAATTGGAAAAATATAGCGTAAAAGGTTCAATGAACCTTAAAATAGAAGACGATGAGGGCTGGAATTGACTTATTTGTAGATTTTTTTTTTATATTTTTATTTTCCTTCGGTTTTGTCTTTCTACACTCTGGGAATTTTTCGATTTTCTCTATTTGTGTTGACATTGAAATGCAAAGTTTTATGTGACAATGAAGATATTCTGATTTTTTCTCATTTTTCGGCTATTCTATCTCACTAAATCCCCCGTGAGTCCAAAATACCAAACAGAAATTGCGATTTAAAGTTTATTTCATTGCTGGAGCTGTGTTCAATCAAGGGCATTTTCACAGCAAGTCGATATCGGTAGAAAACAAGAAAAAAAAGCTTTACTTTGTATTCTCGAATTTAATCGATTTCGATTTTAATTTTAGTTTAATTTGTTTTCAATTCGTTTTAGGAAACATAGGAAAAGCTACAATTGCCACGTGCCAATCGTCAGATACTCTATATGATGACATACAAAATGTTTCTTTAAAAAAATCAATTTCTATAGGAGCGTGGGAAAGGAGTGGTCCGATTGGATTTTGATGTATAGATAAGTTATGTAAAATCATATTCTAAACAAATTTTATCTCTACACATTTTTCGATACGATGCACAGTTTTCGAGAAAACCGGAAAAAAGTATTTCATTTGTATAGGAGAGAGGGAAACAGTGGTCCGATTAACTTTGATGTATGGATGAGTTGTGCAAAATCTTTTTCTAAAGACATTTTACCTTCATAATTGTTTCAATATGACTCACCGTTTTCGAGAAAATAGAAAAAAGTATTCAATTTGTATAGTGGAGGTGGAAGGAGTGGTCCAATTGGATTTTGATGTATAGAGAAGTTATGTAAAATCATATTCTAAACACATCTCATCTGCATAAATTTTTCGATGCAGCGTATCCAATCGAACCCCTGCTTGCCCCTCTTTTATACAAATGAAATACCTTTCTTCCTGTTTTCTCAGGAAGAAAGGTATTTCATTTGTATAAAAGAGGGGCAAGCAGGGGTTCGATTGGATTTTGATGTATGAATGAGTTATGTAAATTCCTATTTTAAATACTTTTTATCATTATAAATTTTTCAGTATGGCTCACCGTTTTCGAGAAAATTGCAAAAAACTGTTTCGTTTGTGTTTTTGGGACCCCCCTCTCTTCCCCCGGAAGAAATGGTCAAATTTTGCCCATTCAATAACTTAGCCTAACCGTTTACGAGAAAACAACTGTAAAAAAATTCAAGTCTAGCTCAATTCTTTCAGACGTACAGACGGACGGACAGACAGACGGACAGACAGACGGACAGACAGACGGACAGACAGACGGACAGACAGACGGACAGACAGACGGACAGACAGACGGAGAGACAGACGGAGAGACAGACGGTCAGACAGACGGAGAGACAGACGGAAGGAAATGCAGACGGACATGCGGAAATGAAAATCTTTTGTCATCCCTAATACCCTGGTGTAGTTCATTTTTGATGATTGGTTCGATGCGTTACCAACGGCATATCAAATCTAATATTCTCATATATGGAATATCATATAGAGTATAAAAAGGCCATTTCCGTTTGTGCAGAATTCGTATTACTTTTTTTTATTCGATGAAAAGTATCAAAAACGAATTTACGGTTCCGCATAAATTCAGATGGAAAATTCAGGAAATTATCATGCTTTAAGCTTTAAATAATATACGCGACAAAAAAAGGATAATGAGAGTAATTTTTCAAATGTTTTCAATTAAAACTGTTCGTTTGACAAATATCCCAATTTACATTCGTTTTGGTAAAATTTCTCAAAAAACGACTGTTTCTAGTAAATTGAGTACTTTTCGAGAGGATTATTTCTCGCCCATTATTTATTTATTTCAGTTTATTTAAGGGACCTAAATACATTTTAGAAATTGGAAATAAAAAAAGAGTTAACGAAGAAAAACCCCTTTATATAGGGAAATGAATTACTTTTATTTATGAGAATTGCTCGAAATTGCTATTCAATTTTCCCATATAAAGATTAAGTGGAAAAAAATAGTCCATATAATTTTTATTAATGAATGCCCTTGGAGAGTTAACCTTTTTTTTTACTTTTTCACAGGTAGTATAAATAACTCATTTAAAAACGTTTTATTACAACAGACAACCTTCAAGAATTACTTGTGCAGACTTTTCGATAAAATATTTGTTAAATAAAAACACACGTTTGAACAAAATTTATTGATTTCAAAGAACATTTAATTTAAATTTTATGTTGTGGGTGAAATTTCGCTCGAATTCGACCTTTGGTCTTGTATGATTTCCAAACACGTGATTATTTAGAACGATTTTTTTTTGGAAATTCGAAGTAATGAATTTTTATTGTGCTGCCAAAACTTTATCTTTATAGAATTGTGTAAAGAATTTTTTTTATAGTGCTAGACGTTCCCGTACTTTATTTTACCATCTTCTGCAGTTGTAAAGTTAATTTCGAAAAGCAGTTTTAAATATAATTTATGTTGTACAAAAAGCTTTTGAATGGAAAAGGAAAAAAGGGAAAAATTCGTCGCTGGATAGATTTTGGGATCGGCGTTTCCGATTCTGACATTAACAAGTCTGTAAGGATAAAGGAAGGTCCGGTTCGGATAATTTTTTCATTTTAGATTTTTAGTCATACTAATCAAATACGAAATGACTAAAAAAGATTGAAATAAAAATAAATTTTGAAACAGCTTTTGTTTAAAAAAAGTACACTAATGGTTCAACCACAATAAAGGCGGCAAGCGGCAGCGCCGCCACACGTACCGCCCAGCCAGCTACAATGATAGCGGCACCGTCGGCATATGCTTCTGTCAAAATTGAAACGTCAAAACTTATTTAATTCGTCCGCTACTTCGCTCCATTTATTTTCCTTGATGTCTGTCCTTTTATATTGAGGATGGATCAAATCGTAGAGCATTGGATTTCCTTTTACGAGCTCGATTAATTTTTCCTCCGTTGTCGGCATCTTGCGAAATCAAAAAGTCAAAAATCTGCATAGAATGTAGCGCCGAATGTGGTTATTGTCACAAAACAACGAAGAAAAATCGTCATAGAATGTGGCGCCGAATGTGGTGGTTTTCATAAAACATTTTGGGCGGTGGCGGCAAGTTTGACTTTGTTTCAAACTCGGCGGCGACGGAAAAAGTGCGCTGCCGTTGCCGCTGTGTTGTAGAAGCTCTCGTTGCGCTACGTTAGTGCAACAAAAATGCCGCCCGCCGCTGCCGCGTGCGGCCTTCATTGTGGTTGAACCATAAAAATAAAAAAAAAAAATTTTGAGCGCTGTGTATTAGAAATAAAAGCGAGATAAATATTTATTTTATTTTAATTTTTTTGCTTTTTTTATTCCGCTTTTATTTCTGATACACGGCGCCCAAAAATTTATTTTTCTGATTTTTTTAAAGCTACTTTGAAAAATTTATTTATTTTTATTTTGTCCTTTTTAGTCATTTTGTATTTGATTAATATAACTAAAAATCCAAAATGAAAAAATTATCCTAACCGAACATTTCGTTATCCTTATAGACTTCTAAATGTCAGAATCGGAATCACCTATCCCAAAAACCCCCGGGTAAAACAAGGGTAATCACGTCCTTACAGGGCCTTCCGTTATCCTTACATATCGCTTAATATCAAAATCGGATTCAGCGACCCCAAAAACCCCGAGATGCAATTTTTTCCGGTAAATTTAAGGACATGGATAATCACGTTATCCTTACAGGGCCTTTCGTTATCCTTGGAGACTTTGTAACGCCGGAATCGCGATCACAAAAACCCACAAATTAGATTTCTTTCCCGGAAAATTGGAGGAAAACATAATCACGCTATCCTTACAGGATTCCGTTATCCTTACAAGGACGAAGTAGAGAAAATATTGTGTTGTCATCTGACTTAAGTGTGTGTGTGTAAAATTTCAAGTCAATCGGATGAGTTGGAAGTCGGTCAGAATTAGACTCAATATCAACATCGTTTGGGTGCCAGGACATAGTGACATAGATGGGAACGAGAAAGCGGACGAACTTGCTAGGAGAGGCACAATTGCGCCAGCTCTACCTGTAAAGGAGAGTATAAGCATACCTATGGCAACGTGCAAACTCCTACTAAGTTCTGAAGGGCTAAACAATGCAAACCAGAGATGGACACGGGAGAGAACGTGTACCGTCACCAAACGTATATGGCCAAAGCTCATGAATCAAATACAACAGATTGCGCATTGCGCAGGTCCGCCATGTTGGATTTTTGCTCTCAAGAGATTGTGACGTCAGCTGCGCGAAGATCTTTAATAAGTCTATGGAAAATTTAGAATTTGTGGTTTTATCTCAGTTTTAAGTGTTTGAAAAGTAATTAAAAGTGCTGTAATATCAAAACTAACCTCAAGAACTAAGTGTTTAATATTTAAGACATTGAAATGGGTGTTTGTGCCGTGTGCAACAACGAAAAGAAAGGCAGTGAAAAGACGAGTTTCCATACATTTCCCAAGGACAAACTTGTTTTGAGGAAATAAACAAACTTCTGTTAAAGAAAGGATACATTTAATATAAAAACTGCGAGAATTTGTCGCCTACATTTTGTACCTGATTGCTTCGAAAATAATATGCAGTATGAAATAAGTAAGATATGAGTAAATAGCAAAACTCTAAGTAATGTTTATATTTTACAGGGTTTGTACATAATCGAAAATTGAAGGTAAATGCTATTCCAACTTTATTTAGTATTTCCGAAACTGTTGCAACTTCAAGTCAGACAACCAGGATGGCTGAAAAGCAGTCAAAACTATTAGTTGCTGATTTATTACAACAAAACGAGGAGCCTTTGCATGACAAAGCAATCAATGCTTATTCATGGGTTCATCATGACTGAAACACTGTCTGAATCTTTAGATAATTGTGATATTAAAGTAAAAAAAACTTTTTTTCACATCGAGGATGTATTTTCGTATACGTAAATTGAATAAAGGACTCTGTGAACATTTAACTACAAGAAAAAGGAAAAATAAAAAAATTCTAACCTAGAAATTTTAGCTATGTTTCATTTATTTTCACAAAGTGTAGTAAAAATTCACAGGCATTGTTGTTGTTTGACTATTTTTTTACTATTTATAAAAATAAATAATATTTATATTGCAGCAAACAGAATAAATTCCAGTTTTCAGGCGAAAACAGAACAAATCTCATATCAATGACATTTCAGTACGCTCTTGTGACGACATGCGCAGAAGTTTACCAAAATGAAACTCGTCTTTGCGCAATCTGTTGTATTTGATTCATGGCCAAAGCTAGACAAAAAACGCTCCAGTAGACTCCTCTCACTACAACGAAATGCGATCAGCACGGTAGTGGGAATAATAACAGGGCATTGCCTAATAGGTAGACATGCCGATAGGCTCGGAGCTCCCTCAAACGACTTTTGTAGAAGCTGTGGGGATGTGGACGAAGAGGAGTCGACAACTCATCTACTCTGTCATTGCAACGCAGAAGAACTCATTTGGGCAGTTTCTTCCTAAACGATCTGGAAGACCTAAGCGCCACAAGCGTCGCAGATCTACTCCGCTTCATCAGAAGCTCCAAATGGTTCGAGGTATAGGGAAATGGATCGTCAAGATTCGCGTGGTACCACAATGGGTCATTTCTGGCCTAAGTGTGCCTTTTTGGCAGCCACTCCAACCTAACCTAACCTAGATTGCAAGATTTGAATCTGGCAGACAGACAGACAGATACGAAAGCAAGCTAAGTAAAAGTTTTTTGTGCTTTCACTTAGCTTGCTTTCGTATCTGTCTGTCTGTCAGATTCAAATCTTGCAATCTAATGAAAAATGCCTTGTCAGCATTTGTTTTAAAAGGTGGTTTGGTTTTGATTCGGTTCGGCTATCTTTTTTAAAAAATGATTTGGTGCGAACTGAAGGACATATTTTTTTCCGAGCGGTTCGGTCCATGCTTTGGTTTTGGTTCACTCGAATTTCAATGCATCAGTGGTTTTTGGCTAGGTTCAAAAAACTGGTTTGCATCTTTGATTTTCAAAATCACTTTTGCATTTAGTTATGAAAAACACGAAATATGGTGTAGTTTTTCTGTATTCCATGACGCCGAGTTCTGATTGAAAAACTCCGCCTGCGGCGCATATTTATTATTATTTTTTAAAAATATGTTTTCTTAATTGAAATCATGTTTAATTTTTTACAAGACAACACAATTTTTTAATATCGCTGAGTTTTTTTCCTGGGGAGCTTTTTCTCTGTTTATTGTGCGAGTAAACTTGTTAAATTTAGAATAAGATAAAAGTTTTAACTAGACTTTTTTCCCAAGTTTTTGTTTTCCCATTGTTGCTTCGCTTCAGCTATTTTCTCAACCCATGGATTGCCTGAAAACATATAGGGTCATCCTAATCTGGCGTTGCCCATTGAATACTTTTAAAGTTTCAACTTTAGTTATTAGATACTTTTGAAACACTTTCAATTTTCTTTCGGATTCTAAATTTGTCAGACTTTTAAAGTTTGTAGACATGCCCTTTAATTGTATTTTCGTGAATTTTTCAAAAAGGTCAGATTATAAACTTTAAAGTCTATAAATAAGTTTCTAGCTGATATCCATTTTTTTAAGAAATTAAAACACTTCAATTTTTTTTCGTTAATTTTCGATTTATACATATACATAGTTATCCTTGAAAATTTCCCGCATTTATCAATTGAAACATTATCGATTTTATTCATTGATCAGAGTACCATGACGTATTATACCGAGTCTTTAGCTAATTAATCATTTGATAATATGAATTTCATAGAAAATTCCGAGGAACCCAAAGTGATGTGAATTTAACACCTTGACGTTATAAAGTTAAATTCTGTCATGGTATTCATTATCATCTGTCTGTAAAGTTTAGTAAGTTGGTGGAAACGAATACAAAACCATATATTTACACGGCGAAGGGATTAATCAAAATTGTCGGTTAATTATTCTTCGTGTTAAGCATACCTTACACAGCGTAAATGGCTTGTTATAAGATTAAAATTAATTACCTCGTCCTTTTCAGCCAGCGATTCACCATTCTCCAGACGGAATCTTCTACAATTGGGGTCAAAGCCATCTAATTCGGATTGCGGTAGCTGAAAGATATTTGAAAAAAAGAAAAAAATGAAATAAATTAAAAAAAAGTTTTTGTAAAAACCACACAATAAAGTACAATTTTTAATAAATCCGTGAAAAATTGAATTGCATTAGCAGACCCTTCGTTACCAGCTCAAAGTTTTTTGGTATAAATTTTAGAATGCCAAAAAACCATAAATAACTTAAAAACTTTTGGGAAAAAACGTTATCCTGAAAACCTCCCAAAGCCAGTTTTTGTGAGAAGAATTGGAAAAAGGACATTTGCGTTATACTCACAGGACCTTCCATTTAGAATTTTGAAATTCCAACACCGGATTTGCGATCAGCGACCCCAAAAGCCCCCTAATGCCGATTTTCCCGGGAAAATGGGAAAAAGAATATTTGCGTTATCCTCACAGGACCTTCCGTTTCGAATTTTGAAAATCTAATACCGGATTCGTGATCAGCGACCCCGAAAACCCCATAATGCCCATTTTTCCGGGGAAAAATGGGGAAAAAGGATATTTCCGTTATCCTTACAGGACCGTCTGTTTTAAATTTTGAAAATTTAACATAGCTCCTGGCAACGCAGATCATTTTGCAGAAAACCGCGTAAAAATCGGTCCAGTAGTTTTTGAGTTTTGTAATCTCAAACAAACAAACATCCATTTTTATAAATATAGATTAAATGGCAGACCCTATCTATTATATCGGGTCTTTCAACAAGGACATAACAATTTTGTATTTTAATAAAAACGCACCCTAAAACTTTTTTTATGATCTGGCAATGCTAAAACGTCAGTCAAGATTTACATTTTTATCTTGGTGAAGTTCAAGAACGAGCAACGTTTGGAAATTATTAAAACTTACTACCGAAATTCTGAGTCGGTGGTCGCAATCGTGTAATCTCGAGAAATGGTCCGGTCGAATGGCCACCTCGCTCATGCGATTTAACGCCGTTGGATTTCTTTTTATGGGGTTATGTTAAGTCGTTGGTTTATGCCAACAAGCCAACAACGTTAGAGGAGCTCAGGAACAATATCGAACGCGAAATTGCCAACGTTCCGGCCGATATGTGTGGAAGAGTGGTGGAAAATTGGCTCCAAAGAATCAATCAGCAAACGTGCTCGCGGTGGCCATATGAACGACATCGAATTCCATACTTAAATGTAACATGTCCACTACACCTGGAATAAATTTCAGCCCGATATCTCAATTATTCAGTGTTTTATTTAAATACAAAATTGTTATGTCCTTATTGAAAGACCCGATACAACAAAAATACTTTGTTGATTAAAATTAAGACGTAACTAGAAGTTTATTTCTATTTTTTTTCGTTTCTAATAAAAATAAATAGGCATCATCCACATTAAAAGTCCTATATTATAAATAGAACCAAAATTTTGATTAACTTCAAGAATTTTGTTGAATTTTAAACAGCTTAAAAGTTTTTACTTTGTTCCGATAAACATTTCGAAGCATTGTGTTGATAAACGGTTTTTGGCTTAACCCCTTCAACTTAATCGTAGAGTATGATCTGTTTGTGAAGGCGAATGATGGCGAATGGAGGCGAATGAAGATGAATATATGCTTAACCTTGCTTGTTCTGAGCAACTCACTACTGCAAAATTTCAAATCTCTAGCTCAATTCGTACAACAATTATCGTGTTAATGGGCAGATGATATAATGGACAGGTGTTTTTCTTGATTCTAAACACACATGTGGAGTTCATTGTTATACCCGTATGGTGAAACCAAAGGGTATATTAGATTAGCCTTATCGTTTCTAACGCCAAGATCCCGTCATCACACACAAAAATGAATTACACCAGTGTGTTTAGAATGATAAAAAAAAATGAATTGTGCATGTCTGTCCGTCCGTCTGTCTGTCCCTCTGTGGCGCGGATTGCGGGCGCACGGACTGAGCTAGAGACTTGAAATTTTGTGCAGATCCGTTTTTCGCAAAATACGAGGCTAAGTTCGTTAATGGGCAAAAATGGACCATTAGGGGGGGGTACCCTCAATACGAATATCTCAAAAACGGTGCATCTTATCAAAAAAGTGCAAGAACAAGAGTTATTTAGAATATGATTCTACATAAAACTCCCATACATCAAAATCCTATTGGAATAAGTTTTAAAAAATCTTATTGGAAAGTTTGACTTCAAAGTGGAATTTTGGTACAACTGTTCGAATTTTGATAAAAATATCATCATTGCCAGATTGGCAATTATAGCTTTTGTTTTGTTTTTATCTGACATAACGCACCTTGTTTTAAAAGTGATAAACTATTGATTTTCACGATTATGTGGAATTACTTGCTATAACTATACAATTTAGAAGATTTGGATGAGTTAGAAGGTTTAGATTGCTTGTACGTGTGCAATGTTCGATTATTCACTGTCAATTATTTTGATTCCTACAGACATTTGACACGACGAAAATACCGAGAGAAATTCCTTAGGGGCTCGCACGAGCTTACAAAGCAACAACCAACATATTTCTTAAATTTTATCCATTGGGGTTGAATTAGTGGTAGCAGAATGACTTACAACATTTTTTTTTCGCTCCTTGATAATTGAATCGGTTGTTTGCCGGTAGTTGACTCCAACTCTCCAGAGTGAAATTTTCTATAGAACGATAGATAGATGACATAGACAGGTGTAAAAGATCAATATGCTACCAATTCAAGTCAAATATAGACGAAAGGTGGATTTTCTTTCATGTCGAGACAGTGTTATGCCATTATTATTAGCTGTTAGGAGAAATGTTTGATATATTCGATTTAACGCGTAATAAAATAGGTGGTAATTATTTCGATCGATTTTCCCATTGTTCGATTTTACTACATTTTTCCATTGTACGTAATGAACATGAGAATTTGTGAAAAAGAATTTTTTCTTCCTTTCAATTGTGGATGGCCGCCAGCCGAAAAGAATTTTCTATAATTTTAGTAGCATTGTTTCTTCGTGCCCTCAAGGTTTCCGAAAAGAACAACTTCAACCTTAGCAATGGACGAAGAGTTGATTATTCTCTAATTGGCCTGAACTCTGGCCAACCAATTAATTTGCAGTTCAATTAAGTGATTTTATTAAAGGATGGGTAATGTTTCTACACGATTAAAAATTCAAGGATTTATATGAATAGATTTTTGTTTATCAAGATCTTTCACATAAAATTGATCTCAACTGGCTTCTTTTTATCGACATTTGGTGTAAAATTTGAAAGCAACACCCAACAATTTTTATCAAATTTACACCAAATATTTATCAATTTATAAAAGCTTTTATTTAGCTTGCCTTCATCTTTGTTTGTCTCTTTGTCAGATTCAAATATTCATACCCAATTTTGGCTCACTTCCACTCATCCGATTGGCTGGAAATTTTGCTCACATACGTAAGTCCGATGACAATAGAATATTTTCACTACATCTTCCTTGTTAGGATAATGGAAAGTCCTGTAACGATAACTTAAATATCCTTTTCCCCAATTTTTCCGGGAAAAAATCTATTCTGGAGGTTTCTGAATCCTAGTCTGGGATTAAGAAATCTGTAAGGATAACGGAGGGTACTTTGAGGATACTGCGATTATCCTTTTCCAAACACTTTTCGCAAAAAAATCTCATCTGGGGATTTTTGGGGTCACTGAAGCCGATTCTTATTTAAGAAGTCTGTAAGGACAACAGGAGGTCCTGTAAGGGTATCGTGACTATCATTTTCCTCAAATTTTCCGCAAAAAAATCTCAATTGGGAGTTTTTGGGGTCGCTGAATCCGATTTTGATGTTGAGGAGTCTGTAAGGATAACGTAAGGTCCTGAAAGGATAACGTGACTATCATTTTCCACAAATTTTTCAGGAAAAATCTATTCTGGGGGTTTTGGGGGTTTTGAGAATAGATTCTGGGGGCGATTCTGACATTAAAAGCCGATTCTGACATTAAAAGTCCGTAAGGATAACGGATTGTCTTGCAAGGATAACGCGATTATCCTTCATTTCAAATTTTCTGGAAAAAAATTGCATTCAGGGATTTTTTGGGATCGCTGAATCCGATTCTGACATTAAAAGTGCGTAAGGATAACGGAATGTCCTGCAAGGATAACTCGATTATCCTTCATCTCAGATTTTCTGGAAAAAAATCACATTTGGGGGTTTCTGGGATCGCTCCTGGCGTTAAGAAATCTGTACGGATAATGTAAGGTCCTAAAAGGATAACGTGATTTTCCTTTTCCTTAAATTTTCCGAGAAAAAATCTCATCTTGGGGTTTTTGGGGTCGCCGAAACCGATTCTGGCATTAAGAAATCTGCCAGGAAGGTATTCATGACGGAAACCGACTCGAGAACGGGAGCAGATAGAAAATTTTTATAGATTCCACGAATACCCATAAGGTCAAAATTACACACAATTTACGGTATTTAACCTAAGAATTCTCAGATAAGAATTCTCAGATCACAGTACGCGTCTGACTTACACAGCAAGACAAAGTTTTAGTAATATGATCCGTAAATTCGTGTATTTTTCTTTTTGTTTCCCTGTTAGAATGCAATGTGAAATTATAATGAGTATAATTTTGAAAAAAAATGGCAATAGTCAAACAAACATGTTTTACATATCTAAAAAATATATTAAATTTAATTAAAATCTCTCATCGCTGTTGTCGGATCCGTACGACATGCAAAAACTTGGTGTTTTCGGGATGCCTATTCAAAAAGAAGGCAAAGTCAACTTTCCGAAATAGGGCAGAAAGTTTTTATTCCTGGAAATTAGCAATCGAAAGGACTCCAAAAAAAACAACTTGTACACAAGATGTTGTTGTTTTTTGACTCCACATCGTTTAGCAAACTTCGTGCCTTGTATTTTTGAGTTAAGAAAGGGCATAGAAAAGTAGGATGGAAGCTGAAGCACTACAATATAAAAGGAACACCGCAATTCCTTTGAATTGAAGGATCCTGGATCATTTCAGCAGATGATTTTGTATCCTAGAATATAGAGGTATGAAAGGATGATGACAAGATACCGTAGAAATATGGAAAATATTATTTGTGGATAGAAACACCTCTTTGTGCCCGATAACAAAACCAATAAGAAAAATTAAATTAGCATTCATAAAGTTGTCTCGAAAATTGAATTTTCAACTTTTCCTGTTGTTGGCGTTTAACACATAGTACCGAAATGAAATTTTCAAGCAAAAGTTTTATTCTTAGAAATAAGCAAATGTCAGATGTGTTTGTTTTCTGCATTTTCTGGCCTCAAGGGTGGTAGTTAAATATTGTTTTTGTGAGAAATTTAGTTTAACATTGGAAAGCGATCTTAAAAAATGTAAATGTCATAAAACTGTTTAAACTTTTACCATTATGGGCTGTTCAAAAAAGATGTCACGCCTCTAGAGGCGAGGTGGGAGAGGGCAATATTGTGGCGACGCGGTGATATTTAAAGCCTGAGTTACATTGCGATGACAAGGCGACACGAGACGTCGACGAGAGTCGCGCGACATTGTCGTTATCGTCATCCAAGTTACATTACCAGAGCTGCGAGCACGTGCTAAACAATTCCATAACCTAACAAATTTTTTTGAAAGTAAAAGATGAGAGCGCAGAAAGTAAAGAAAATATTATTATATGCTACTATGGATAATTACTGCGTTTTGATAAAATTGCCAATTTTTCACCAAAAGAATTAACCTAACCAAACAATTCAACTGTCATTCGATGTCGCCGCGACAAAAGTTCAATTTTTTAAACGTTGGTGGCGTTGTCGTGTCGCTGTCGTGACAATCAATTTGATTTGCATCTATTTTACCAATAGAAAAAAAAATATGTAAAAAACATAACAAAAGCTTTAATTGCTAATTAGGCAATTATTGAAAACCCGTATGGTGAGATTGAAGTCAAACTTTTGACTTTGAAGTCAAACTTTCCAATAAGATTTTTTAAAATTTATTCCAATCGGATTTTGATGTATGGGAGTTTTATGTAGAATCATACCCTAAATAACTTTTGTTCTTGCACTTTTTTTGATAAGATGCACCGTTTTTGAGATATTCGCAAAAAAATGTTTTCGTTCGTATGGGGGGTACCCCCCCTAATGGTCCATTTTTGCCCATGAACGAAAAATTTCAAGTCTCTAGCACAATCCTTGCGCCCGCAATCCGCGCCACAGACGGACAGACAGACGGACGGACAGACAGACAGACGGATGGACATGCAGAAATTAATTATTTTTATCATTCTAAACACACTGGTGTAATTCATTTTTATGTGTGATAACGGGATCTTGGCGTTACAAACGGTAAGGCAAAGTTAATATACCCTTTGGTTTCACCATACAAGTATAAAAAACGAACTCTAGGGGCCAAAAATCAAAAAAATTGATTTTTTTCAAAGACCTCGAGAACAGTCAAAGCAAAAAATTTAGAAAAAAGCGAATATTTTTCAAAAAAATTTCAAAAAACTGCATTTAGTACAGCACATGATTTTCTTATACAAAATCTATGTCTCTGCGCAATTTACATAACGAATAAAATGAATTAAAAAAAAAATTGAAATATCTCGATAACGGTAAAAGATAGCGGATAACCGGAAAAGACAAAATCATGGCAAACATTATTCTCTTCAATTCATTTCATACATTAAACCACCAAAAACCCGAGATTATCGCAAAAACTTGTTTTTTTTAAATAACGGTATATATCTCGATAATGGGCTGAAATACGGAGTTCTAGTGAAAGACAGAGATGTAGAAAATTGTATTGTCTACAACTTTTGTTAAACGAGTACTAAAAAACTACTAAAAAACGAGTAGTTTTCGGAGCCAAAAAACGAAATTGCTAAAATTTAAAAAGCCGCCATTTTGCTTGCTTCTGATTAACGGATTTCCATCAAAAGTTGATAGGATTGTCCCATTCCAGGAACCAAACATGCCTGTAAAATTTCATGGCTCTAGCTCTATTAGCTTTTGAGAAATCTTGTACACAGACTGACAGATAGACTGACAGACAGACTGACAGACAGACTGACAGACAGACTGACAGACAGACTGACAGACAGACTGACAGACAGACTGACAGACAGACTGACAGACAGACTGACAGACAGACTGACAGACAGACTGACAGACAGACTGACAGACAGACTGACAGACAGACTGACAGACAGACTGACAGACAGACTGACAGACAGACTGACAGACAGACTGACAGACAGACTGACAGACAGACTGACAGACAGACTGACAGACCGACTGACAGACAGACTGACAGACAGACTGACAGACAGACTGACAGACAGACAGACTGACAGACAGACAGACAGACAGACAGACAGACAGACAGACAGACAGACTGACAGACAGACTGACAGACAGACCGACAGACAGAAAGACATTTTTCTAATAATACTGCAACCGACTCAGGAGTGTTCGGGAAATGTTTTTTCGGGAAATGGTCGAATACAATACTTTATTATACTACGTATAAGAAAGCAAAAATATATGGGAGATACCGTTATAGCTACCGTTACTTCTCCAAAAGCATAAAACTTATTTACAAAAAATTTCAAGTCGCTAGCTCAACGCGTTCTCGAGTTATTTAAGATATGTAAAACGGACAGGGAGACAGACAGATGCACCGACATTCTCATAATTTTTCCTGAAACGGATTATCAGAAAGTTTCGATCTGCCCTCGTTCTCGAGTCGGTCTCCGTCATGAATAGGAAAGTATAATACAACGCTTTGATATACGAAGTTTCGACATAAGATGCAAAATTATGAAATTTTGTAGAACCAAGAACGTCGTAAATCGAGGGACGCCTGCATGGGTTCAACCGTTGGATATACACGAATAGACCGTAGAAAGAGTTTTATGATACGGGATTTATGATATCTTATGTTTTATGATATCTTTATTGCTTATTTGAATTTAAAGAGATTCCAAGAGTATGAAAAACGTTTCAAACGAAACGAGTTAGTCAGTTCAAAAACTATTTTCAAGAACCTACCCATAGTTGTGCATATTTTAGTCGTCATTCACTTTATCCCATATAAGCACTTTTTAGAATTTTCGGTTTTCTTTTTTAACTTGTCCCATTTTCCGGAAAATGTCGGAACAAAGGTCATATAGCGCTGAGTGTGACAGCATTGGGAATTCTCAATGACCTACATTATGTGGATTGTTTTATTTTTCGGATGGAAAATATGAAATAGGAAATGGTAAAGAGGAAAATGCGTTTTTAAGCCATCTAGATAGGACACAAGTCATTTTCATGTGTGGAAACTAGGTTTATGGTTTTAATGGAAAACTTAATGCAGTTGCATGCTTGGCGCAATTCTTCAATTTTATAGGAAAAAAAAATCAAAATATGTTCGGGGAATATATTTTATAATGGTGTCTATAGTCGGGTATATCATATAAGTGTGCCAAAGTCATTAACAATTTTGGTTGGCTGAAAAAAAAGTCTCAACAATGGGAAATTTGAAGTTTGAAGCTTGGAACGAGAGACCGCCTTAGAAAGGTTATTTTGTTTTACGTAATGTACCCAGATATAAAAAAAACGTACACGAAAAATGGATTTATCCGACATACTTTTACTATATATTCAAATGAAAAAGGAAAAAGCATAAAATAAAAAACAAGATGAGAAAAAAGCTACAATTGCCAATAGGTAAATGTGAAATACCCCGAATGATGGAAAAAAAAATCACAAACATCCCGTTTTCGAGAATTCCTGCACGGTTAAAAATTTAAGAATTTTTCAAGAATACATTTTTTTATCAAGATCTTTTACACCAAATTTTTATCAACTCGCATGTTTTTATCGACATTTGGTATCATGTGTAAAAAGTTGATAAATATTTGGTGTAAAGTTTTGACATTTTACACGAAATATTGATAAAAGTATGGGAGTTAGTACAAATTTGGTGTAAAAAATCTTGATAAACAAAAATTTTACTCTTCAGATTCTTAAATTTTTATATTCTACTAGGGGCTGCGACCCGAACCGCTTCGCGATTCACCTTCCTCATGATACGCGGCTTCCAGCCGCGCGTTTAATTTATTTATCTATACTGAGAAATATCGGGAAAAATTTAACAATAGATTTTGAAATAATAGGTTATTGCCCATTACAGGCTTCGCCCGGCTAAAAGCGTGAATGGAACAAATCCAAGGAAAACCAAATCTAGTTGGTTACAAATTAGATAGCTTAGAGAGGGGTGGAGGGTTTTTAGGCTTCACCTTCACCAGGAAGGGTTTTTAGAAAGACTTTTTTTAGGAATACCATCAAAATTTTTTTTTATGGTCTATGTTGGAGCTAATCGGCTCGGTAGTTTCCTCGCGAAAGGGTAACATAGAGGAAGAGCTAAGTTTCGAGATCACTTTACCCCCTCCCCTTACTCCCCACACCCCTCGCACTACTTTTCCGTACGCCTATGTTGGAACCAGAACTATCACAGACACTCATGCCAAATTGCAAGTCAATCGGTTCAGCCGTTTTTGCGTGAAAGAGGAACAGACAGACAGACAGACAGACAGACAGACAGACAGACAGACAGACAGACAGACAGATTCCAACTCATTTTTATATATGATATATATGATATGAGTATTAGTATATGAGTATGATTAGTATGATGATATGATATAATGTATCGAATCAATCATCAGACACAAAAATCCACTACACCAGGGAGCTAGGAATGACAAAAAAATTTTGACTTCCGCATGTCCGTCTGTCCGTCTGTCCGTCCGTCTCTGTCCGTGAACACCATAACGTTCGAAAGGATTGAACTAGAGACTTGAAACTTTGTACAGTTGCGTTTCTCATAAATGGCTAGGCTTGGACCATTCTTTGCCCACTACCTCAAAATTGGACCATTCCTTCCCCCCTCCTCCACACAAACGAAACAGTTTTTTTTTGCAATTTTCTCGAAAACGGTGAGTCTTGTTAAAAAATTTATGAAGGTAAAATGTGTTTAGAATAAGATTTTACATAACGTGTCCATACATCAAAATCTAATTGGACCACTGCTTCCCCCTCTCCCATACTTTTTTCATGTTTTCTCGAAAACTGCCTTGAAAATTAAGTGCAACCTTGTAGCTAAATTCGTTTCTGAGTTGTTCTATATCTCTCAGCCAGCAAACGGATGGACAATCAAAGTTTTTAATTTTGTTTGCAAGCGACCATGGGCTTCAAAGGATGTTTGAAACGTCTTGTGAGCGGTAAATAAATCATATTATTTTATTTAACTTAAAAAATATTTCATGCGGTTAAACCGAAAATTCTTTTTAATTACATTAAATATAAAAAACCCATTTATAAGTAAATTTTGATACGATTGACAGTCGATTTTACACAACACCCGAATGTGCAGCCTTTGCCGGATTAAAGTATTTTAGAAAAATACCGGAAGTCACTTTGTTAACAACTTGTGACAAAATAGCGTCATACTTACAGGACCCTAGGCTGAAAATTTCAAAATTTTGAAATCAAAACCCCTTTAACACGTTGACTGCCAGACCAATTTTGCAAAAATGTGAGGGAGATGCCAATACATGTAGACGTATGTAGAATGTACGTATGTATGAATGTATGTATGTATGCATGTAGATTTTAGACCCAGCTATAGAAAATTATAGCCTTGGCCGCTCATGAATTAGTGCCAATTTTCACTGGCTATCAAAAATAATAGCCATGGCAGTCAATGTGTTAATGTTATTTCAATCAGAAAATATGGGAGAAAAGTTCTTTGGTTTATCTCAAAGGACCTCTCGTTTCGATTTTTGAAATTTCACCATCAGATTTTTGATCAGAGCGACAACAGAGCCCCTTAATGATAATTTTCTCGAGAAAAGATACAAAAAAGGATATGCGCATTATCTTTACAGGTCCTTAACACGTTTGCTGCCGGTCACATGTAGTTTAAAGGTTTTCTAGGAAGTGCTGATATCTTTGAGTCGACTTATTAATAGCTGTAGAAGTTTATTTTATGTGGTGAGGTTTATTATTTTGGGTACGTAATTTACTTTGAATATTTGAAAGCAAAAAATAAAACTCTGTAGTGAAAATCACGACTTTTTGAAGTTTTATACAAACCAACATAATAGTAGTTCCCGGTTAAAAAACGAATCATGTTAATTAATCGGTCTGTCAGAACTCCGAAATTAAGGACGTGTGAAAATAATTGTTATGTAAAAATAACTTATAATATTTTCATCATATCGGGTATAGACATTTTAAAAGAAAATTGTTATAAGAAACAGAAATATCTGTATATACAAGTACATCCCTAAATATTCCATACAACGTTTATAGAGCATTTCGCAATGTGTGCGCCTGCGAATCACTTGTGGATCCTTGTAAGATTTTATTATTGTCTTTTCAGATAGGATGTTTAGAGTAAATAAATTGGGAAAAATGGTTTCGATCCCAAAGCAAAATATTATAAAATATTGATTAAATGAGAACTAGAAATATCTCCTCAAACATGCTTTTAAGTTGCAAGAATAGTAAAGTAAGCTATTTAATTCTTTTATACGTAACAATTTCAATTGAACTCAGAAATCGTCAAGAAACCAGAGTTTGAGTCCTTATCTACAAAAAAGGTCTTTAAAAATCTTTATGTGTTCATCCTGTGATTTTCCTATATGTATGTATTTTTTTTTACAAAATTAAAAAAAATAGATTTATAGGTTTAGTTGAAAAACTCTAGTCGCTCTGTCATTACAAAAATGGTGAAAAAAATTGTGAAAAAAATTGTGAAAAAAAATTAAAACCACGAATAAAAAGTATTTGTTCATAAAAAAATAGTTTTGATTTTAGCAGGAATGCAAAACGCTATCGTAACGTAACGAAATAACGAAATTATGTACCGGCTATTTATTCAAAATTACGTTATAACGCAGTGGCGAGCGGTGCTCTAATTCTTGGCGTGCGCAGATTTTTCAATATATCAAATTGATTGTAGACTACAGACCCTTTTTGAAACTATTCTAAAAATGTATATTTTCAAAACTAATCGGGTCTTTCAATAAGGACATAACAATTTTGTATTTAAATAAAACACAGAATAATTGAGATATCGGGCTGAAATTTATTTCACGTGTAGTGGACATGTTACATTTAAGTATGAAATTCGATGTCGTTCATATGGCCACCGCGAGCACGTTTGCTGATTGATTCTTTGGAGGCAATTTTCCACCACTCTTCCACACATATCGGCCGGAACGTTGGCAATTTCGCGTTCTATATTGTTCCTGAGCTCCTCTAACGTTGTTGGCTTGTTGGCATAAACCAACGACTTAACATAACTCCATAAAAAGAAATCCAACGTCGTTAAATCGCATGAGCGAGGTAGCCATTCGACCGGACCATTTCTCGAGATTACACGATTACCGAACTTCTCCTTCAATAGATCAATAGTTTGACCAGCTGTATCGCATTACTCGTTCGTGAACTTCACCATGATAAAAATGTAAACCTTGACTGACGTTTTAGCATTGCCAGATCATAAAAAAAGTTTTAGGGTGCGTTTTTATTAAAATACAAAGTTGTTATGTCCTTATTGAAAGACCCTTTACATAAAAGCCAAATACCACTTACTGACTTACTTACTCATAACAGTATCTCCCGAATCACTAAAACGATTTTCATGAAATTTTTCTGATTTACTTTCTCATAACAGTATCTCATAACCCACTCAACCGATTTGCTTGAAATTTTGCATACATATTCGTGTTATCTCATAGGCGCTCGCTAAGAAACGGGTTGTTTGAAAAAAGAACGTTGCACGATTTTGCCCCCCTAAACTAACTTTTGAACCCGTGTAATTTTCACTTTGGTTGAAGACTTTTTGGAAAGGGCACAGTCTCTAGTTTCATCCATATATGGCGTCGAGAGCCACCGGATTGCAGGGGGATGGTGAGGGTGATTTCTGTGAAAAATCATGAGAAAGTTCGTTAGCCCCTCATCATCCCCCTGCAATTCGGTGGCTCTTGACGGCATATATGTATGAAACTAGAGACTGTGCCCTTTCCAAAAAGTCCTCAACCAAAGTGAAAATTACACGGGTTCAAAAGTTAACCCAGGGGCACGAAAAACGCTATTTCTTGCATGATTCTTTCACAAATAAACAAGGGGTGGTTCTGAGGTTGGTGTTTTAAAACATTAATTTTTGCATTGAAGCCTGCCAGTACGGGCAAAATCTCGGGTCATACCGTCCCCACTCGTCCATACAAATGAAATAGTTTTTTTTTTCAATTTTCTCGAAAACGGTAAGTCGTATCGAAAAAATTATATGGGAAAAACTGTTTTGTTTATATGGAAAAAACTATTTTACATAACTCTATTTTACATTACTCTGCCTTACATCAAAATCCCATCCCTATACAAATGGATTTTTTTAAATCAAAATTTAGCCTGTCATCATATAGAGTATTTGATTGGAGTTTTTACTCCCCGGAAATTGGAGTTTTTCTCATGTTTGTCTGCCAGTCTAAATCACAAAATTGAATTTTGTTTTCATGACAAGAGCATCTTATTTTGGCATGTATAAGAAAGTTAAATTATTTACGTTGAATTTGTAGAAAAAACATTGAACATCTAAGGACTATTTGATCCAATGAATTTTTAAAAAGCTCACCACATAAATTCTTGTGTATAAACAATCTCTTCTTTCCGAGGCATTTCATTTTTTATTCAGGTTTATATTCACTTATTCTGTGATTACGATTTAGAACAAAAAAAAATCTTCAGGCGTTTTCACGCATTGTGTGGATGTTTTGGCAGTAATTTAATTTGCAATAAGAAATTTAACTTTATACGACTATGTTTGGATTTTTTCTTGTAACGGTGAACAGATACGACGCGACGGAGGAAATTTAATGTAAATTCATGATAATTTTCGCTTTTAGTGATTTCAAATGGGATTCCGGGTTATCTTATAAACTGTAATGCGTACAAGATTATGCTATTCAAAAAAATTTACACATCATAAAAAATATTTTACAAATGGGTAACACGTACCAAATGATTGTAAAAAGTAAATACGTGAAAAAGAGTATTATGTTTTATTTTTCATAGGAAAATCTCATCCTTTTTTATACATTTTCTATTAACTTCACTTTGGGGGAGGTATATTTCAAATCTTCTAGTCTTATTTTTGCCCATTGCCGCGTCTCCCATTGACTTAAAATTGTGAACATAGGTGGAAAATAGTCCAGGTGGAAATATTCTGATGTCAAATTTTAAAATTTGGACGACGTGATCATTTTTCGATAAAAAATGTCTGAAAAAATTGCTTTTTAGGTGGTTTTTGAGGTTCCTGATGCGCATGGGATGATCTTGTAAGGATTGCGACATGATCGTTTTTCGGGAAATTATTAAGAAAAAATAAAAATAGTTACAATTGTCAAGGGCCAATCGAAAAGTACTCAATATGAGGGCAGATAAAATTTTTATGAAAAAATCAATTTGTGTAAGAGTTGGTAGTGGGTAAGGGGGTAAGGTGGTGAGGGGGAGGGGGGGGGGAGATGGTTCGTTTGGATTTTAATGTCTAAACACGCTTCGTCTTAATAAATTTTTCAATACGATGCACCGTTTTCGAGAAAATAGAAAAAAAGGATTCAATTTGTATTGTAGGGGGAAGGAGGGAAGGAGGGGAAGGAGGGGGAGGAGAAGGAGGGGAAGGAAGGGGAGGAGTTGTCCAACGGGATTTTGATGTGTGAGTAAATTATGTAAAATCATATTCTAAACACATTTTACTATCATAAATTTTTCAATACGATTCATCGTTTTCGACGAAATTGTAAAATACTGTTTTCTTTGCATGGGGGAGAAGACGGGAGACGGGAGTACCGATTTTGCTAGTTTAAAAACTTAGCCTTGCCATTTAGGAGAAATTCAGCAATATCTTCGAAAGTTGTGATATTCACGGGTAGACGGGCAGATAGACAGACGGACGGACGGACATGCCGAAATTAAAATCATTTTTCATCCCGAACACCCTGGTGTGGTTCATTGTTATGTATGTGTGGTACGCCTTGTATATATATTATACTCGTATATATGCTTTCCGCGGAAATATAATGTATTTCCTAAGTGGCCCACAAGATCATTTGGGTTGGGTAGGCCCAATTAAGAGACTAAAAATTGTCAAATTAAAAAAAGTATAAAAAAAAATTCAAAAAAAATTTTTTAAAAAAAGCTTTTATTAAAAAAGAATGCACTAAAAAGAAAAAAATAATTTTCTGGACGCTGTGTATCACAAATATAAAAGCTTTTAAAAAGCGAGATAAATTTTTATTTTATTGTTTTATGCTTTATCTCGCTTTTTAAAAGCTTTTATATTTGTGATACACAGCGTCCAGAAAATTATTTTTTTCTTTTTAGTGCATTCTTTTTTAATAAAAGCTTTTTTTAAAAATTTTTTTTTAATTTTTTTTATTTTGTTCTTTTTAGCCTTCGAATATATATCCTTACATTTGAGATGTCCTTACAGGCTTTTTAACTTGAGAATCGTATTCAGCGACCCCAAAAACCCCCAGAATAGATTTTTTTCCGGAAAATTTGGAGAAAGGGATAAACACGTTATCCTTACAGGACCTTCCGTTATCCTTATAGACTTTTTAATGTCAGATTCGGATTCAGCGACCCCAAAAACCCCCAGAATAGATTTTTTTCCGGAAAATTTGAAGAAAAGGATAATCACGTTATCCTTACAGGACCTTCCGTTATCCTTACTGACTTTTTAATGACAGATTCGGATTCAGCGACCGCAAAAACCCCCAGAATAGATTTTTTTCCGGAAAATTTGGAGAAAAGGATAATCAAAAAATTAAGCTTTTTGCAAAGTTATCGAAAACTATGTGCTTTGGAGAAAAAATACATATTATAACAAATTTTAAAGAAAATAAAATTTCTTGCATTTCTGCCTTTAACGGTTTTCACGTATCTTTAACGGTAATATTATTTTTCACATGCTTTTTCCGAAATTAAATATTGCACAGTTTCGTGTTGACCACAACTGATATTTTTTTATAGTTTAATGCACTACAGAAAATTACACGAGAAACCTGAAATCGATTTATTTTATCTAGAAAATGCATAAATAATTTTAATTGGGTTAATATGCCATTCAATTCACGCAAACTGCAAACCCTTTGATATCTTTTAAATTTTACACAATGGAAATGTATGCCTGGGCATATATTCTAGAATACCTACAGTTGAATGTAAGAAAAACTATACAGAATATTTGAAATGTTTATATTTACTCCTTGGTACTTTATTCCTGTTTAATTGAGCACAACCGACATTTAATCCTTTTTGTGTATTTATTATTGGAGTTATGGTACATAAAGTCAGAAGTTTTAGTACTTAAGGTGGAAAGTTTTTCCATTTTGCGTGTTAGTTACTTGTTGTGTCTATCGTGCGAATATGGAAAACTTTCTTTAAGTAAAAAGTTTAATAAAAAACAAAATTTAAGTTGATTTGAAATGGAATTCTGTAATATTTCTGCTTCTTCTCTCTATATGACACGACAAACTAAAATGGGCCTTTGCAAATCATGTTTCGTAACAATTTAATACAGTCGCATCTCGCTAAGTTGTACCTCGGTTAAACTATCGTAAAATTTTATTACATTTTTATAAATTTTACAAAAGTACTTTTAACAAATCTATATACGAGTATATGAAATTCGATGTTTGTCTGTCTGTTTGTTTGAGATTACAAAACTCAAAAACTACTGGACCGATTTTTACGCGGTTTTTTGCAACTGATCTGCGTTGCCAGGAGCTATGTTTGATTTTCAAAATTCGAAACGGAAGGTCCTGTAAGGATAGCGAAAATGTCCTTTTTCCAATTTTTCTCGCAAAAACTGGCTTTGGGAGGTTTTCAGGATAACGTTTTTTCCCACCGTTTTTCCCCAAAAGTTTTTAAGTTATTTATGGTTTTTTGGCATTCTACAATTTATACAAAAAACTTTAACCTGGCAACGAAGGGTCTGCTATAATATAGAAAAGGAGCAAATTCTACACTCACGAATAAAGCGATTGCGCAGAAACGCAGATTTTGTATAAGAAAATCACGTGCTGTTTAATTTTTGTTTCTGAGTGATCACTTTTAGCTATATTTTGAGGTGGTATTAATTTGTCGCCGGATTTTTGCGAGAATGAACCATTAAATTGTAGTAGATTTTATATAAGAAGCATTTGTAACTATATTAGATACATTTTTAGGAGCAGATACGTACCACACACCAAAAATAGTAGCAAGGCGAGACAAAAATAAAATATGAAGATACAAAACATTTTTTTTCTCCACCATAAAGAAAGTATGTATAATTTTAGACAAACTAGTTTTTTTCTTCCCATTAGTTACTGCGACAAGATCTCAACAGCGGCATAAACATTAAGGAGGTATACTTTCTTTTATCATCAAAACTAGATTTACATTGCCGGAAGAAAAACAATACCAGCAATTATTCTTCGCTTTCACAACTAATGCGTGCAACAATATATTTCGAGTAGTGATAAAGAAGACATAAATATCAAATTGATTTCGAACGTTAATTGAATGGAATTTGGTTCACCATTATTTTATTTCGTAGTCAATAGAATTATTTATATTCTTTGGACATGAAAGCTAGAATAAATGGAAATATTCCAGAATTTCACTGCTTTTACTAAACATTTGTTCCAGGGGTTTTCCTTAATTTTCATGCAATTAATTTTTTGCATTTTATCCTGCAGCTTCGCAAGAGAGAAAGCAAAGTAAATTGGTTGCTGCAACAGGTACAGGGAAAAGGGGGGAGGGGGGGGAGGGGAAGCCTTTTAACGCAAAAAGTATTAAGGGGCTGTCCATGAAATACGTCACACATTTAGGGAGGAGGAGGTCTGAGCAAAAATCTAGAAAATGCTTGAAGATGGCGGAAGGTGGGAGGGATTCTTATTTTATGGGCAGCCTCTTATGATATTGATTATTTTTTATCGTTTTTAAAGGATTTTTTTTTAGTCGGGGGTTTTCTCCCAAGAGTCTGGATTTTTTCCGTACATATACGAGTTTTTTTTTTTAATTCGGCAGATTGTCTGATGGTCTGTCTGTCTGTCGGTCTATCTGTCGGTCTATCTGTCGGTCTGTCTGTCGGTCTGTCTGTCTGTCGGTCTGTCTGTCTGTCGGTCTGTCTGTCTGTCGGTTTGTCTGTCGGTCTGTCTGTCGGTCTGTCTGCCGGTCTGTCTGCCGGTCTGTCTGTCGGTCTGTCTGTCGGTCTGTCTGTCGGTCTGTCTGTCGGTCTGTCTGTCGGTCTGTCTGTCGGTCTGTCTGTCGGTCTGTCTGTCGGTCTGTCTGTCGGTCCGTCTGTCGGTCCGTCTGTCGGTCTGTCTGTCGGTCTGTCTGTCGGTCTGTCTGTCGGTCTGTCTGTCGGTCTGTCTGTCGGTCTGTCTGCCTGTCTGTCGGTCTGCCTGTCGGTCTGTCTGTCGGTCTGCCTGTCTGTCGGTCTGCCTGTCGGTCTGTCTGTCGGTCTGTCTGTCGGTCTATCTGTCGGTCTGTCTGTCGGTCTGTCTGTCGGTCTGTCTGTCGGTCCGTCTGTTGGTCTGTCTGTCGGTCTGTCTGTCGGTCTGTCTGTCGGTCTGTCTGTCGGTCTGCCTGTCGGTCTGTCTGTCGGTCTGCTTGTCTGTTTGTTTTTTAGTCTGTATGCTCGCTTAAAACTCCAGAACCACTGAACCGATTTGGATGAAGCTTTCAGGGGACTTACTGCCATCAAGGAGTTCTACGCTATGGGCTAACCTAAAATTCCCCGTTCCGTCCCTGCTAACCCCTGTACCACGTAACTGTCAACAACCAGTAACAAAATGTTGACGTCGAATAATAGAAAAACACCCCAATTAGATTACAAAACTCCAGTATAAATTAAACAAAAAATATGTTAAAAATTTCTGCAGCACATCATGTGGGCTATATTTTATTATTGTCCTCTCGCAAATGTATATTTTGTTATGTTTTTGTATTTATTTTGATTCTATTTTGCAGAAAAGTCCTTATATTATAATTGAAGTATCTCATGCACAACAATCATATAAGTTTTATCTAACATGCATTATAAGTAATTCATTGATGTTTCTTTAACAATGAAACACAAATAATATTTACGGCAGGTCGAGCATTTCCCATTTTCAGGTTATTCTGGCACGCTATCGAAACATACTGTAATTTATGTCTATATTACCTAATATTTTGTCTAAAAGTTCATATGCAACATGGATAAACTTTGATAAGTTTGCACATTTTGTAACCGCCCAAGTAAACAATCGGCTTCATAACGAGAATTTAATTGTGAAACTGGTCAAAAAATTCTATCACATGCAATGAATTTCATACGGAAAATAGATATGAAATATTTCATTTAAGATCAGTGACGACATAAATGAAAAGCTGAATAATTGATTTTGTGTAAAACTTTTGCTAAATTTTAAGTTTCGTTTTAGCATATGCTTAACTAAAGAGTTCGAAACTTCTCTTATACGCTAGAACGCCTTCTCTTTTTTCGGAAATGGCATGCTTTACCCGGTATCTGCCACTCACTTAGCGTGTGGTTTTTGTTTCAGCCCGCACCCATGTGTAAATATCCAAAACTCCGATCAACTTACTGCATAGTGTTGAGTATATAAAATTAACAAGAAGAAATTGTCGGATGTGTGAATTTTAATGCCAAAAAAAAAATACATGAACCCACATAGAAGAATATGATTTGTCTAAAATTCATAATGTACGGAATTTCTGTATGAAATTCACCAGGAATTTCTGTATGAATCTTTTAGTTGTCGCTGTCAGAAAACTTCCACTAGACATTTCCGTGTGAAATTCTGCAGAAACTTTTCATAAGGTAAGAGGTTTAAAATATACTAGACATTTCCGTGTGAAATTCTGCAGAAACTTTTCATAAGGTAAGAGGTTTAAAATATTTTGTTGCAACATTATAGTGGACATGAAATTAGAAAAGAAATATTTCATAACGGGGGTAAATATTTCATAACATGAATTATTTCATTGTAATCCGAGGGAAATTCATTATGAATTTCTCTTATTCATACAACTCCGAAAGTGCTTCATTGGAAATGTCCACTTGGGCGACAGTTGCACATTTAATATCCAGCAAACAAGAAATTTTTGTTATAATTGGAGGAATATGATATGAAAACATAAAACATAACTTTAGAGTTTATCGTCTCAGGATCTGTAGAACAGTGTTGCACTTTCATTTTTTTGAAAAGTAATAAATTGCCTGTCTAAAATGTACTAAATGTAATAGATTGTTAATCCGCCAGTAATAACTGTTGAGCACACTTTGCAATAGGCTGATTCAGCCCTATCCTTTACCCAAGAAAACTGTTGCAACCATTCTTTGCGGAATTTTTGGACGTAACACTTTTTGTTTTCTTTCGTCAGACTGAAGAAAGAAAGAAAAAGCGGCATAACTTGCAAACTTTTAAGAAAAATTTTGGGTTTGACTTACCACGGGATCTCGTTTTCTTGATCCGTGGGGGACTTTGGGGGCAGTGGCTCTAGTGGCAGCTCATCGCTTCCCTTAGGCTTGACCCTTTTAAAATGCCTTAAGAGATGTCTTTTAGGTTTTTTGGACTTACATCATAACCAAAAATTATTTACCTGTACAATGCCATTCTGAAAAGCAATTTTAGCGCAAACGAACAACGAACAACTGGTAAAAGATGTCAACAGGGATGGGACAAGCAAATAGGCTATATACGTATGGCATTTTATGATGAGTACAATAAACTAGATTCACGAAAAAGGATACTAGATTCCAAAAGAGAGAGGTAGATTCTTTTTTTAAATCACGCAGCTGAATCAAAATTAAAGTTTGTTTATAATGAAAGAATCCATACATTTTGAGTTTGGGCCCAAATGTACTAGATTTGGCTAAAAATGGCATACGTAAGTAATAGGTATTTTTATTTTTAGAGCTTGAAATGTACTAAATCTATTACGATTGTACTAAAAGTGCAACACTGCTGTAGAACAAGGATCTGTAGAACAAGGATCCAAAGACAATGCATCGAGGTAGATGAGAACACAACCGGAAATCACACAAGGAGAGCAGAAGAGGATTCTAAGGAATCAGCTTTTGTTTGAACGAAATTCTCGCGAAAACTCCTTTCAATCCGCCTGGATTTTCCGTGAAGAGTCCAAAACTTCTTGAAAACAGACGAAACATTGTTAAGAGCGAAAACTGCACGATTTGTGAAATTCATCAGTTAAAATGTATCACAATTGCAAGGAAATTTACAACTTCGCTTGATTAATGGCGCACAAAAACAAATTTCTCTGACAAGTAGATTAAAGCTGTTAAAAGAAGTGATTTTATACATGTTGACCTCCTGGAGATGCTGTAATTACATGTCACATGTATCAAAAAGAAATTACTAATGAATTTCCTGTACCTTATTACCAAGTAGTCAAGCGTGTTTTCCCGATAATAAAGTATGGTGAATGTTTCTTAGGCAAAAACCTTTTCATCTTTTTAACATTCGTACAGCAAACATATTGCGCTCGATTATTAAATCTACATGCTTTAGCACTTGAACAAGGAAAATGTTTTTATTTTCTAGATGGTTTTTCGTTATATATAAATATATACATATTTCCCTTTATACAGATTTTCTTGTTTTTCTTAATACGAGAAAGCCAACCAGCATGTAATGTTGACGGGTATTTAATGGACGCCCTTTCTAAGAGCATATTAAGACAATTGGCGGCTGCTAAGGTTATGATTTCTTTCTCTAAAAACAACTTATGTTCGATGCTGCTGAATTAAAGGCCCGAGAGCCAAGAAGGCTGAATAATGTAATCAGAACGCACATGAAAAACTGATGTGCACAAACCATTTTTACAGAAAAGTTAATAACTATGCTTGTTGAGTACACGGTTCAAGCATTAAAGAGTAATTACGTTAGAATAAAACATGAGAGAAATGGAGATTTTCTAAGTACAGCTGTGAAGTGTAAAAAGTTTTTCATATTGTAGTAATTATAATCATTTATTTCATAAGTAACCGTATTTAAGAGTGGGTGAATAAAATTTATGTTATTTTTTTTTAAAGAGAAAACAGTTTTTTTTAAAGATGTTTGTAATAAAACGAAAAATTTAATTATGGAATTATCCTAGAATTTTTAAAAGTCGTTTTCTTATGGGCCATTCCATGTCAAGGCTTCCGAAGACAAACTTTCCTTTGAATTTCTAAAGAAAATCAAGTTTTAAGATTGACTTTCGAGTTAAACCCCTTTGAAACATTGGAAAAATTGCCATGTTCTGTTAAAATGTAGCGGTCAAATTTTGTAACCGAATTTTTACACAGTTCCACATATCCGATTGACTTGAAATTTGGCACACATACGTAGTTCTGGTGACTGTACCATATGTGTAAAAGCACACATCAAAAAACAAAATTTTTAAATATTTTGTGCCAGGAGCTTACGCAAATTGCACCTAATGCCGAAGCACAGCTCAAGACATTCATTCATTCAACCATTCATACAATCCATTCACACACTGAATACTCCCCTCATCCCACTGCAACAAAGACTTGGCGCGACAGTACAAAGCGTTATCGACCATTGTGTCCAGTTACATAGCTTAGAGGAGTATTTAGGCGGTGGGAGGGAAAAACCAAACTGGTCCGTGTATATGTCCATGAGCAGAAAAGTTCCAAATTTTCGAAATGTTATATAAATTAACTAAAGGGTCTTTCAACAAGGACATAACAATTTTGTATTTTAATAAAAACGCACCCTAAAACTTTTTTTATGATCTGGCAATGCTAAAACGTCAGTCAAGGTTTACATTTTTATCATGGTGAAGTTCACGAACGAGTAATGCGACACAGCTGGTCAAACTATTGATCTGTTGAAGGAGAAGTTCGGTAATCGTGTAATCTCGAGAAATGGTCCGGTCGAATGGCCACCTCGCTCATGCGATTTAACGCCGTTGGATTTCTTTTTATGGAGTTATGTTATGTCGTTGGTTTATGCCAACAAGCCAACAACGTTAGAGGAGCTCAGGAACAATATCGAACGCGAAATTGCCAACGTTCCGGCCGATATGTGTGGAAGAGTGGTGGAAAATTGGCTCCAAAGAATCAATCAGCAAACGTGCTCGCGGTGGTCATATGAACGACATCGAATTTCATACTTAAATGTAACATGTCCACTACACCTGGAATAAATTTCAGCCCGATATCTCAATTATTCTGTGTTTTATTTAAATACAAAATTGTTATGTCCTTGTTGAAAGATCCTTTAGAATTTGGCCCCGGTTTTGCCCGGCTAAAAATGTGATAGAACCAAGCCTAGGGGTACCAAATTCAGTTAGTTAAAAATTAGATAGCCTGCGTGGATTTTTTTAAAGGATTTTCTCTTCGGAAAATGGTTTTTCAAAATTAACAAAAAGACAATAAATTCCAGCATTCGCATTCGGATTCATTTTACCCCGTTCCCTTACTCTTCCCCCACTTGGTCTGCTTTTCAATGGGGATATGTTAGAGATGGATCCCGAAAAAACATCTGTGCCGAATTTCAGTCCAATCGGATCGTTAGTTTTCAGGCGAAAGAGTAAAATGGAGGAAAAACTAAGCTTCGGACTCACTTTACCCCCTCCCCTTACACCCCCCACTTCTCAGGGCACCTTTTAGTAGATCTGTGTTAGAGATGGATGCCCGATGACAATCTGTGCCGAATTTCAGACCAATCGGCTCGGTAGTTTTCCCGCGAAAGAGTAACATTTAGAATATCTAATATCTATACATAAAAATCCATAGTCGGACCACTCCTTCCCCCCTCCACCATACAAATTTCATACTTTTTTTATTTTCTCGAAAAGTGTGAGTCGTATTGAAAAATTTATAAAGGTAAAATTTGTCTAGAATATGATTTTACGTAATCGTTCCATACATCAAAATCCAATCGGACCACTCTTTTCTCCCTCTCTAACAAATGGATTTTTTTAAAATAAACATTTTGTCTGTCCTCATATAGAGTATTTGACGATCTCCTGGCAATTATTGCTTTTCTTATGTTTCTTATTAGAATGCTATCCTATAATATAATACGAGGAATGTCTGTCTGTCTGTCTGTCTGCACACACGATCTCGAAAACCCGCCTCACGATTTTTACGAAACTTGGGGGTTAGGGATTTTCGGGGACAAGAAATCGATCTAGATAGGTCTCACCCCTGAGAAAATTCCCCTTCGATACCCCTCGCATGTTATCTTCGAACTGGGTGGTCCGATCTTAATGAAACTTTACAGTATTACTAAGCGGGCTAAGGGCTTTCGATTTTTCCACTACAAACCTGTCTTTTCCCTCCCCTCGATAACCCTCACCTGGTGTCTCAAAACAACGTTTCAAAAATCGGTGACAGCGATTACTCAATAAACACTCAACCGATTTCTATGAAATTTTGTTATCGCGCGTTAGTTTTAGTTCTAGCTTTCTAGGTCGGGAATTTAAAAACTCTAGAAAAGCTCTGTAAAGATAATGTGAATTTAGTTTTTCCCCGAAAATCAGCAAAAGTAGGATTTTGAGGTCGCCGAGCATGGCTCGGTCTTCCTGGTACTAAATATTTAACAGATAGGGATAGATGAAAAACTATGAAAATCTGGTGATAGAATTTCAATATTCGACATGGAATTTCTAAAAGCATTACAACTCTTTTTTCAAAAAAACAGAAAGGGTTTTCAGTTTTTTAAAAAAATTGTGCAAAAAACTTTAACTCTTAAACGACGGGTATGCGGGCTAGTTTGTAACTCTAGCTGTATCTAAAATTTCAGACAATTCTGAGATCCATCGGAACGGCCCAATTTGTGTGGTAATAAAAAAATTTGCCTAAAGGACTAGAAGATGAAACATCCATATGGAGAAAACCCAAAATGACTTTTTCTGATTGATTTTCAATTTTTATTGTCACTTTCACTGCCAGACCAAATTTGCAAAAATGTAAGGGAGATGTCAATACTTGTAGACGTATGTAGAATGTACGTATGTATTGAATGTATGTATGTATGCATGTAGATTGTAGAACCAGCTATCGAAAATGATAGCCTTGGCCGCTCATGAATCATAGTGCCAATTTTCACTGGCTATCAAAAATGATAGCCATGGCTCACTGGCTATCAAAAATGATAGCCATGGCAGTCAATGTGTTAACGAAATTACTTAATTACTTAATCAAACGAAATTACTTAATCAAACATTTCACTCAAAAGTGCATACCTGTTACTTCGAGAAATCAAAAATTGTCTGTCTGAATATGAAATCCTTGATATGGAGATATTATCTGCAATTAGTAAAATATCTTAAATGCCTCTTCATCCAATCTTTTATAGATTGTTTGCAGTGAGAAGTTTTTCTTTACCATTTCTTTTTCCCATCCAGGTTAGCATGCCAGGATGAAAAAATTGTTAAACTCGATGTGCAGGAAAATGTTGAGAAATTCTTTGAATTCTTTAACGTTCACAAACAAAAGAAAAGTGTAAGGAATTGGAATTTCAGACGTCATTAGATGAGAATTCAGAAGTTTCGATTTTTTATCACTGCGTTATTTTTTTTTTTTGTTGAAACAATTTTCGTTTCTGCTGACAATTTAATAAAACGAGCGGGGGAAAACGCCGAGTAAAAATGTTGTTTGGCATCGCCTCACCGGCATTAAGGGTGAAGTTTGGCTGCGGATCGAGCCGAGTTAGGCGTGAATAAGATAAAATGAAATGAAATAAGATTGGATGATATGGGTCGATGTCCCTGGGGAAAGTCAACAATGAAAGAAATTCTAGATGGCACCAACGGCACGAAAAACTGACAAGGAAATGTATATAAAAATCTGGAATCATCTTGACGTATTTCGTGCAGGTGTGACATCTTCTGGTTTTCTGACGGCCAACAAGCAATGGACTATCCTTTTTAATTTGGAAGCCGCTTTGGGACTTCCTCCAATATGCTGTGAAACGAAAAATGTCCTTAGAAAAAGGAAAAAAACGGGCGGAAAGAAAAAAAAATTGAAAATCAACAAAACCAGCCAAATAGAAAAAAAACGGAGACACAATATTGCTCAAAGGAAATTTTCCTCTCCTTTAAACGTCCGAAAGCCCTACGAAGTTAATAAGGTGAAAATAATAATGAAAAGCCGTAGTAAGAGTCCTTTTTGCCGTAGAATGAAAAAAAAAGGATATTCACTGGAAAAACTTTAACTTACCTGATCCACAGATCCGTAATGACGACGAGAGAAGACGCCTCTCCGGGAAATTAGTTCTGTTGCCGATGAACTGTAATAAAAAAAATAGAAAAAAAGAAACTTTCAGATTATTTACGTTTACGTATGGAAAAGTATGAAATGACTTTGGAAAAAATGGGAGAAAATAAATGTTGTTCTGTTTATCAAGAAAAGTTTATAAGGAAAAACTTTTTTCCGTTCATGTAAATGTGAAGAGGTTTCGTTTAGGGTTTATTTTTTCTGCGATATCATCGCATTTTCCAATGCTGATGGTTTTCCACCTATTCTAGTATAAAATTACGCAATTCTCATCCGTATGCTTATTTTTTTTTCTCTAATGCCTTTCACTTTAACGACATGGCAGTCATCCTGGAATGTTTTTCTTCGTTTTTATGTTTGGCTCGAATCTAACATTTTAATTTCCACGACGACGACGTTGGGTTTTGCTTTAGAAATCTGAATGCGTACTTCAAAACGTTTTTATGGTCTGGTTACCACTTTGACTTTCTTTTTGGCGAGACAGTTTATTCTAAGTGGCTTCCAATTTAAATTGTGGATTTTGTATTGTTTTTATTTTAAAGAAAATAAAAATTCTTAGCGTAAAGCAGTTACAGAAATGGTGTTGGACATTTTTCTGAGAAAACATCGCTGAATGTGACTACATAGACAATTATTTTATTTAACGGAGATTTTTTCGCATAATAAGTTTGCTGTCCGTTTTTTGTTTTTAAATTGTTTAAAAACGACTTTCAACAGTATTTATCACGATTTTAAACACGCTTTAGGGTGCTGTCCATACAATTGTGAAGAAAATGCCTGACGAAGGGGGTGGAGGGAGAGGGGCAGGGAGGATGAAAGGCCGAAAATTTGAAAGATCGAACCGTAACTTATGGCCGGCGCCCAATTTTGCCGAAAAAACGATGCAGGAAGTTGCCCTCAAATCTAAAATGCGTCTTTCACCTTTGGAAAGGTCTGGAAAGGTCTGTTCTTCTAGTTTCATCCATGTTAACTTCCATCCCGAAGTTTTATGCTGGGGTTGGTCCATGGACAATTGAGCGCAGTTTGATATTTTTTAAACCGTAAGAAAATACCTTTCCAAAGTGGTTAGAGTCACGGTACCTTTCCAAAGTGGTTAGAGTCACCTTTCCAAAGTGGTTAAAGTCACGGTGACCGACGAATTGGTTCAAAAGCTGGATCGGGGGCTTAAAAATTGCCTATTCTTGTATCGCTTTTTTCACAAGTCCTTTTTACGCTTGAATTTTTTTTCCCCATTTTGAAGCAGAGCATGTTTTTATCCGAATTTCTGAAAAAGAAAATTATAGGTTTTTACCCCTGTTGACAGCAAGACTTCCCCTCACGTCCGACCCCCTTGCCTGATATCTCGTAAACTTGTTAACGAATTTTTGCGGAGTTTCCATAATTGGATGGAGAACTCTTTGGGGAGCATATCCTTAATTTACGACGACAGTGTCATAACTCAAAATACTTGATTTTTCAATATTTGGATTGCATTATTCTGTACTAAATTCTGTGAGTACAAACATGTGATAAATGCTCTCTCATGGCCAGTATTTCTTGTAGAGCTAAGACGTTTTGTCAGATGAAAGAACAAATCAAAAAGAGTCAATCTTCATCATCAATTTTGAATTATGACACAAATTTTTTAACTAAGCGACATGACTCACAAAAAAAATCTAAACCATATCTCCCCCCTTTGATCCGCTTTCCTGGTATATCATTAATTAGCAACTGAATTTTAATGGAGTTTTCGGTGTTAGATACGGAATTTTTAGGGCGGCTAGGGCACCAAAAAGTTGTACTCCACCTTCTCCGCTTTAACTCCCTTTCGTGAGAAATTTGAAAGTCCGTACAGTGGCAGGAGCGTTTGATTAAATTTTTCTTTGCGGTTATAAAAATTTTGAGAGTATGATGAATGTTTTATGTTACGACGTTGACCATACATTTAGATAGAAACATCCCGTGACCGAATATGATTTAATAAATCGCGCCGCAGGCAAATTAATCTTAAAAAAATTACGCTAGAGGCGGTAATTATTAGGAAAACTGCGCTGGAGGTCCCGTGATTGCATATGATTTAATAAATCGCGCCGCAGGCAAATTAATTTTAAGAAAATTACGCTAGAGGCGGAAATTATTAGGAAAACTCCACTGGAGGTCCCGTGACCGAATATGATTTAATAAATTGCGCCGTAGGCAAATTAATCTTAAAAAAATTACGCTAGAGGCGGTAATTATTAGGAAAACTGCGCTGGAGGTCCCGTGATTGCATATGATTTAATAAATCGCGCCGCAGGCAAATTAATTTTAAGAAAATTACGCTAGAGGCGGAAATTATTAGGAAAACTGCACTGGAGGTCCCGTGACCGAATATGATTTAATAAATTGCACCGCAGGAAAATTAATCTTAAGAAAATTACGCTAGAGGTGGTAATTATTAGGAAAACTGCACTGGAGGTCCCGTGACCGAATATGATTTAATAAATTGCGCCGCAGGAAAATTAATCTTAAGAAAATTACGCTAGAGGTGGTAATTATTAGGAAAACTGCGCTGGAGGTCCCATGATTGACCAAATTGAGCCGCAGGCAAATTAATTTTAAGAAAATTACGCTAGAGGCGGAAATTATTAAGAAAACTGCCCTGGAGGTAAAAGTTTTTGGGATTTCGAGCTAAATTTTTTTCAGCGATTTAGAAATTACAACGCTAGATTGAAAGTTTAGTTTCCGCGAAGCTGGAACAGAATGCCTAAATCCGAGACCGTCCCGGCCATTCCGTGACGTATGGAACGCATTTTGAGTATTGCAATTTAGATAAATTTATAAAAAAATTCCTTTTCGTCTTACCAAATTTTTTCGCAGCCCAATTGAACGCATTTTGAGTTTTGCAATTTAGATAGGTATATAAAAATTGATTCCAAATGGATTTTGATATATGGGGGATTTATATAAAATCATATTCTAAGCCCTTTTTGTCTTACCATTTTTTTTTTGGAAAAATGCGCCGTTTTCGAAATAATTACAAAACCTTTTTTTTGGGGAAGAGTGGTTTAATTGTATCTACCTTGTTATAGTTGGGTTAGCTGAACACAAAACACAAGCCTTTTAATAACGCATCAGAAAGGTTCCTCAATGTGGTTATTGCAGGTGTGGCACTATAATCTGCACGATTATCTAGCCTAATTTATCGATGTAGGTCATTAAATTACCCCTACCCAGGCACAAAGATTATCATCACGATCCAGTATCTTATTAACGTATACAAAAGTCGTTGCAAATAATTTGAACAACATATCAGATGAAAACCTCGAAACTGACCTCTCTTTATCAGCTAGATATAGTATCAGGATAATCCTATCGAAGGAAATCGAATCCTAAATAGTTTTTCAATATTATTGCAAAAGCCAGATAAACGAAAGGAAATTACCAATAACGCACCGGAATGGTAATATTTATTTACCAACATTATTTAGCTCGTAGATAAAATAGTAATTATGTACTCACAACATTCCTTCATGTAATTTCGTTGTACGTGAGTCAAATTCGAAATGTCCTACGCAATTACTACCATCGATCGTCCAGAGTCAAGTTTTATCACTCCATAACAACTCATGTTCTAATTTTGTGCCTAATATAGGACAAAAAAATGTCACAGGTCTTTAGACTTTTGATATTTATAAAAAATCAAAGGAAATTAGTCGATACCTACAATACGTGAGTAGATATTTCGATTTATTACAAGACAAATATAGAAAACACACTTCAAGAATTAAAACAATTTTTTTTAGAAAAGCTTTTATCTAAAAATCGTTTGAAAAAGTGTTTGAATATTTTGAAATTTTAATTCAATTCAAACAAAGGAAGGAAAGTTTTTTTTATTTTTATGCTTTTATTTCTTTTTGTATTAATTTTTTTAAATAAAAGTCTTTTTTCGATTTTTTTTAAATTTTTTTAGTTTTATCCTTTTTAGTTATTTCGTACTAGCTTGCATACCCGTCATTGCCGGGTTAAGTTTTTTCAGATTTTTTTTGATGGTCTATGTTGGAGCTAAACTTCAGGCCAATCGGCTCGGTAGTTTCCCCGCGAAAGAGTAACATAGCGCAAAAACTAAGTTTCGAGATGACTTTATCCCCTCCCCCTACTCCCCCACCTCTCGGGCTAGTTTTTAATGGGTCTATGTTGGGGCTGGACCCCCGACGAACATCTATGCCAAATTTCAGGCAAATCGGTTCAGTAGT
Organism: Chrysopilus asiliformis; assembly: GCA_964034945.1. Lineage (NCBI taxonomy): Eukaryota > Metazoa > Arthropoda > Insecta > Diptera > Rhagionidae > Chrysopilus > Chrysopilus asiliformis. The sequence goes on along the minus strand of OZ035963.1, from coordinate 57,176,962 downwards.
TTCCCCGCGAAAGAGTAACATAGCGCAAAAACTAAGTTTCGAAATCACTTTACCCCCTCTCCTGACTCCCCACCCGTCGCGCTACTTTTCCGTACGCCTATGTTGGAACCAGAACTACCACAGACACTCATGCCAAATTTCAAGTCAATCGGTTCAGCCGTTTTTGCGTGAAAGAGGAACAGACAGACAGACAGACAGATAGACAGACAGACAGACAGACAGACACCAACTCATTTTTATATATTAGTATGATTTGATTAGTATGAATAAAAATCCGAAATGACGCCTGGCTTATATAAATACAAGTAGGTTTTAGTCTTCGAATACACATCCTTGTCTTTGAGATATCCTTACGGACTTTTTGACTCCAGAATCGGATTCAGCGACCCCAAAAACTCCAGATGAGATTTTTTCCGGAAGATTTGAGGAAAAGCGATTCATGTAATCCTTACAGGATATTCCGTTATCCTTACAAGGGCGAAAATATTGTATTGTGTTCGGACTTCCGTATGTGTGCAAAATTTCAAATCAATCGGACGAGTGAAAGTTAGTCAAAATTAGATTGCAAGATTTGACCCTGACAGACAAATAAGCAAACAGGCAGAGAGATACGAGATGAATCAGAGCTAAATAAAAGCTTTTAAAATGGTTTTAATTCTTCAAGTGATTTTTCTTTTTTGGGGGGAAATTTTTGAGATTTTTAAGAAAGATTTTTAAATGATTGTGGAGCTCATTACCTTCAAAATAAGCTAAGAACCACCCTTTTACGATGATAACAGAAATATCTGTGATTTTTTTAATTTTTTAAGGATCAATTACTAAAAACATTGATGACGTAGACATAAACAATGTTCGGCAATGTTTTTCAACTTAAAATTATCTATCAGAACCCATAAACAGAATATCAATAATAAAAATACTATTCTACAGCGTAATTGATAAATCAACCATAATATTATCAAATAAAGTGAATATTGTTGACATTGTCACCTAAGCAACTTTTATGGTTTTCTAAGAATCTAGAATTTATCCACCCATCTCACAGATTTCCGTCTTCACGGCAGCAGGTGGGTGGTATTTTTTTTTTGTAATTCACGAAATTTTTCTGGCATTTTCTTATAAGATCAATGAAGAAATGAGAAAATTTAAAATCGAATGGAATAGAAGTTGTGCTTTCTAAAAGCAATTTCGATTACATTAAAGGAGTTTGTTCGTTCGACTTCTGAGATTGAAATTCCTTTTCAATTCTTCGATTTTACTACACAAAACAACATCAAATGGTGATGGTGTGATGACATTTTGCGATTTTGCTGACAAAAAAACAAATACGAAAAATGATTACTAAGAAAAACACCATTGCGATGTTGACGCAGGTGAGCAATTTCCCTAGAGAAATTCATACATAAATATCTCAATTCGGGCATAATTTCTTCCTATACTCAGTCGATTGAATGCTGAATTGGATGAAGCGCGGGTACCTCATCCGGTGCGAATCTATCAGGATAGTGATAACTGGCATACAAACAGGATACTCGTACCGGTGTTTTCCGATAAGGATCAAACGATGACAACGAGACGTAGATGTTAACGAGAAATAAAATTGCGAACGATATAACGATTATTGCCAATGGAATGGGTGAATTATTCAATTCTTCATCCGTGATGCGAACAGGTGTAATACACATTACATACAAAAAAACACAACAAAAAATTGTTGTAAAAAGGATTTCACATTTTCAAACTCTCGTCTTTCTCTCGCAGGTACGTAGGTATATTTTCATTCACTTCATCCCATAAGAATTGAAATGATTGAGATAAAAATTTCCGCATCCATCAATTTCGTGAAATTCAAAGGATCCCGAATGCTATTATTTTTATCAAAAGAATCATTGGTCGATTTCTGCTAAAATATGAGTGCGAATCCTTGTCATGCGTGTGTTAAGGGCATGTACTTTAATGTAAACCCTTGGGGGAACCCGAAAAAAACACTCACGCACACACAAAATTGCCGTAAGATCAAATGGCATCTTACCTACAGTTGAGATTCCTTCAAAATAAGGCGATAAGAAGATTTAATGGAAAATTGGTTCGAGTTATTTTTTATGGATTTTCTTTGTTTCAGATTCTTATATGTTTAGGGAAATTGCTGGCATCAAACAAATGAGCACTTAAAGTGAAATATAATCCTTTGGTTAAACTTGAGGCGTATCGATGGATTCTTTTATCTTAGCAGATAAATTGCGATTAAATATTATTTGTTGAACTTAATGCGACATATATACAGTTATTAAACTCACCTAAAGGTGGTTTAAAACTTTCATGCCCGACTTTTTCCAATTTTATTGGTTGTCATTTTCGGAATATTTGATTTTTTATTTGGTCCTAGAAAGGCACCGTGGAAAATTTGAAATTTTCACTTTTGTATGGAAAACTGTAAAGAATAGTTGCTTATAAGCAACATCGGGTATTAACTGGTTAAATACAATAAATAAATTACTTTTGCCTTGACCACAGACATTTTTGATACTAAAGGGCCGATTTGCGGTTGCATGCGATAATTGTATAGTGCACTCAGAAAAATGGAGGCTAACTCAACGACCTACATACGGCGTAATTGGCCTCGGGCAGGCGCGCGTTCGCCTGCATGTGGGCAAGTAAAACTGAGTTGACCTGTGGTCGGAGAAATTCTGAAATTAAGCCACCAGCAGGTGAAGTAGGGCATTGGGAGCTGCACGAGTTGACCTTAGATAGGTTAACTCTGACCGCTAGCTGGCTTACAGAAACCTCTGTAAGGTCAGAGTTAACCTGACAAAAAGTTGACCTGGACATTTTTCTGAGTGTGTATGCGCGCGAAATGACGGTTGGGCCGATATCGCACGGTCGTACGTCGCTGAGCCAAAACCTGCGGTCGCATGCGGCAGATTGTATCGTTTGTGGTGTGCCATGCGACCGTCGATACGATATTATTTCACAACTGTGCTGTGTTGTTCGAGTGATATTTGCTAGTAAAAACTGATTATCCAATCAAAGTCGCAAGTAAATCGTATCGTGTGTGTGCTGTATACAACCGTCGGCCCGATATCGGTCCAACACAAGTCGGTGCGACCATCGCACCGTCTATTTCTACCTTTAGAAATTTTAGGGCTTTTTTGCATCTGGATTACTTTGTTCCACGATATTGAAATGGCTTCGAGAAAAACAAAAATATTGGAGATGATCAAGAAACCATAAAATTTCTAAATATGTAAGAAATAAATTTATATTGTAAAAGCCTTTTAATCTCGAGAGCAAAAAATTTTTTTTCACAACATACCCAAAAAAACATCTCTCACTGCTATAACTAGAGATCGGATTATACGTAGGAAAATAACACGATCCGGATTTGCCAGAACAGTCCCGGATTTAAAAATATTATCCCGGAAACTAAATTTTTACCCCACATTTAGTCTTAAGACCTAAAGATTTTCGCCTGCGGCGCAATCATTTCAACAATTTTGGCCTCCAGGAGTTTTTCATAAAAAAAAACAGATACCGGTGAGATCACACCTTTCTTAAATACCTAAACCTCATATGATGAAAAACTGGATATTTATGTTGTTTTTTTAAACAAAAAAAATCGTCCGAAAATGTCAAAAATTGAACCATTCCCTCTCCCCTACCCCAAACAAATGGAAAACAGTTTTGCAATTTTCTCGAAAACGGTTCATTTCTTCATACAAAAATTTGTTTATACAAAAAGTGTTTAGTATTTTTTTCCTACCGACTAATTTTTAAAATTTTATATACTCTACATGATATATCATATAGGAGTATATTATATTAAGTATACCATTTGTAACGCATCGCACCAATCATTGGACAAAAAAATAAACTACAGCAGGGTGTTAGGGATGATAAAAGATATTGATTTCTGCAGGTCCGTTTGTCTGTCCGTCTGTCCGTCCGTTCGTCCGTCCTTCCTTCAGTCCGTCCGTCCGTCCGTCCGTCCGTCTGTCCGTCTGTCCGTCTGTCGGCCCATCCGTCTATCTATCTGTCGGCCTGTCTGTCCGTGAACACCATAACTCTGGAAAGGATTCAGCTAAAGACTTAAAATTTTGTGTAGTTGCGTTTCTCGTAAATGACAAGGGTAAATTCAGGAACAGTAAAATCGAACCATTCCTTCCTCTCTCCACCACACAAACGAAAAAGTTTTTTGCAATTTTCTCGAAAACTGTGAGTCATGTTGAAAAATTTATGATTAAAAATTTATAAAAATGAAATGTGTTTAAAATATGATTTTAAATAACCGTTCCATACATTTTATTGGCTATTTAGGAGAAAAATTTCATCTGTCGAAAAACCGCTTTTTCTCCAATTTCCCGGAATTTTCCTTGTCAATTTTGCGAGCCTTTTTCTCCGCCCTATTTTTTTTTAAAATTTGACAAATTTATTGCTTTTTCGAATAAATATCATATCTCTAAAATAAACCGTTCGCGAGGTATATTTAAAAGAAAGTGATTTTGTGACCATTTCTACTTTTCAGAGTTTACATAAACAAATTTCTTGCCCTTCGTCAAAGAAGAGAAAAGAAAAGTTCAAATTCTAGAACGTAGTCTAAATAAAATATCAGTTGTGATCAACAAAAAATTTTCCTCTGCGATATTTAGTTACGAAAATAATATGTAAAAAAACATTTTTTTCAAATATGTCGAGAACCGTTAGACATACGTAAAAACCGTTAAAGCAAAAATTAGACAATTTAATGTCCTTTAAATTTTGTTGTATTCATTTTGTCCAAAAATCGCATAGTTTTCGAGATATTTTTTAAAAACGGTATTTTTTCGCAGGTACCCGTTATACATAGTTACCGTTATGTTTTCAAAAGTTGATAGAAAACTACAATTTTTGTAAAAATTTTTGCAAAAATTTTCAGGTCGCTAGGTCAACGCGGTCTCGAGTTATTTAAGATACGTACAACGGATAGGCCGACAGACTGATAGACCGACAGACTGACAGACCGACAGACTGATAGACCAACAGACCGATAGACCAACAGACCGACAATGATTTAGCTTGAAACGGATTTCGTACTGATCAGACATTTTCTATCTGCCCCCATTCTTGAATCGCTCTCCGTCATGAATACAATACTTTCCCTCTTTGGCAGAGGAAAGTAAAAAGTCCGTAAGTACGCTAAAAGATATATAAATAGAATATTACCCGGTAAGGTAAAATAGCTTCAGGTGTAATTTACCACACATTTTTCTATTTTTTTTGCTGTGCCATGTGTTGTGTAGGTGCAGCAAACTTTAAATCGATCCAACTTTTTGTCACATTTTTCCGTAGTTGAATTTAATCAAAAATTCGCTGGAGGAGTTTTTATTCAAAGCTTTGTATATTACGGATTGCTACTACAAGAAAAGGGGTAAAAAAAGTCTCATATTTTATCCTGTTGTTACTTTACTTGGTCGATGAGAATTTTCTATGAGTTTTTCCACATAATCCCTGCGGCAATCTACAGAATCAGAAATCACATACACTCAGAGAAAAAAGTTCGCCAACTGGAGCAGATTTTTTGGACAACTTTTTCCGTACCAAGTTCACCTCTAATTGGAAATTTACAGTGACTTACAGCATTTTACAACTAATCCCGATAAAGTTTAAGTAGCAGAATGGAAACATTTACACCGTGTGTGCAATAACCAGAAAGGAAGTATTCTCTGTCACAGATGTATTAACCCTACAATAGCTGCAAGCTTTCTTGTGATAATTGTCCACCAAAATTGAACTTTACTTTCCACAATTGAACATACACAGTGCATCGATCAACTTTCACAGCGCAACTGTCCAAAGCCGACTGGTTATCAAATTTTTTTCATAAGATTTTGAAATTTTTGGCATAAAATTTTCCCATAAAAATGTTGGAACGTAGGGCACAGTGGAACGTAGGGTACCGCACATCGTTCTTGCTTGCTGGTGATCTACAGTCAAGCAAGCGATTTGATGATCAGTGGGTCTGAACTCAACTTGAACTTGCCTTATTTATTCTGAGTTCACAAAACATTATGAGTGAAAGAAAATTTTTGCATGGAAAATTTTCGTTCGTTGAAGTTTCCACTCCTACAAGTTAACTGTACATTTGCTGGAGGTATACAAGAAAACTATTATTCCTTATTTTTGCAGTTCAACTGACAATACTTTCCACGTATTTATGCTACAAGAGACATATTTTCTTGTTTGCCTATGGCTGTTTGATTTTTCGTCAATTTTTATCATTTTGCCTTGTGCAAGTGTAATGTTTACCTGTCATGACCAAGTTGTACACCTCTTATAGGCTTACTAAAATTTACAATTTCTTACATTGTCGCAATGCCTGCCACAGGCAAACGTGTTCTAATACTGTAGGCTAAGTTCACTTGCTCCAAATAAATTTTGCCCCCTTAACTTGCAGTAAGTTTAGAGATGTCATCTGTATCTAATGCAAGGAAATTTCACCGGTACTAGCTAAAAAAAAACTGCAGCAGTCTTACAACATTTACTCCATTTCTCTTAGTGTAGTCTACTCTTATCTTATGTACTTCGTAAAGAAGCTTTCCGATAAATTTATAAGTATCTAATTTTAATGTCAAATCCAGCTCATCTGTTCTATCTTGGTTGAACCAAGGCTCAATATTTAAAGTGATAGAAAAATTATTAATAACAGTGGAAGTGGGAAATGCTTGCAATTAGAAGTAATTTCCGCTAAAAGTATTCAACCATAAATTTTCGTTTAGAATATGAAGAAAAAAAAATGATGATCTACTCTGGCAAAAATGACGAAGGTTTAAATTATTCAGTCTTAAACCCTTATAAGCAACAAGAGAAACGAATTTTACCTTTCTTTGTTTTGCACTTTTGTTTTACTTTATAGAAAAACCCGTTTCTCCAAGGATGAGATTAATGGCCATCTTATCTGGTTAAAAAGAGTTTCAGCTACTGGAAAAAGTCATATTTTTTGCATCTTATGACCTGAAGGGATGTGAAACATGTCTCACAAAAATAAAGAAAAATATGTAGGTCCATGCAAATGACGTATAAACTGAAGAAGTTTCTTTTCTTCGTAACATCTTCTAGGTAAAAAAAAGGATTATTGAATCTGTGACATACTTTTGGGTGAATTTATGACGATATAGAAGTTAAGAAATATTTTTAAATCTAAACTTTTTGATCAACTACCAACCAACTTTGGAAAAACTTTACTACATGGACGTAAACACGTGTTTAAATATCAAGAAAAGTTTCTGGAATAAGTTATATTTATTTTTATATTACTTTATCTTTTTTTTCAAAAAAAAAACGACAGTTTTTATTATTTTTGAAATAGATTTTGAATAATCATTAATTTTTTTACCTTTTTCACAATATAAGAAAAGTATTAAAATTATTTCAAAAACCGAAATCATAATGGGACTCGGAAATTCTACCCATAGAGTTAGTTTGACAAGTCCTCAACATGGCTGTGTGTATGTTCGTCAGTATAAATTGTTTGTAATGAAATTTTTTTTTAAATTTTGTAAAATCTTAAGATCGACTTATACAGAAACCCTTGACCGATTTCGGTGCGGTTTCTTGCATTCGAATGCTGTTATCATAGGAAAATATCAGTTGTGATCACCACAAAATTTTCCGTTGCAATATTTAGTATCGGAAAAAATATGTGAAATATAATATCTTTTCAAATATCTCGGTATAAATGTTACCGTGGGAAAGGTCTCGGAAATATTTTTCCTACTAAGAACAAGCCTTTAAAAATTCGAAAAAAAATATTTCCCGGGTAGAAACAGTCACGGAAATATTTTTTCTACTATGAAGAAGCCTCTAAAAATTCGAAAAAAATATTTCCCGGTTAGAAAAGGTATCGGAAATATTTTTCCTACTCAGAGCAAGCCTCTAAAAATTCGAAAAAAATTATTTGCCGGATGGAAAAGGCCTCGGAAATATTTTTCCTACTCAGAACAAGCCTTTAAAAATTCGAAAAAAATATTTCACGAATAGAAAAGGTCTCAGAAATATTTTTCCTATTAAGAACAAGCCTCTAAAAATTCGGAAAAAATATTTCAGGAATAGAAAAGGTCTCTAAGAACAAGCTTCTAAAAATTCGAAAAAAAAATTTCCTGGGTGGAAAAGGTCTCGGAAATATTTTTCCTACTACGAACAAGCTTCTAAAAATTCGAAAAAAATATTTCCAGGGTGGAAAAGGGCTCGGAAATATTTTTCCTACTAAGAACAAGATTCCAAAAATTCGAAAAAAATATTTCCCGGGTGGAAAAGGTCTCGGAAATATTTTTTCTATTAAGAACAAGCCTCTAAAAATTCGAAAAAAATATTTTCCGGCTGGAAAAAGTTTCGGAAATATTTTCCTACTAAGAACAAGCCTCTAAAAATTCGAAAAAAATATTTCACGAATAGAAAAGGTCTCGGAAATATTGTTCCTGTTAAGAACAAGCCTCTAAAAATTCGAAAAAAATATTGCACGAATAGAAAATGTTTCGGAAATATTTTTCCTAGTAAGAACAAGCCTCTAAACATTCGAAAAAAATATTTCACGAATAGAAAAGGTCTCGGAATTATTTTTCCTACTAAGAACAAGCTTCTAAAAATTCGAAAAAAATATTTCCTGGGTGGAAAAGGTATCGGAAATATTTTTCCTACTAAGAACAAGCCTCTAAAAATTCGAAAAAAAATAATTCCCGGGTGGAAAAGGTCTCGGAAATATTTTTCCTATTAAGAGCAAGCTTCTAAAAATTCAAAAAAAAAAAATTTCTGGGTAGAAAAGGTGACGGAAATATTTTTCCTATTAAGAACAAGCGTCTAAAAATTCGAAAAAAAAATATTTCCCGGGTGGAAAAGGTCACGGAAATATTTTTCCTACTATGAAGAAGCCTCTAAAAATTCGAAAAAAATATTTTCTGAGGGGAAAAAGTCTCAAAAACATTTTTCTTACTAAGAACAAGCCTCTAAAAATTCGAAAAAAATATTTCACGAATAGAAAAGGTCTCGGAATTATTTTTCCTACTAAGAACAAGCGTCTAAAAATTCGAAAAAAATATTTCCCGGGTAGAAAAGGTCACGGAAATATTTTTCCTACTATGAAGAAGCCTCTAAAAATTCGAAAAAAATATTTTCTGGGCGGAAAAGGTCTCAAAAATATTTTTCCTACTAAGAACAAGCCTCTATAAATTCGAAAAAAATATTTCACGAATAGAAAAGGTCTCGGAATTATTTTTCCTATTAAGAACAAACCTCTAAAAATTCGAAAAAAATATTTCCCGGGTGGAAAAGGGCTCGGAAATATTTTTCCTATTAAGAACAAGACTCTAAAAATTCGAAAAAAATATTTCCCGGGTGGAACAGGTATAGGAAATATTTTTCCTACTAAGAACAAGCCTCTAAAAATTCGAAAAAAATATTTCACGAATAGAAAAGGTCCTTGAAATATTTTTCCTGCTAAGAACAAGCCTCTAAAAATTCGAAAAAAATATTTCCCGGGTGGAAAATGTTTCGGAAATATTTTTCCTACTAAGAACAAGCCTCTAAAAATTCGAAAAAAATATTTCCTGGTTAGAAAAGGTATCGGAAATATTTTTCCTACTAAGAACAAGACTCCAAAAATTCGAAAAAAATATTTCACGAATAGAAAAGGTCTCGGAAATATTTTTCCTGCTAAGAACAAGCCTCTAAAAATTCGAAAAAAATATTTCGCGGTTAGAAAAGGTATCGGAAATATTTTTCCTACTAAGAACAAACCTCTAAAAATTCGAAAAAAATATTTCACGAATAGAAAAGGTCTCGGTAATATTTTTCCTGCTAAGAACAAACCTCTAAAAATTCGAAAAAAATATTTCCCGGTTAGAAAAGGTATCGGAAATATTTTTCCTACTAAGTACAAGCATCTAAAAATTCGAAAAAAATATTTCACGAATAGAAAAGGTCTCGGTAATATTTTTCCTGCTAAGAACAAACCTCTAAAAATTCGAAAAAAATATTTCACAAATAGAAAATGTTTCGGAAATATTTTTCCTACTAAGAACAAGCATCTAAAAATTCGAAAAAAATATTTCCCTGGTGGAAAAGGGCTCGGAAATATTTTTCCTACTAAGAACAAGACTCCAAAAATTCGAAAAAAATATTTCACGAATAGAAAAGGTCTCGGAAATATTTTTCCTACTAAGAACAAGCATCTAAAAATTCGAAAAAAATATTTCACGAATAGAAAAGGTCTCGGTAATATTTTTCCTGCTAAGAACAAACCTCTAAAAATTCGAAAAAAATATTTCCCGGTTAGAAAAGGTAGCGGAAATATTTTTCCTACTAAGAACAAGCCTCTAAAAATTCGAAAAAAATATTTCACGAATAGAAAATGTTTCGGAAATATTTTTCCTACTAAGAACAAGCATCTAAAAATTCGAAAAAAAATATTTCCCGGTTGGAAAAGGGCTCGGAAATATTTTTCCTGCTAAGAACAAGCCTCCAAAAATTCGAAAAAAATATTTCACGAATAGAAAAGGTCTCGGTAATATTTTTCCTGCTAAGAACAAACCTCTAAAAATTCGAAAAAAAAATTTCCCGGTTGGAAAAGGGCTCGGAAATATTTTTCCTGCTAAGAACAAGCCTCCAAAAATTCGAAAAAAAAATTTCACGAATAGAAAAGGTCTCGGTAATATTTTTCCTGCTAAGAACAAACCTCTAAAAATTCGAAAAAAATATTTCACGAATAGAAAATGTTTCGGAAATGTTTTTCCTACTAAGAACAAACATCTAAAAATTCGAAAACAATATTTCCCGGGTGGAAAAGGGCTCGGAAATATTTTTCCTACTAAGAACAAGACTCCAAAAATTCGAAAAAAATATTTCACGAATAGAAAAGGTCTCGGAAATATTTTTCCTGCTAAGAACAAGCCTCTAAAAATTCGAAAAAAATATTTCACGAATAGAAAAGATCTCGGAAATATTTTTCCTACTAAGAACAAGCTTCTAAAAATTCGAAAAGAATATTTTCTGGATGGAAAAGGCCTCGGAAATATTTTTCCTACTAACAAGCCTTTAAAAATCCGAAAAAAAAATATTTCCCGGTTTGAAGAGGTTTAGCAACAAAAGCGCTTAGTAAACAACGTGTTTTTCGAAAAAGTTTTATGGGAGGTACCCCTTATAGGTAACGGAACTTTTTTTGAAGTTGAAAAAAAAAATTAAAAATAAATATCAAAATTTTCATCATTTCAGGTTTAATTATGTATGGGCACGTTTAGACCGAGCTAACTTGGCACTGTCAATCTGGCGGTGTTAAACTGGAAGTGTATATTGCGAGGATTGTCAATTTTTTGTATGTATGTACAATTTTTGCAATCTTTAGCATGAAAATGGCGCAATGGATTAGAAAAGGTTGAAATAAAATCCACAGGATCTACAGGAGAATTTAAAGTAAAAATTCACTTACACACAAGTTAATTTTGCAATTATATGTAAAAGCCAAGAGGTAGTAGTGCCGAAATACCGCTGCTAAGCTGGCAGGCATTGCTGAAGTAGAACGTATTTTGCTACATTGAAAAAAACTGCCAACTTGGTAACCATCATACCGTCTAGATGTGGCCTCTATTAATTCTTAACTCTTATAGGTCGAATTCAAAACTTTTCCAAACTATCGGACTTTTTTAAAAAAATTACACCAAACTAGTTTTTAAGCTATTTTGAGTGAAATCGTGTTAATAATAAAGAGTACTGAACTAATCAAACTCGGAAAGATTCTCATAAATAGAGAAATCATAAGTATTAAAAGCATAAATGAATTTTTTAATTAGAGTTTCACATATGAACTACATAGTAAAAATATCTAAACATGATTGTTGTGAAACTAAACCAGGCAGACTTTTTAACATTTCATGAATGACTTTTCGCATTTAAGAAATTTCGTCTCAACAAAGTCTAATGAATCTCACACAATCTCACTGTTTCAATAAAATGGAGAGAAAACTTTTTCATCTTCAATTATTGCGAGTTGAATAATTTCTGCTTTGAAAAAGCAATTTTTTTCTTTATTAAATATTCATATTCAGGGATTAGCTAATTAGGGCACAACAGACTAGCAAATAGCAAAAAGAATTAAAAAGTATCATTAGCTGATTTTTGTTTTATAGGACAGTAAAAAAACGCATAAAAACACAGAAAAAGGATATTAAAGAGATATTGTGATTAATTTTGAAGTAAATATGCATAAATAGATTTTTAGCCTTAGGCCTCGTTTACACTTGCAATTATTTTTTTGAATTTGTCCGAGAATTTTATTCGTCTATCGCAGAATAAATCTATTTTACAAAAATTGTCATAATTTTAATTTATTTCGGCGGTTTTGTTTGAGAAAATTTGAGTTCTGTCTGTCTGTCCGTCTGTCTGTCTGTCTGTCTGTCTGTCTGTTCCTCTTTCACGCAAAAACCGATTGAATTGAAATTTGGCATGAGTGTCTGTAGTAGTTCTGGTTCCCACATAGGCATACGGAAAAGTAGCGCGAGGGGTGGGGGGAGTAAGGGGAGGGGGTAAAGTGATTTCGAAACTTGGTTTTTGCGCTATGTTACCCTTTCGCAGGGAAACTACCGAGCCGATTGGCCTGAAGTTTAGCTCCAACATAGACCATCAAAAAAAAAAAATTTAAAAAAACTTAACCCGGCAACGACGGGTATGCAAGCTAGTGAAAACATAAAAAGACAAAACATGGAGTAACACTTCTCTGGTATTTGTGAGACTATCAGTTTATCTCCTGTGGGTAGGTTTGCTATCGCTCCTTTATTCCCCGGATACCATCCTCTTTTTTAAGGGGGCCCGGGACGTCCGTGGAAGGAAGGGGGGAGGGTTTCTCCCGTGTTCGGTTAATTTCGAGCCAAATATGTTTACTTCATAAAACCAAGGCGTCAGGAAATACAAAACATGGAATGGGCTTTTAATTTAAAGGTGTGCCAAAATTTGCCAAAATTTTCACCTGCGGCGCATTTTTTCGAGAAATTGTGGCGATGGTGCCATCGCGTGTTTCATACAGGCGTTTTGCCTGCGGAGCATTTCTTTTTGTTTATTCTTGTTTGCAAAAAAATATTTGCTTTAAAAAACTGTTTTATAGTCAACCACAGATAGAAAGATTATTATCATAAAATAAATAGTTTTTAACTTAAAATCTACATGGTTGACATTCAGTATTTTTGTAATATTTCAAAGGTGTCAGGGGTTTTCACCATTATGGGAGTTTTCGCTCACGAGCCTAGGATTTTTCGCTCGCGAGTCCTAGTTTTCTAAAATCTGTTATGGCAACCCTTACTGAGGAACAATTTTCATTTTTTTTTTTCAAAAACTCATTTGAGGAAAAATGATTTTGTTTAGGGATCGTTCATAACTGACACTTTGTTCGGCGAATTTTATTCTACGATACTAAATACACACTCAGAAAAATGGAGGCTAACTCGACGACCTACATACGGCGTAATTGGCCTCGGGCAGGCGCGCATTCGCCTGCATGTGGGCAAGTAAAACTGAGTTGACCTGTGGTCGGAGAAATTCTGAAATTAAGCAACCAGCAGGTGAAGTAGGGCATTGGGAGCTGCACGAGTTGACCTTAGATAGGTTAACTCTGACCGCTAGCTAGCTTACAGACACCTCTGTAAGGTCAGAGTTAACCTGACAAAAAGTTGACCTGGACATTTTTCCGAGTGCATGTTGCACAACAGTTTACATTACGACACGAAATTCCGAATTTTTAACTTTTGCAAAATGAATTTATTCTGCGGTAGATAAATAAAATTCGCGGAGAAATTCAAGAAAAAATCGCAAGTGTAAGCGGGGCCTTAGAAAATAAGTTTAAGTGAAATTTATAAAAGTTGTATGTTAATATCATTTGGTAGAAAGTGTATTAGATTTTAGATGTATATTTTTTTGATCACAAATTAGAAAAAAATAGCAATAATGTAGAATATAGTAATAAAAAAAAGCTCATAAAATAGGTGCCAACGTGGTTATAATAAAAACCCTTACATAACACTCGATGCACGTCGTTGTAGGACTCTTAAGGCTCCGATATCCTTGTTGGGCGGTGTCCTTGTGCTTGGGGTGCATAAACTTTGGCTCCGGTCACGTCCCGATTCACCGCGATACGATCGAAATATCGCCGCCAACTTTAAATTAAAGCACAGCATGGTCTTCGTTGCGGAGTGAAACGTGTACATTTGAAACAATCAAGCGGAGTTTCTATATCTAATCTATTTAAGTCAGATTTATTCTGCAACCGCTGTGTCAAATATGTTCGAGCGTTGTATATCTTTCATGTTTTTTTTTACTCCAGTATATCCCTTCGAAATTGTTAAATTGAGCACGTATCAGAAAATCACACATCTAACATTGAATACTTTACATTTGCGAAACTTATTAGATACACTAAAAATCCAAATACAGTGATTTAAACGTGACTTATCACTAATATAAACTTTCTTGTATAACCGAATAAGTAGATTTTCTCAAACAAAACCGAATAAAAACAACAACAACAAGAAAAAAGGATACCTAGAAAAAACCGAACGAAATTCACTTCACCGTTTGGGGAAATTGAAGCTAAATCTAGCGATATCCACTTGGCATGGCTGGCTTAGTTCTGGAACACATGTAAAAAATGATTTTACAGCAGGGATTACTCCGAGAAAAATCCTTTTTGTATGTGGCAACCACCATCACCACCCAACGTAATCCGTTGTGTAAACTAAAACCATTCGACCGCCTTAGCTTGTACAGGCAAAGTAAGCGAAGAATTTAGACAATGTCCGGATATACACCACAAGGATAACCCCCAAATGTCCAAATGTACCGTCAATGTTTCGGGTTAGTTACTATACACGGTCAACGACACACTTCCGGTTTGGTTTCCGGTCCCATTTCGTTTTCGGGACCAGCAATGCGTTTGTTGGCACTTATGTTGTTCGCTATTCGTCGTTGCCCACCCAATCACACTTCCGCCAACCTAAATTCCATTGGTGTAAAACATTTCGATCATCCACAACTGTCTCAGAGCTATTGGATAACTAGCGACCTATTTGTTATATAGTTGTGATATCTTGTTTGTTGTGTGAAAGTCTTTCTCATCGTATTCAGTCGAATTTTTCGTCCTTTGGCACCGTAATCCTTATAGTACATAAACTTGTTACCAACTTTAATACAAATTTAACCTACTATCGACGTGACGGTGTTTTCCGTATTGCATTTCCAGTGGAAAATAGCGCACAGTATTTATGAGGCTTTTATCTAAATCTGTATCTAAATCCGAATAAGCATAACGACCGACGAAAAACTATTCCGGAATAATTGGAGCGCACGGAAAACATTCGTATTTTGAATCATACGCGTATGATTATGCAGTAACCTATTTTTCCAGTACCCGACAATTGCATCGATGCACACTTAACAATTTTATATTCATTTACGATTGTATTTTTGGAACTTATGTATATTTCTATTGTTGCAGATTTCTTGGAGCACTGACACAAAAAAGGGAAAGCATAATAAAAACATATAAAACATCTTCGAATATCCTTAGAGTTATGTTGAATTTCGTACACTTTGTATTTACCAACTTTTCAGGTGTGTAAACAACTTTTCTTTATCAATGACTTTTTAAGATAAAAAAATTTATATAATTTCCACATATTCTCAACAACCTATCAAAACACACCCGAAATTTAAACGGCGAATCGGATTTTTTGACCATTACATAACAAACGCCTCGAATAAACTTCCGGGGCAGTAAAAATATTAATTACGATAATTAATTTATTTGTTTATGATGAGAAAACGTGAAAGCAATCAATATAATTTCATCAAGTGTAACTCAATTTTATGACTCTCGAAGGTAAACATTTATATCGCCCACCACTAAATATAGAATTTACTTAAGGCTTGTAAAAAGGATTTTATAAACATTTGCAGACGCACCTCAATATCGCCGTAAGGTGGTTTTATTTAATTTACGTAAGTTTGAACAGAATTTCAACCGTTCGAATGTAATTCTCGCAAGGAACTAACTGTCTTCGGATCAGGACACGACTGGAGTACATCAAATGATATATACAAGAGTCCTGTGAACCTATATAGATTTTTTGTTGTTGTTGTATTTATTGCATTTTTGATGTGGTGTGCACGTGTGCGGGGAGCACATCTGGATCCACAAATAAACCCAAACAAACAAACGACGATGTGTCAGGAATTAACAACGAAAAGTTGCATGGTGGAATGTGAGATTTGTGCGCAAGGACATTGAATAGTGGAGCCACGAATTGTTCGA
The DNA here is from genome assembly GCA_964034945.1 of Chrysopilus asiliformis. Taxonomy (NCBI): domain Eukaryota; kingdom Metazoa; phylum Arthropoda; class Insecta; order Diptera; family Rhagionidae; genus Chrysopilus; species Chrysopilus asiliformis. The sequence continues at coordinate 57,160,644 of OZ035963.1, read as the reverse complement.
AAATCAGGAATAGCAGAGCCCGAACTGTTCGAAAATCAGGAATAGCAGAGCCACGAACCGTTCGAAGTTCAGGATTCGAAAAATTAATATTATCCAGTACTCAGGATAACAAAATTCAATTTCCCAAACCCACAATTTTTTTTCAAACTGGGAATCAAGTGCTATAGGGTTAGTGTCAATGCTGAAAAGTGTTGGCACCACATAGGAAAAACGGTGTGAAAATTGGCTAACATCCCAGTCATCCTCAATTTGGATACCTAAAGATTTTTTTTATAGTTTCAGCCAGTGCTTAGGGGAAGACCCTTTAGGCCCGTTTGCGCGTATTATTCTTAAAAAATTAAGTTGTGGTTAGCCTACTTAAACCGTAGAAATTCTTCGACTTAAATTTTTTAAGTTGTACATAAGTTGCTAAGTTTTGTTGGTGCAACCGGCACTTAATGCCGAAGCACAGCTCAGGATGGTCCGAAGAACGAAAGGAGATGTCGGTTTGAAGATTTGAAGATTCAAAGATTTGAAGCTATGCATGACTAGCTCGTCTACCGGCCTTTACCGGGTTAAACTTTTTTGCGCAAAAAAAACCGAAATTAACCAAAAATTTTAAAGAAACAAAATCGTGATCCTTTTAGGCCTTTAGGTTTAAAATTTTCAAATTCCAATACTATCAAATTAGTTACCAGCGGCCTCAAAAACCATCCCATGCCAATTCTGCCTGGCGCGAATGGGAAAAAGTATATTTGCGTTATCCTGACAGGACCTTCCGTTTCGAATTTGGAATTCTAACACCAGTAGTTCGTTTTTGTAACTTAATCGTGAATGCAACTTGATTTGCTCACGTCAGGTTGAGTCAGTAAGTCGGGCCAAGGATTTATATATAGAAGGATTAATCATACTCATACTAATATCTAAAAATGAGTTGGTGTCTGTCTGTCTAACTGTCTGTCTGTCTAACTGTCTGTCTGTTCCTCTTTCACGCAAAAACGGCTGAACCGATTGACTTGAAATCTGGCATGAGTGTCTGTGATAGTTCTGGTACCAACATAGGGATACGGAAAAGTAGCGCGAGGGGTGGGGGGAGTAAGGGGAGGGGGTAAAGTGATTTCGAAACTTAGTTTTTGCGCTATGTTACTCTTTCGCGGGCAAACTACTGAACCGATTGGCCTGAAATTTAGCATAGATGTTCGTCATAGACCCATTAAAAAGTAGCCCGAGAGGTGGGGGAGTAAGGGGAGGGGGTAAAGTGCTCTCGAAACTTAGCTCTTCCTCTATGTTACCCTTTCGCGGGGAAACTACCGAGCCGATTGGCCTGAAGTTTAGCTCCAACATAGACCATAAAAAAAAATCTGAAAAAACTTAACCCGGCAACGACGGGTATGCAAGCTAGTATTTTATAGATTATAGATTTTATAGTGACCATCAAACTAAATAATATCGTAGAATTGTTTCTGCATAAACAGTGTGTAAAACGAAATCTCCTAAATGGAATGATACGAAGTTTTGTAGAAGCATTTTAGGGGTATTCATGAAACCTTGTAAAGAGCGTAAACCGCATGAGCGACGATTTTTGTTTGCAAACAATCTAATAAACTTACGCAAACGTCAATTGTAAAATTGAGCTGCAATAATATGATTTTTTGGGCAATTTGTTTCCTAATTTTAATTAATTTTAATTTTTCACTGATCCTTGGCATTTTCAATTTAAAAAAAATGAAAAAATAATTGCAACGTGATAAGGAGTACAAATTCAAAGGAGAGACATTCGTTATTATTATTTTATTTTTCTGTCTGTGTTGACGAAGGGGGATTTCCGGTAGCTTATTCTGTTAATAATTGAAAATCGCACTTTTTAAAAGCTTTTATTTACTTGCTTTTTTTGTCTATTTTATTTGTTTGACTCTCATGGTTAAATCTTGCAGTCTCATAGTTAAATCTTATAGATTGGATTTTGCTGTATGGAACGGTTATGTAAAATCATATTCTAAACAGATTTTACATTTATAAGTTCTTCAATACGACTCAACGTTTTCGAGAAAATAGAAAAAAAGTATTCAATTTGTATGGGGGAGGGGGGAAAGTAATAGTTCAACTGAATTTTGAGAAAAAGTGAGTTATGTAAAATCCTATTCTAAATACATTTTACCTTAACAAATTTTTCAATGTGACTCACCGTTTTCCAGAAAATTGCAAAAAACTGTTTCGTTTGTATGGGTTAGGGGAGAAGGAATGGAGAAGGAATACAGAAGGAATGGAGAAGGAATGGAGAAGGAATGGAGAAGGAATGGAGAAGGAATGGAGAAGGAATGGAGAAGGAATGAAGAAGGAATGGAGAAGGAATGGAGAAGGAATGGAGAAGGAATGGAGAAGGAATGGAGAAGAAATGGAGAAGGAATGGAGATGGAATGGAGAAGGAATGGAGAAGGAATGGAGAAGGAATGGAGAAGGAATGGAGAAGGAATGGGAGAAGGAATGGTCCAATTTTGCCCGCTCAAGAACTTAGCCTTGCAATTTACGAGAGACGCAACTATACAGAATTTCAAGTCTGTAGCTCAATCCTTTTAAAAGTTATGGTGTTTATGTACAGACAGACGGCAGACGGAGAGACGGACAGACAGTCGGATGGATAGACGGACAGATGGAGAGACGGACGGACACACATACGGACATGCGAAAATGAAAATCTTTTTTCATCCCTGACACCCTTGTGTAGTTCATTTTTGTGTCCGATGATTGGTTCAATGCGTTGCAAACTGTATACTATATCTAATATATTCACATATGATATATCGTATAGAACAGGCCTGTCCAACCCGCAGGCCGCATGCGATCCAGGACGTGTTTGAATGTGGCTCAGCAAAAATTGATATATTTTTTACAAACTTTAGGAAATAATGAAGTTTAAATTACTTAAAATTGTTAACTAAGTATGTATATATTCTACGTTTTTTTACTAATCAGCTATCTTTAAGGTTAGTATATGTTATTTGTGGCCCAATATGACTCGTCTTCTTCCAATGTGGCCCAGGAAGCTAAAAGGTTGGGCACCCCTGATATAGAGTATAACGACGGTTAAATAGCAACTCTTCAAAAACTATTTTTAGAAATAAATCAAATAAATTAAAAAAAAAGTCTGAATTTCTATAAAAAAAAGTGAAATTTTAACAACTTTAATTATTGTTCCGCCTATGAATGTTCGTGTTCCCGGTTAAATCGAACTGAAAATTTAATTTTATTTTAACAATTTTAAAGTTTAACACCAAATTGTAAGAAAAACTTGTATGATACTATTTTGCTGTCAAAACTTTAGTCTCAGATGTTGTTACCTAAATGTGTAATCATTTACATTCTTACCCCTTTCTTCCCATTCGCTGTAATTCATCAACACAAATGCTTGAACTTCTTAAACTAAACTTTTTCCGTCTGCTGCCAGTTGATGATGTTTCTTTGTGAAATTTCCTTACGACATGATGGGGACTTCCACTATTCCGAGGTGAAACTTCACCAAATTCGGGAACTTCTGAAACGCTAGTTAGGATCCTTCTCTCCACTGAACGACTTTGCCAGACATTTAAATTTGAAAAACGTTCCTTTCTGGCAACAGACGAAACCCTATTTCCGATATCATTGCTATCCATTTGCAATTTACCACTCCTATCAATTTTCAATGAGCTTTCCGAATTTCCTCTGATCAATCTGTTAGTGGATGAGGATGAGGATGTAACACTTTTTTCCTTATACGGAAGATATTCACCTCGCACAAAAGACCACTTCGACATTTCACTGTTTCGCAACTTTCAGGCAATAACAGCAAAAGTTAATTAACAGCAAAGTGAAGTTGTGGCTGATATTAACGAGGAAAACTTTGCTGTTACGTCGGAAAATAACCTGAATTTCGCGACTACACAAAGTGTTTTTTGTAATTTATTTTCGCATGCATTTTAGACAAATTCGCAACAAACATAAATCTTAATTTAGCCGTGAAAAACTTTGATAAGAAGGAAATATTAGCAACAACCGAGTTTTTAATTTTTTCACAATTTTCCATTTAGTAATACGCGTGAAAACTCTTTCCGTGTAGAATTTCCCATCGATAAGTGGAAATTTATTTCTGTTGAACTTTAATCGTTATTGACCCAGTAGTAATACTAGTACCCGCATTGGTCACTGAGATTTCGTTTATACCATTTTGCGGAAAATATTTGTTCAATGATGAGGGAAAACTCAAATAGACTCGATTGACACATGAAAAACTCACTTAATCAATGTTTTGGTTATATTAACCAACGTACGTTGAGGTCCGTCTCTTGAACGATTCTCATAGCCAACTGAAACGGATTTATTTTGGATTCGTTGTCGTCTAGTCTAGTCTAGTGCAAAGATTGGTGGAAAACTCTATAATATAGAGAATCCATTCCATTCGATTTGAGTCCCGTAGGTAGTTGAATGGATATCCAGGTATTTCATCCATCTATCAATTTTCTCCGATGGTAAAAGGGAAAAGTGAAGTTGATCTGGTTAGGTATATGCGGTTTAGTCCCTTGGTACTAAGATAAATTCACTCACCCATCAACATATCCTGCCAATGCTGTCGATGGTGGTCATATAACTGGGATAATATACCAAGGAGATGAAATGTGTGCATGAAACAATATAACAACATCAATATTCTGTATACATAGCGTATTAAACATACAAATCTCTTCTACCTAAGGTTAACTAAACTATTTTTATCAGCACAAATTGGAACAAACAAAAAAGGTGGACGAACACAATGTCATCATCGACACTATTCATTCGACTAAGGAAGAAGGTATCGAATTCGGTCGACGTACTAAAATACTAACGTTTGGTTATAGTTTGGAATATACATCCAAGCATTATTTGATAACATATTGTAGTTACATATTTCCGCACAGGAAGATACAGACAAACCCGAAATTAGTCAACTGGTATTCCTCTTATGGGATATATATCTAATGCTAGTATTAGACTCGGCTACTTTTACTGCGCAGCTTTTGTACTGCAGCTGCAAAAGTTTCCTGCGGTGTTCACATACCATAGACAAGTAGCATGCAGCATGCATCTTTTATGCTGCGCTACTCAACAGCTTGCAATCTTGCAGATAAAAACTTGCAATTATACTCACCCATACTGCGCAGCATTGTTGCTTGGCAGCATAGATTCGCAGTTTTTTTTCGACAGTTCGATTTGGGTTTGCTCCACCTGGAAAATATCTTGTTACGTCTTTCGCTGCACAAAAGTCTCTTACGTGTGTTTTAAAAAAAAATGATTCAAATATTTAAAAATAACGATCCGGTGATAGCAGCAGGTTGTTTGTCATTTACATCGTTCGTGAGGATAAAATGCCGTCGTCGCGAGACCAAATGAAGTTGTTGGATAAAACCCTTGCACATAAACCAAAGACACATTTTCCTCTTTTATGGTGTTTGCTTTTAATTGAAATAAGTTTAGAAATGTGAAAATCCGGTTCAAAATTTCAATTTTTGCTGCACAAAAAAACATTTTTTTGCACAAAAAAAAAAATCCAGAAACAGCTCAAAAACTTATTGGAAAGAACTGTTATCGTTTCAGGACATTTTGTTTCGATTTATGAAATTCTAAGCGAAAATCGACTTAATTTTTAGCGTTGTTTATGTTTCATAAATAGTCGTGCGGGAAATTGTAAAAATAACAACCTTTGGTGGAAAAACATTGAAAAAATGCGCCGCAGATAAAAAAAATTACAGTAACCCCCCAGTCGTCCGAGACAAAACAGTCCGAGACAAAAAAGTCCGAGACAAAACCGGACATTTTAGTATTACTAAATTTAGAACTGTCCCGGATATTGCGGCGGTCACACGACGCTGTTTTGCCAGCGCTAGTGGCTGTTTGCAGCCGTTTCAGCAGCACCGTGTGAACCTTAGTGCGTTGCTACTACCAGCAGCAGCGTGATGATTTTAGTAGCGCTAGTGAAGTAGAGACCGTTCTACTTTGCCAGCGCTACTAGGGATCACGTGACATGGTTTCTGTCCTGTTAAAAGTCTGATAAATGGTAAAGTTTGTTTATTGTAAGTTGTTGTTGTATGTTTATTTATTTAAATTTGTGTGTTACGTTTATTATTTCAAAAATCGCCCAGATTAAAATCTCAAACCACTGTTTTGCTAATTGCCAGCGCTACTAAAGTAGAAATCGTTTGAACCCTCTCAGTACGCTGCCTGCTGTAGCTACTCGCCAGCGCTACTAACCAACAGCAGCCAGCGGCTGGCAAAACAGCGTCGTGTGACCGCGGTATTAGGCACGTATCTGCCACTAAATGGTTACGTTTATTAGTGGCAGATGACCATAAAAATGATGGAGTAGAAGGGAATTAATGTAACTCGAATAAAAGCTCTACTGTAACTACAACAACAAATTACACTTGTAACTACTTTTGCCGTGGTGTTAGGTTAGTTATGATATGATAATCACTATCACTGGTGTCGTTTCATCGTTACAGGTTTACACTGGAATCAGAATTAATGGATAAAGTTTATCTTTTGAAATGAGAAGATATTCAATAGTTATAGATAAGGGTTTTTTCTGTCCACGCAACACGACACCTTAACACACATTAACGGGAAAAAGTGGAAAAAAGGACACAAAATAAGTACGAGGGGACGAATGAAAATCCTGAAAGAAGAGAAAAAGGCCAAGGGCACAGGTTGAAAGTGCACAGAATGATGGAGTTGCTTATATTGTTATTTTGTTGATTAAATACACAAATGTAGAATACAGAATAGGTCGATAAATGGTCCGTTTCGATCCCTTAAACGACCATCGAACCTTTTTTGTAACTTTAAATGTGGCTATCGATATTTATCGAAATTACCTATTTCGAATCGCCTTTTTTTAATCGTGCCATTTGGATGGATGGTGGATAAATTGACAGACCAAAAGGCCTGATTTCATTTTATCTATGTGGATCTTTACCTGATCAATTCGGAGTTCATGTATGCTCCCAAAAGGGTCAAACACGGCAGCGGTAATCATCTGAGTAACTATTTGCGTGGTACATTTGTATTTCTTTCCACGTTTATCCTTTTAGTCCTATTCCATTGTGTTTCGGTTACGAGAAAATCAAATATCAATCAATCTAGTTTGCCGAATAATTACTCAATAACACCCCCTCAATTTGAAATCTCAAAGGTATTGATTGATAAATGGAATTAATCCAATCGAGTGTATCCGATTTTCTCAAAAAGGATTCCAGGAATTTCGTAATGAATAAATTTAACAAGAATTGTCAATGGTTTTTAATTATCCTTTAGGGTTAGTAACCGTTGGTTTTACATTATAAGAGACTTCGTTAAATAATTTGAGATAAGTAAGATTGCAACATTTTTGATAGTTCAATAAGGATACGGGAAGGTCCTGTAAGGACAACGTGATTATCCGTTCCCAACAATTTTCCGGAAAAAAATCTCATCTTGGGGTTTTTGGGGTCGCTGAAACCGATTCTGACATTAAAAAATCTGTAAGGATAACGGAAGGTCCTGTGAGGCTAACGATTTTATCTTTTTCTATCAAGGATATATATTTCAGGACTAAAATGTATAAAAAAAAGTGCTGAAAGACAGGCTTCATTTTGGATTTTAAGTCATGTGTTTTTAAATCAAGTTTCCTGAATTTTCAAAAAATCCTTTTTTATGGTAAAATTTATATATGGGTTGTGGTTTTAATTAGTGATTTTTGGGCGGCGGGATTTCAATTTTTTTAATGAAAAATATATGATGTGAACAGCCAATGACTTTCTTATACAAAAACCACGTTTGTAAACAATTTTTGCACAATTTACAGAAAAATATTTTTCTCTTCAATTCACCTCATAGAATGAATCACTGAAAATTTGTTAGTTTTGGAGAAAATCGAAAACACTGATTTTTTTTTAAATAACGGTATATGTCGATACCGATTTGACATAAGGAGTTTTAGTGAAAACAAAGGTGTAGGAAATTTTACTGTTTTCAATATTGGTTATACATAAGATTACTGAAAAACGCGTAATTTCGGAGTAAAAAGCTATAAACGAAATTGCGATTTTTAAAAACCCGACATTTTGGAAAATCCGACATTAGCGGTTAACGGATTTCCACCAAAAGTTGATAGGATCGTTCCATTCCAGCACCAAACACGCCTGTAAAATTTCATGGCTCTCGCTTTAATAGTTTTTGATAAATTTTGTAGACAAAAATAGGACCAAAGCCCTATTCAGACTAGCGATTACGATTGCGATTACGATTGCAATTTCAATTACGATTGCGATTACGATTATGATTAAGCTTGCGATTACGCTTGCGATTACGATTGCGATTGGGATTGCGATTTCAATTACGATTATGATTATGATTGCGATTAAGATTACGATTGAGATTACGATTGCGATTGCGATTGCGATTGCGATTACGATTGCGATTACGATTGAGCTTCCTCGAGCAATGAGATCAAAGCTTTCATGTCCCTATCCTTGAAAGCTTTGATCTCATGGGTTGAGAAGCTTCAATCATAATCGCAATCGTAATCGCAATCGTAATCGCAATCGTAATCGCAATCGTTAGTCTGAGTTGGGCTTAACAGACTGTCAGACAGAAAGACATTTTTGTAAACTTACTCCAATCGACTCAGGAGTGCTCGGGAAATGTTCTTTTTATGGAAAATTAAGAGGTCGAAATTTTTCATGAATATAATGCCGTATTATACCCCGTATAAAGAAGTAAAAATTAAAAAAAAAATATTAAAATAGAAATATCAATCTCGGTCGCGTGCCGATTTTAATAATTTAGGGTTATAAAATTTAATTTTCTTCAGTTATTGAAATCCTTTACGGTATTTCCTGTTTCTTAACGTTTCCGTAACTACATGACTGTAATTTAATGGCAAAGTTTCTTATGAAAGAGAAAGTTTTAGTATGAGGCTCTTAATTATTTCTAATAACTTTCTTATTTATTTTGTTGCAGAATCCTTAAAAACTAAAAAGTGCGTAATAAATCAATTAAATTCTCTCAAAAAATCAAATATTCAAAGGGAAAGTTTCACAGAAACTTGTATTTATACGAAATTGACGCGGTAATCAAATATCCCACAAGGACTAATAGCGATCAAAACTTTTCCAACTTTTCCAATTCAAGGCAATAATTTGTTTATTAAAAGAAAATCCTCAACTACGAAGTACACACAAAAAGCAAATTGATGAAGTTTCTATAGTCTAGTATGGAAAACTGTCTGCTAGCTACTTGTAGTTATTTTGGATTTATTTCATCGTCTATCAAATTCTTTTGCAATAGAAACTGTGTTAATCAAAATTGTAAACAAGATGAAACTTTTAGTATAGAATTTTATGAGTGCAATATCAAAGATTCTTAGAAACTCTCTTAAGTGAAAAGTTTTCAAAAGAACAATGTTTGTGTTATCGCATATACTTTTGTATAGAATGGCAGAGGTTCAAAAAAAAAAAACACCCGCCCTTTTCGATATTTTCACCCGTTCTTATGGCCCCACTCAGCAGGCAATTTATGATATCTGGCTATATAGGGTGACCTAAATAGTTACCCAACTATTATCAATGTCGAACACAAATTGAACAAAAAGAAGCGAAAACAAATTGGCTTGAGGTCAATAATATTCCATATTTAAGGAATTATTGGTATCTACTGGTGGCCAAGAATGTATCAGTCTGCGAAATTATTACAGTTTTAATCATTGTTTACTGAACGTTATCAAGGACAATCGATATTAATGCTTTCGGCGCTGTTGACTAACAACGCCATCCCACAGGATATTATACCAGATTTATGGGAAAAAGAAACATCCCAGTCGTGGTTGAAAAAATTCCCGATTGGAAGGAAAAAATAACTTAAAATTTATGTTTCGAAATATTATGCTTCCAACAGTTGGCGTTTTATAGCTGAAACATGCAAAAAAGCCAGGAAAACATGATAATAAACGAGGGGTTGGGATCTGAATCTAAATCTGAATGGAGCCGAGTAGATCCTGTAAGGGATGATGGTGCGGATGGTGGAAAATATACATAAAAACTGGTCTCTTACCTTGTGGGCACAATTTGGATGCGATCGTCTACCAGCTCCCAGGACGTGATTTTAATCGGCCAGGCAATTTGTCCGAAGCTCTCCCGTACCAGGGCCTCCCAGGAGGCGTAGGACGAGGCAGCACTGGAATCGCTCTGCAGGCGTTCAGATCTCTGTAGACGTCCTTTTTTCCGGGGCGAAGAAGACGCCGATAGGGAGGTCGGAATCTGTTGAGTACCACATGTTGCACCCACTGATGAGGTCATCGACGATGAGGAAGACGACGAGGGTGGTGGCGGTGGTGGCAGGGGAGGCGGCGGGGGTGTTGGTGGTGTCGTGCTTGTTATGTGATCCATTCGAAATTGGATTAATGCCTCTCTTGATCCTATAGTCTGATGAGTTTTCGTTTCACCCGTTCCAGCTGAACGTATCGATTTTCCACGCGGACAGATGAATCCGTTGTTGTGTAATCCTAAACATTTGTTCACACTAATTGATGCTGTGTGTATCTTGGCAAGAAAAACTATAGGCCATCAACTGATATCGGGTTGGAAAAATAAAACCAACCGATTGTGACCTTAGGCGAAATATGAGAAAAACCAGAACATTGACAAATTAACGCAAAAATAAGAGATGTTTTTGTCCTTTGTTCGTCCAGAGATAATGAATTTAATCCTTGCGGATTTTAGCTGTGAAATGCCCAGTCACACGAGGTATGAAGTTTTCTCAATACGCTTTTCCTTTTTTCGGCCCGCCAAACTGTCGGCAATGTCTGGAATTACAATTCGTCCTTCGGTGTAAAAAAGTCAAGATAGATTTTCCGTAGTAAAACGGCGCCTCCAGCGACAATGTTTAGATGGTAATATTGTAGTCGGATAGCAGGTAATTTCTTCTCGTTGTTGTGCGTGTCACAGTTTAGTTAACGATGTCGGCCTGTAATTAGAAATTAGTTTACAACTTTAGTAGGTTACATCGAGATTATTTTGTCTTTGAATTGTGTTTACTGGGGGTGACTTGTGGAAATTAGCTTCCCAGGTGCTTAAATCGAAATTCTAATTAGTTCAGTATTCAAAGAGGAAAATAGTTTTGTAATCTTTATTTTACAGTGACAAAGTTTTGATTAAACAATCAAACAATTTCAAACTAATTATGTAATTAGAAATTTCTTGATTTTATGATTTTATTTTATGCGTCTGTTTAGGTAATGAGATGTAATTAATTTTTACTTTCTTATACGTAGTATAATAAAGTATTGTATTTAGGAAAAATTTCGACCTCTTAATTTTGCCTAAAAAACATTTCCACTATCGACTGGAGCATTATTACAAAAATGTCTCTCAGTTTGTTAGTCTGTTAGGTTAGTCTGTTAGTCGGTTAGTCTGTTAGTCTGTTAGTCTGTTAGTCTGTTGGTCTGTTAGTCTGTTAGTCTGTTAGTCTGTTAGTCTGTTAGTCTGCTAGTCTGTTAGTCTGTTAGTCTGTTAGTCTGTTAGTCTGTCAGTCTGTCAGTCTGTTAGTCTGTTAGTCTATTAGTCTGTTAGTCTGTTAGTCTGTTAGTCTGTTAGTCTGTTAATCTGTTAGTCTGTTAGTCTGTTAGTCTGTTAGTCTGTCAGTCTGTCAGTCTGTTAGTCTGTTAGTCTGCTAGTCTGTTAGTCTGTTAGTCTGTTAGTCTGTTAGACTGTTAGTCTGTTAGTCTGTTAGTCTGTTAGTCTGTTAGTCTGTTAGTCTGTTAGTCTGTTAGTCTGTTAGTGTATTAACCGAAAGTAACCAAAATGGCGGCTTTTTAGAAATCGCAATTTAGTTTTTTTGTTATTTACACCGAAACTACGCGTTTTCAGTAGCCTTAGTGTAACAAGAGTTGGAGACTCAAGCCGTTATCGAGATATACAGTTATTTAAAATCTCAAGCCGTTATCGAGATATACAGTTATTTAAAAAAATCAGTTATTTGCGATTATCTCGAAAAATAACAGGTATTTAATCATTTAATATAGGAGATGAATTGAAGAGAATAATGTTTGCCATAATTTTGTCTTTCACCGTTATCCGATATATTTTACCGTTATCGAGATATTATTATTAAAATGTTTAAAAAAATGTTCTGGTGAATTACGTGCAACCTAACGGATTTTCGAAAAAAAAGTTAATGGGAGAAATAAAGGTATTAAAATTTTCTACATTTTTGCCTTTTACCATAAATCGATAGCTTTTACCGTTATCAAGATATTTCAAATTTTGTAAAATCAAAATTCTTTTTATTCGTCAGGTAAATTGCCCAGAAACGTGGATTTTGTATAAGAAAGTCATGTGCTGTTCACATCAGATATTTTTTTTCAGATACTTGTATAAGAACAGCAATATGAAAAGTTTTAAACGAGCAGGGATTATCATCTTTAACATTTTTTGCATCAGTAAGAGTTGGTAATGAAATAACTTTTGTTTTAATTGCTAATTAAATTTTATACTATGGTTTAAGAGGCTTTAACTTTTGAATTACTACGCAATAAATTAGTGTACTAAAACGCTATCAACATATTTATTTCTCTTCTCATTTTGCTGGAGAAAAGTTTTTGCATTTTCTACACTCAGAAAAATGGAGACTAACTCTACGACCTACATACGGCGTAATTGGCCTCGGGCAGGCGCGCGTTCGCCTGCATGTGGGCAAGTAAAACTGAGTTGACCTGTGGTCGGAGAAATTCTGAAATTAAGCCACCAGCAGGTGAAGTAGGGCATTGCGAGCTGCACGAGTTGACCTTAGATAGGTTAACTCTGACCGCTAGCTGGCTTACAGAAACCTCTGTAAGGTCAGAGTTAACCTGACAAAAAGTTGACCTGGACATTTTTCTGAGTGTATGTAGTTTTAATTCGAATTTGATTTCTATATTTTAATTTTTCTTACCCAAGTTACCAATAAATGGTTGCATACTGGCAGAAGCGTAGATAAGGAAGAGGAGGGGGTAATTTCAGAGGTTCAAACGCCCTCCATTAAACAATTTCTTCTGAGAGTACATCAGATTTTAGTAAATTTTGGCCACGCTTCCCGTGTCAATGTGTCAACAATTATTCATCTATCTTTTTATGACGTCATTGATTTTGTATGAAATATTTCATATCTATTTTCTGTATGAAATTCATAGCATGGGACAGGATTTCTTGACCAGTTCCATAAATATATCCCTGTTATGAAATGTGATCTTTTCGCAGGGAATCTCCGCAGATTTATCCATTTGGGTAATCCCTGACATAAGTTTTCAATCAGGTTTATTTTTAATTTCAGATCTCGTATGTCAAAACAGAGTCTATAACTGTTACCTTGTACGACAAGCCTAATCGGATTATATTAAAGCGTAACTATATTTTGAATTGGCTTTAGTGAGGTTAGAAGCTGGTAAAGCAGGCTCTGATGACGGTGAGCCAGCTTCCATACCAGAAACAGGCTCTTGATAGGTTTTCAGGGCAGACATGCCCGTTGGGGGGAAAATTTGGATGTGAAAACATCCACAAAAATAATATAATAATTTTGTTGTGTTATTTTTGTTTTTGCAGACCGTATAAGCCGAGAAATTCTAATAGGATATAGTGAGGTTAGTTATTTCCAGTGATATCATAAAATTTTAAGTTTACCATACGTTATTAAGAAAATAGTCTGCCTATTTGGATAGAACTTTATAACAGAGAAAGTAAAACATATTCCATTTCTTGTATATTTTAGAGAAAACGAAACATGGAAATCACCAGAAAAAGGTAAAAATATAATATCATGAAATCCAAATAATCCCTGTAAACAAATTGAATTTTTGAAGATATGATCCCCTATTTCCCTGCCGAATTTGCATCGGGCATGAGGATAAGCGTTTTAGTAGACACCGGGTGGATTTTATTTGGATTTCAGTTGTAACCTTTCTTAATCGCTTGGCTCTTTAAGCTGAAACAGGGTTTAATGAATTAGTAAGTGAGGTTTATTATTTTGTTGATATTTTATGGATTTTTCGAGTTTATTACGCAGAACGGAACGACGGCAGCATGTGAAAAGTTAAACAAAATTCATTAAAAATTTCATGATATTCAAAAGCAGAGATTAGTAAAAAAACATAAAAAAAAGTTACAATTGCCATCAGGAGCCAATCGTCAAATACTCTATATCAGGCTTGTCCAACCTGCGGCCCACGGGCCGCATGCGGCCCAAGACATGTTTGCATGAGGCCCAACAAAAATTGATATATTTACAAACTTTATGAATTAATGAAGTTTAAATTACTTAAAATTGTTAACTAAGTCTGTATATATTCTACGTTTTTTACTAATCAGCTATCTTTAGGGTTAGTATATTTTATTTGTGGCCCAATACAACTCGTCTTCTCCCAATGTGGCCCACGAAAGCTGAAAGGTTGGACACCCCTGCTCTATATGATGACAGACAAAATATTTATTTTAAAAAATTCTTTTCTACAGGATAAAGGGAAAGAAATGGTCTGATTGGATCTTGATGTATGGAACAATTATGTAAAATCATATTCTAAACCGATTTCACCTTTATAAATTTTTCAATACAACACACCGTTTTCGAGAAATTAGAAAAAAAGTATTAAATTTGTAAGGTGGAAGGGGGAAGGGAGGAAGGGGAAGTTGGAAGAGGGGAGGGGGAGGGGGAAAGAGTGGTGCAACTGGATTATGATGTATAGATAAGTTATGCAAAATCATATTCTTAACACATTTCCTCTTAATAACGTTTTCGATACGATGCACAGTTTTCGAGAAAACAGGAAAAAAGTATTCCATTTGTGTGGGGGAGAGGAAGAAGCAGTAGTCCGATTGAATTTTAATGTATGGATGAGTTATGTAAAATCCTATTCTGAATACATTTTACCTTAATAAAATTTCCAATATGACTCACAATTTTCGAGAAAATTGTAAAAAAACGGTTTCGTTTGTATGGTCGAGGGGAGAAGAAATGGTCCGATGTTGCCGGTTCAAGAACTTGGCTTTGCTATTCACAACAAACACAACTATACAAAATTTTCAGTCTCTAACTCAATGTTTTCGAAAGTTATGGTGTTCACGGACACACGGGCAGGCAGAGCATATAAATTGTTGAAGCAGAGAATAAATAAAATATTTCAATATTTTAAATGTTGAATAAAAATTAGCATATGAAGAGTTTTTAAGTGTTTGTTATTTTTAGAAGACTAAATATTCAAAAGTTAATTTCTTTTGACGCGGAGAGTTCACTATTTTCAAAAGCCTGAGGCAACAACCACGTCGACGTCTTGTTTTGGTTATTTTTGACTTCACAGCTTACACTTGAGAATATGTTCATAACATTATAGTAGTGGAAAAGGTTTAATTAGAATTAATGAAATTTGCATCAGCATAATACCATTTTCATGAAAATTATTTACAGTATCTCTTACTCGTTGCGGTTGTCTACATCAACTTGACTATGCGGTCGGAATAATATTTTACGTTCCCAAAACCGTATGTAGACTAATTTCGCAGATTTATTAAATTTGGTGCACGTAATAACGTTTTATTAATCTTCAAACCTATCTAGGTATGCATTTTTTATAATTTCTCTTGAATTAATAAAGATGAATAATCACAGTAAAAGGTAAGTGCAGCGACAACAAATTGTCGTGGTAAACAGGGTAAAAGTTTATAGCTATCATAATTATGGGTACAAATTAAATTAAAATTTTAGTGGTTTTTTGAGGTATAGACTTGTACGAATTTTTGTACACATGACATATAGTTTCGAATTGTTTTTTCGGTTTTTTACATGCAATATGTATAATTTGTTGTATAGAATGTGTGATTTCGATTTGATCCTCAGATTTTACTTTAAAACATTTTCCGCGTTATGTCTGGACCGATCTGTTTCAGAGAAATGTTTGACTTGTCCTCAAAAACTGGATTTTTTCGAAACCAAATTCTAAAAATTTTTCATATAAATTTTCATATAATTTTTCATATAATTTTTCATATCAATTTTCATACAATTTTTCATACAAAAATTTTTCAGTTCGCTGGCGTTAGGTAATGTCCAAAAGCGTAAGAGGCTGTCCATAAAAGACGTCACGCTAATTTCTGACTTTTCGTCACGCTTTTTTGCGGTTTTTTGTATGGAGTTTACATCTTTTCCCAAAACCCATAATTTTCGAGTAATTTTTAAGAAACTGTATTTGTTTTTAAATTGTAAGACGTGGTTCTAGTTATAATTACCGTTACTTTTCCAAAAGATAGACAACACAATTTTGGTAAAACTTATTCACAAAAAATTTCAAGTCGCTAGCACAATGCGTTCTCGAGGTATTTCAAATATTTTTTTTATGCGTTCTCGAATTATTTAACACGTTGGCTACCATGTGAGTCACCGGTGTACACACACTATTGCCATTACCGTCAGTTTCTCAAGTTCCATGGTTGAGTGCAGTCGCTCGTGCGGTACAAAGGGGTTTTTTTTTGTCCGTTATATTTTATTCGATTCGTTCGTTTTTGTCTGGATTGATCTTGTGTTCTGGTGACTCACAAAGTACAGAAATGATTTTTGCGTTTTTTCCCAGTGTATACTAGCGGAGTAAGCGTTTTTTTGACTGGTAGCCAACGTGTTAAGATACTTGACAGACCGACCGACAGACCGACCGACAGACCGACCGACAGACCGACAGACCGACAGATCGACAGATCGACAGACCGACATATAGACCGATAGACCGGCAGACAGATAGACTGCCACCGGTCTCGAATTGGACACCGGCAATACTTTCATTCTATAGCTACGCAGAAGAAAGTGAAAACTATAATTTTCTTCTGTTTCCACTTTTATTGAGGCACATCTCGACCCCATTAAATATTGTTTGGCCGAGGGGTTAAGGTTTCGGATCGCTTACAAAAATAAAACTGGGGGGGGGGGGGGGGGAGATTACCCCCGACGCGACGGAAAGGAGACGGTATTTGCGTTTGTGGTCAATGTTTTTGTGCTTGTTTGTTAGTTCCCTTTTCATAACCTTTAATCTGATCAACAGATTTAGGTCCTGTTTTTAACATTGGGCAGGATATTGGGCAGGATATTGGGGAGGATATTATGTTTTAGTTCAAAATCAAATTCACCGTTCCCCTCGCACTTTAAACCCCTTCTCCTTGCATCTTTTAATCCACTAAACCGATTTTGATCTTGTTTTCGCTATTGGGTTGGAAATAAAGCAAGAAATGTTTTAGTTCACAAGAATTCACCTTTCCCCCTAAGTTCAAAACCCCCTCTTCTGGTATCTCTTGATCCACTGACTCTTTTTTGTTCCCGTTTTCATCATTCAGTTGGAAGCAATGAAAGGAATGTTTTAGTGAATAAAAATTCGCTTTTCCCGCACTTTAAAACCACTATCGTTATATCTTTTGATTCGCCGAAACGATTTCAAACTCGTTGTCGTCATCTTAAAAAAAATTGTGAATCTAAAAACACGTTACAAAAATTCAATCGAATATTAAAATGATTTTTAGCATTGTTGGTAATCTGATGAGATACGCATTATTTAAGCCTTAACAGAACTATTCCTTTTGCAAAATTTATTTCGCGACATCCGAAATGTATTTGTTTTTCAAAAGACGACAAGTACATAAATATTTGTCAAATTTTTCATTTAGGCAATTTCCTTTCGCAGCCCGTATTAAGTATGTACTTTAACCATCGAATAAACATGTTTTATAGGGAAAGTTACTTAAAAGGGGAAAACATCCTCAACATTGGAAACACTTTCAACAGTAAACATGAAGCAAAAGGTTTACTTTGAATATCAACACGTCCATAAAATTTAGCTTACCGGAGGCAAATATCAACGACTATACTTATGTAGGATTTGCTCAATACTTATAAATTTCTATTCGCTTGTATATTGTTTACCCGTCGGGTTTTCCATACTTGATTCAAAATTTTTCCTGCTTTCCTGCCGACCAAGTGCGTCTTTATCGTTCAAAAGCAGCAACGACGGCCGTGTGGATAGCCTTAAAATTGAGGTAGACATTTGTTAGTAAAATAGGGCCATTTCAGCCTACCTTTTATATATTGAATTGCACCTTAACTTTGCCTAAATCAATAACATTAAAATTTTGCGGTTCTGTACATCAAAGTTTAGATCCATTCTACAAGTGCCCATACAGGTACGATAAAACCTACCACCGCCTTTCGAAAAACCACATTAGGAAAAGTGATGGTTTTGGCTTGAATTTGGCAAAGAAAAGAAAAACAGTGGAAAACGACGATGGCCAAGGAAAATGGTTTCCTTTTGTTATGTCTATAATATGTTTTTTTTTTTTTGCAAACCGAAGGTGCCACATCGTCTAGCTGTTGGTACACAAACACATCTACATATTTTTTTCTTCTTGCTTACAGGAATAAAGGAGCGTTCGGCGCTTATGGCGTCTTTGCACCCTGAAGAACCATAAAAGCCTTTCACAATATACAATTTTTCTTCATTCAGATGGCCCTTTATTGGCGCTATGTAATATAATGAACAGGACCAAATGCGATTTACAAAAAAAGAAATGTATGAAAGTGGGATGTAAAGAAAACTCTCCAGATGGATCTAATGCTTTTTCAAGGTTCTCCAGACTTCTTCCATAAATTAGTCAACACGACAGACAGGTAGCACAAGAACTAAAAAGATAACGGGAAAAGAAGCTTTCCTTCGACTTTCACCTGTAGATCTCCTGTTGCACACCACTCTAGAAGAAAGATCGAATAATCTTATAGAATTTTTAGAATTTATATTCAAGCTTAACTTTGAACATTTGCCAACGTAAATTGTATTGAGATTTTTCTTTTTTCCTACAGGTATAAGTAAATTTGCTTTAAAAGTAGATACCCGAAGGCTACAATTAGGAATGTCACTAACAGGCCTATAATTCGGAAAAACATGAAAAAATGGTGAATTGAAATTTTGCAGGACATCCTGAATTTGTAATTAGGCCGAAATGTCCGTCAGCAAAATGATACAAAATTGAGGCAGTTTGACATTTTTTCTGTAATTTTGGCTACCTGATATTTTATTTTTCTTGAAATAATTTAGGTTCATTTATGTGTATATACAAAAAAACAATATAAGAAAATACAATATCATGGTCGTTGTTTTTCTTGTACTTCTTTGTTTTCCAATGACAAAGACTTTAGATCCTTTAAGGACCTTTTTTATATGTAAATGAATGTAGTCGTAAAAACATCTATTTACGGATTTAACCCTAAGAGGCACAACGACGAGTGCGTCAGAGGCACATTTCGTTTTCGAACACCATATTTTTATAGATGTGTGGAGTACCTACTTCTGGCAATAACAGAGAGATGTGTAAAAAGTAAGAAAACAAAAACTGGAGCATGAACGCGACTAACCTCTGGAGCCCAATGAACGCAACGCGAACGCAACTCCAACGCTGTGAACTGTCACGGAGTGCAACATTTCAGCGGCAGAGCCCAATGGCATCTCGTGAAGTAGTACAAGTGACATAATATAAAGTGGTATAAAGTTGGCAAAATTACAAAAATGGGTAATTTTGAAGCGAGAATTTGCTTATTTGGTCTTTATCTTTATTAAGGTTTTCCTCCATACCATGACTTCTGTAACTGCAAAAAAATGCAGAAAACTAGAGCAAGATAGACTTATATAGATCTAAATAGGAATGAATACAAGTTAAACGCTATCCCTTCCAGTTTTACAATTTTATAGCAATCATATCAAACCTTATGCTATAAATATAATGTTCAAATTGGCATGGTAACAAAGCTTTTGACTATGCATGCGAAGGAGAAAAATGACATCACGCTATAATAACAGTTTGAATGTGTCCGTGCTTACTATTCACTTACAGGGACAATGTGTGATTGTAGTAGAAATCGCCATAAAATCGCCATAAAAGGGGAAATTATTCTTGCAGTTGCCGACAAATTTTTGCAGTTGATTCTTATCTCCCTTTCTCGTCAACGTATCTTCACATAAATGTGTCTCTATTTTTTTGCAGTTGCCGAAGTCATGGTAATGGAGGGCGGCCTTTATTTGTAATGTTATTGCACTGATACCTCGGGAAAATTGATACCTCAAACGACATTTCCCCAACCTCACTTTATGAACTCTGAACGCAGAATTCTGCGGCAAAGTTAGAAGTTTGCAAACTTTTGCGTTGTAGTTGCGTTCACTGCGTTCAGTGTGCTCACTTCAAATGATTTCTATGACCGTGTTTACATTGGGATTCACTTTGAGGCAAGCACGTCTTTCGTCATTTTTCTGCCGTGTGCACACGGTTCGCTTCATCTGGATTCACTAGACCGGTTTCATCAACAAAACTAAAGACACATGTTTCAACGACCAGACTCAAAAACCAGTTTGCGACCGATAATTTTAAGTGAATCTAAACTTCGTTCGCTCTTTTTGGTTTCCCTCCCCACTGCGTCCCTCACCCTCACTTGGCCGGAGCGAATGACGTGCCGCCTCAAAGTGAGTCCTAATGTAAACACAGTCTATGGAACAAACTTGTAAGTGACAGTTTTTGCGTTTGCGTTGCGTTCATTGGGCTCCAGACATAAGAACGAGAGTATATTTTCCTCACCGCAGAGATCAACACCACGAAAACTAGCGAAACAATAAATAGACTTTTTGTAGTGATCATTAAATAAAGCATATCAAAATATAAAAAACGTGTATTTCTAAGCCGAGATCTACAGATGAATTGCTGTTTTGCTATTGACAGTTGTTTCTGTTCTATAATTTTGCATTTGTCTGAAGAACCGCAAATTTTTTTTTCGCATTTTGCGTCTTTTCTCATAATTAGGGACCTCTTTTAAATTTTTTTATTACGTAAAAGCACGACATTTGGCTCTCAGGTACATCCCCTTTATTTTGTTAACGGCCCGACCGATTTTGATGAAATTTGCAATCTTTATGTTTCCAGAGACGCGGAAGCGAGCTAGGTTTCAAGTGTGCCAAAACTTCATTTAGGTCCTGTAGAAACCCCTGGGGATCCAGCTTTAACATATGTAGACATAAAAAAAAAGTATCCTGGAAGGTGTGGAGAGTGAAGAGAATTCGAAGCATGGTTTTCCCACTAAGTTACCCCAAATAGCATCGAAAAGTACGGGAACATGAGATTTGTTCTTTGCGGCTTTAAAATGCAGCAATTTACGCAATCGGGGCTAAAAATTTACACCTATAATGGAAACGATTTCGTTTCGAGAATTAAATTTCTTATTTCAGGCGAATGACTGAAGGATATTGCATAAAAAGTGGATAGCATACATTTTTGAAACAGCATAATTTTATTGGCATCAAAATTTCATTGCAAAAGAAAAAAAAATTTGACCGATAAAATAAAATTAAAGAAATTTTTGATTAAACACAAAATAATTCGATGGCCCATTAAAATCTGTTTAAATTTCAGATCCAATATTGTCGAAAAATTTTAATGGCAATTAAAATCACGACATGCAACCGGAAGAAAAGTCCATTATAAAATAACACTCCACAAAAGTTTCCATTAATTTGTCGCCATTAGATTTTTCTCGTTCGTCTTCTGCTTACGTTTTTATTTGTTCATCTCTGTTTACTAGCAAGCATTCGAGGGAGAAAGAAAACCCGCTCGATGATTTGTGTAATTGTGTGATATAATGCCGTCAGATGACGCTCGCGCATGAGGCAACTAATTACGTCCCTGTCGTTATAATTGCGGCGCCGCAAACCGCTGAAAAGTGTTCCCCACTATGGGTCTCGTTGCGCGTCTCGTTGGCACAACTAACTACGTATTTGCGACATAAATTGCTTATCGCCGCGATTTGCATGGTGACGAAATATGGGGATAAACACCATAATTGCTGCTTAAAATGCTATTTGGGACTCTTTCGTGGCGAAACTACCGAACCGATTGGCCTAAAATTCGGCATAGATGTTTCTCGGGGCCCATCCGTATGATATCACCATTTAAAATTACACCAAAGGGAGGGGGTGAACTGTTTACAGGAAATCATGGAAATCAGGATATTTGTGTCATCCTTACAGGACATTTCCTCAGATTCGAGATACGAATGCTGTAAATCACATTTTTTTTCACCTGTGGTACATTTTTTCAACGATTTTCCAGAAATGGCGCATGTATTCCAAAATATTTCGCCTGCGGTATTTTTATATTTTTCGCCATTCTTTATGGAAGGAAAAGAGTGTGTAAAATTAAGATACTTTTGGATTGCGACTGTGCAGCACTTCATTCAAATCTTTTCGTCGTATTTTCATCAAAAAATTTCGCCTGCGGCGTATATTATTTTTCCTTGGTTTTCGTTCAAATAAAGATGTATTGTCAATACAGTTTTGTTGTTTTGTTGGTGTTTCCTATCAGTAAGTCCACTCCCACCGATCAGGTTGTCCCAGACTGACCCAAAAAAAATATGGTCACCATATCTTTTACAGGATCTTAATGAATTTTCTCGAAAATGGGACCTAGCGCAATCGCATTTTCATCCTCGACAACCATAAGTTATCACTTTTCACAAATATCTATGCACTCAGAAAAATGTCCAGGTCAACTTTTTGTCAGGTTAACTCTGACCGCTAGCTGGCTTACAGAGGTTTCCATTACATGACATTACATCCTCAAAATGCCTATCTAAGGTCAACTCGTGCAGCTCCCAATGCCCTACTTCACCTGCTGGTGGCTTAATTTCAGAATTTCTCCGACCACAGGTCAACACAGTTTTACTTTCCCTCATGCAGGCGAACGCGCGCCTGCCTGAGGCCAATTACGCCGTATGTAGGTCGTCGAGTTAGCCTCCATTTTTCTGAGTGTGGAGCCCAAAAAAAAAATACATGAAAACATACAATTCTTTCTCGTATCATATTATAGGATATTGTCCTTTAAAATATCTTATGCACAGAAAATATGAGAAAATTCGGTTGATGTAATAAAATTATAAAGTTGCCCAGGGAAATCGATACGACAAAAAATATAAAAAAGTTAGGAATTGCCATAGTATTATAGAAACGAAATAAATAAACAGAAATAATATATTTTTGTTACTGCTTGTTGCTGGCTTATTGTTGTTTAAAAAAGTTTTTTTTTCTTAACGTTGCAAAAGAAGTATGTAAATATAAAAAAAAGTTTTGACTGGGACAATTTTCTCGTCTTGTGCATGTTTCTACCTTATTTCAATTTTTTTTTCTCTTCGAATAGCTTTGCTTCTTTGTTATTTCAAATCATTTTGTATTTTGTCTTAAAGAAACGAAAAAATTCTGAAAAACTTTTAGACTATTTGACTGCAATACACCTTCACAATATACCCACAGATACAGATTTTAATGAGACTAAATTGAAAATGTAACATAATCAAAGTTGTGGATTAAATTGAAAAGAAAAGTTAAGGTAAGTTTCTTTGTATGACGGAAGCCTTAGGGTGGATATGAAAGAAACTGATTCCAGTACGGGTAGTTTAACTAATTTTCCATTTGAGCAGATTGTATATGACAAGTTAAACAAATTAATATGACGAATGTTAAAAGTTTTTGCATTACAAAAGTTTTAATAATTCACTTTCGATTATTAAAACTTTTTAATCAAAAGGTTTTCTTTTAGTTGTGAGATTATACATAATCCCTCCAACTGCGCGGTTTCTAAGTGCATAAGTTTTGAGAAATTTTCAAAAAACGGTATAACGGTACCCGTTATAGTAACCGTTACTTTTCCAAAAGTTGATAGAAACTTCGATTTTGTAAAATTTATCTGCAAAAAATTTCAAGTCGCTAGGTATACGCGGTCTCGAGTTATTTAAGATACGCACAGCGGATAGACCGACAGACTGACAGACCGACAGACCGACAGACCGACAGACCGACAGATCGACAGACCGACAGACCGACAGACCGACAGACGAATGCACGGACATTCTCATAATTTTCCCGGAAACGGATTTCGTACTTATCAGAAACTTTATATCTGCCCCAGTTCTCGAGTCGGTCTCCGCCGTGAATACAATACTTTCTCTAAATACAATAGGGCTATTCACTCTTTATCGTAGTTGATCGTAAACTCGTAGAATCGTAAATAAAATCGTAGTTTTTTGACAGTTCTCCATACAAATTTTTTTACGACAAAACTACAATCTACCACACCCGAAGGTATGGTAAAATCGTAGTTTTTGTCGTACTTCTAATTAAGTGAGGTTAAGGCATGTTTTGTGACATGTCAACTTGGTGCCAGCTCTAAAATGGACATTGGAAAAGCAAGTAAATTAAAGTATTTATATGATTTAGTATAAATTAAGAGTTAAAAAATGCTTTAAACTATTTAGGTAAAGAAAATAAATAAAAGAGTCAAAAATTTACGACAAAACCCACAACCTCTAGTAAAGCGCTGCTCACGCTTCGTTGTACTTTTCCATCGTGCCTGCCTCGACACCTTAAAAAAATCCCCCCATACACTTTAAATAGAAGACACCCAAGGAGCATAAAATGTTCTAAAGTGGTTGTCGCAACTTTAATTTCGCGACTTAATGGTTGCGACGACCACTTTATGCCCTTTTGTGCCACGTGTGCAATACCTGAGGAAAAGAGGACGGAAAGGCAACCATACTTTTATTAAATTGATCTAACGCAAGCACATCGCTATGCTTTGTGCTTTGTGAGGTGCGAATTGCCGCGCCGCCTTAAAAACACACGCCCTAGGCAGGCGCCTTAATGCTAGAACCCAGTCTCAATGGCTAGCTTTAGTAAATTTAACAAGTCAATTTACCAAATTATGAAAAAAATATTGGTCAGTGCAAATCGCAGGTTTGAATTTGTTGTAATAATCTAAAATTTACATCCAGCTAGTGGCCATTTTGTTGCCCGCCTCTCCGCGCGGTGCTGCTCTTGGCACATTAGGGCCCGCTTGCTGATACAAGTCATAACTATTTAAATTATGCTTAGCCTTCTTAAACTATAGAAATTCTGGCACTTAACAAATTTAAGTTCGACATAAGTTGCTCAGTTTCGTTGGTGCAAACCGCTCTAAAAGGTTTATTGACACTTACGCGGCAGACAATTCGTCACCTAAGTGCTGGTTTGTTCCATACGGCATTCGTCTAGTTTTGAATAAATCGTCTTAAAAGTTTGGAAGACAATTTCGCAAAAACTAGCCCATTTTTTTTATAGTTTCAGCCAGAGCAGCTTAGGGGAAGACCCTTCAATGCCGAAGCACAGCTCATAAATGTCTTTCTTAAAAACATGGGAAATCATTTTTCCACTGAGATTTTCTTTTTAAAAAATTAAGCTCGTCAAACTAAGTCCGCTTTTGGCGTCGCATTCCATTGCTGTCCCTCGGCCATTTATTTTTTGAGTTCAATTGAACTTTTTCCGAGGGCTACTGAAAAAAGACGTCCTTGCCACCCTTGACATAAAATATAAAATCAAATACAAGTATTGATCATAAATATTTGATTAAATCATCATTAATTCAAATATTGTTCGACAAGTATGCGAAAACCCTTTTATGTCATGGCATTGTGGAATAGATATTGATAAAAATTTCCGTTCCATTTACAATAGATTTACATATTTTCTGTAAGCGTGTAACATTGACGAAACTGGGATAATTACATTTTGAATATCATAATACGAAATCCAAACGTATCGTTGAAAACCTCTTTTCACGGTGAATCAATTTTATTGAAATATTAATTTCATTACGCTCGTAATCACAAATCACGCCGTAATGTTGACCACTGACCATTTGCCACTTATTAGATATGAAAATAGATACTATAGGACGAAATGATGTCGTAGGATTATAGAGAGTTTTTGGAAAGGCTTAAATGAACGGATTATATGAGAAAATTTATTATTTTGCCCCACATTTAGAAATATTCATATAATTCGGAATTAGAAATTTAATAAAAGAACATGAAAATTCATATTAAACAAACTTATTATAATAATGGCGAACTTCTCTGAATAAAATTCTATGAAAAGATTTACAATTAAGCAGATTTGAATAACATTAATTTTGTGATTGTCCTCAAAAATTTCCCGAATAGGATTACCAGAGTTTTTCCATCTTATCTCATCTGTTACTTAAAATCTTGAAGAATCATCACTGGTTGGACGCAGTTTTTCGATAAATTAATTCTTGGAAAAGTTTCGAAATTGATTTAAATTAGAGATGAAATTTTGGCACCAGCGAATTAAAAAAGAATTCCTTTTTCACAAAATGTTTTGTTGCCCCAGCTGAGATCTGTGAAAATTTAGCGAATTCACTTTAAGTTTTGCCGCTTTAAATTTATTCATCACAAAAAATTATAAATTTCCGAGAAGAAATTACGTGAGAAATCGCTTTAATTTAATTGAAGGATAGGTAGTCAAAGAATTTCACAGGCATAATATTAGCTCGTTTAAATCATAATTTTTTAAGTGGGGATAAATTGCTTTCCTCAAAAAAATCAATTACGCAAAGACTTTTCCATTGCTAGAAAGTGAAATAAAAATTGCGTAATGAAATAAAAGAATGAATTACATAAAATTTAATTAATTGCTTTGGTACACAACAAGGTATGTCGTATTTTTCTTGTGATCAGTAGAAGGTGTGGTGAAATTTTTTTTTTGATTATTAATAGCTGGCGATAAAATTTTTCTTAATAAAAAAAGATGTTGAGGAACATAACACGTGGAACACATTTGGAGATTAAAGTTTAGGTGATCAAACGTAAGCGTCCCGGGAATTAAACTTTCGTCCCAGATTATTCAATTTATTGCTACAATTTATCAAACACTAGAAAAAGCGATCACTAAATTATGGAAAACAAAATTTCGCTGAGGGTTGCTGTAAATCTTGGGTTTTCCTGCCCGCAGCGAATTTATGTAATGTATAGCAATTCCTCGCATAGTCCGGATTCGAACAGTCCGGGAAATCAGTGGAAACGATTATCCGGACTATACAAAATATTGTTGCATTTTTATCTTAATACAATAAGGGAAAATTGCCATTAGATTCAATGAAAAATCTGTTGAATCCAATAAAAAATTTCGTTAAATTCTCGCCAATGGTTTTTGTATTTGATTTAAATGAAAAGTATTTAAACCAAAGGATTAATGCCTGGTCATAGAAAGTATCGACGACACATTAAAGTAACCTCTCCTCTTGTTTATCATCAATGTTGATGGAATGTATTTATATGTCTATCTTATGTATTTATATGTTTGTGATTACAAGACTTAATATCCATTTCAAGATGGCAACATTCTATTTTATGTTTGATTGGAGAAATGCGATCCGTGGGCCGGTCCCGTCAGATAATGGACGTTTGCAGGAATTTTTCCAGGGGAAGGTGAGGGGGGTACCAAAAGTTTTTTTTAGGTCGGGTAGGGTGATCATACTTATGGGGCCAAGATGAGAAATAAGTTTTATATAGAAAACACAATTTGACTTAGATTAAAACCGAGATAAACTGACTTAGATTAAAACCAAGGAGAAAACATTTTTGAAAACAAATGCGACTCAGTTATTTAAATCAACAGATACACAGTCCCAAGTAAAAATTCATATACTAATATATAAAAATTAGTTGGTGTCTGTCTGTCTGTTCCTCTTTCACGGAAAAACGGCTGAACCGATTGGCCTGAAATTTGGCATAGATGTTCGTCGGGGGTCCAGCCCCAACATAGACCCATTAAAAAGTAGCCCGAGAGGTGGGGGAGTAAGGGGAGGGGTAAAGTGATTTCGAAACTTAGCTCTTTCAGTGTTAAACGCGCGGTCGGAGGCCGCGTATGATTCAGGTCGGTGGGGGGTGAACCGGGAAGCGTTTCGGGGCGCAGCCCCTAGTTGTAAATAAAAATGGCACTAAAGAGAAATGCACTGCAATTTTTTTAAATAATACATATTTTGTGCAAAATTGTTGACAAAATGTGCCGCAAGTGAAAAAAATGTACTTTGGGGCAACCTACAGCCGAAATAGAGTACGTTTTGCACATTCAGTGATCGTTTCTCTCTCTCTCTCTCTCTCTCTCTCTCTCTATCTCTCTCTCTCTCTCTCTATCTCGCTATCTCGCTATCTCGCTATCTCTCTATCTCTCTATCTCTCTATCTCTCTATCTCTCTATCTCTCTATCTCTCTATCTCTCTATCTCTCTATCTCTCTATCTCTCTATCTCTCTATCTCTCTATCTCTCTATCTCTCTATCTCTCTATCTCTCTATCTCTCTATCTCTCTATCTCTCTATCTCTCTATCTCTCTATCTCTCTATCTCTCTATCTCTCTATCTCTCTATCTCTCTATCTCTCTATCTCTCTATCTCTCTATCTCTCTATCTCTCTATCTCTCTATCTCTCTATCTCTCTATCTCTCTATCTCTCTATCTCTCTATCTCTCTATCTCTCTATCTCTCTCTCTCTCTCTCTCTCTCCCTCTCTTTCTCTCTCTCTTTCTCTCTCTCTTTCTCTCTCTCTTTCTCTCTCTCTCTCTCTCTTTTATTACACAAAGAACCATGCAGGAAATTTGCCCCTGGGTTAACTTTTGAACCTGTGTAGTTTTGACTTTGGTTGAGTACTTTTCGGAAAGCGCACAGTCTCTAGTTTCATCCATATATGGCTTCAAGAGCCACCGAATTGCAGGGGGATGGTGAGTGTTAATGAACTTTCTCGTTGGCACAACTTTAGCAATGATTTCTGTGAAAGATCACGGGAAAGTTCGTTAACCTCTCACCATACCCCTGCAATTCGGTGGCTCTTAAAGCCATATATGGATGAAACTAGAGACTGTGCCCTTACCAAAAAGTCCTGTACCAAAGTGAAAACTACACGGGTTCAAAAGTTAGTTTAGAGAGGCAAAATCGTGCATCGTTCTTTGAAAAATCTGGAACAAAAATTTAATTTGCGAGACACCTTGACAAAAAGCCGAAATTCTGGACTGTCTCGGCCGTTCCGGAACATGTGGTCATCCTGTTTATGGGAAAAGATTTCATGCAATGGGCTGTTTTTATTTAAATGCTTTTAAAGTAGTTTAGTTTAAAGTAGTTTAAACATATTTATTTCAAAAAAATAGCAAATAAGTTTAAAACAAAAAAGAAAAATTGATAAGTGACAAAATTTCTCTTTGCTTCCAAAAAATATTCTAATTTTCGCACCTATAGAACCACTGAAACACAATTTGTTAATGAAATGTGATAGTTCCTTGCGAACTATCTTAATTTCGTCAAAATGGGAATCTTTGTGATTTCTGTGTAAAATATGAAAAAAATGCTGTGATTCGTTGTATCTTGATGACCTCTTGCAGCTTCTTTAATCGAAATCCTTGCAGTTTTTATTTTACTAATAAAATTATTGAAATTTTATTTGACTGTAGATTAACCTTTATTTAAGAAATATAAAAATCAAAAGATTTGTTCCAAATTACAGGAGGGCGGCCCCGGCTGCCGGTACCTGCGGACGCCCATGCGTGAGATTCCACTTATTCATGTTAAACTGTAGTCGATAAGTATAAGACACTTATTCAGGTTCAACTGTATTCGATAAGAATTAGGATTTTTATTTTAAAAATACACTTCAACAGTGCCTTAAGATCTTTTGAAAAAGCATAGTTTCCAGATAGAAAACACGTTTCAAGTGACATTTAGTACTCATTCAACATTTTTTTACCTTTAAGAATCTTTGAAGTCTTCAAATAAAGTTCTTTGGAATTCTATAAGAATTAGACAGAAAATATTTTCCACTTGAGAAGTTATCGAGGTTTTTCCAGCTATGAAATATTTTTATCGTTATTCGTGTGATGAATATTAAATGGAAAACGAGCTGTTTTTCCTGATAAATATCACACACAATGGAAAGCCACGAAGAAGATTTGTGTTTGTTTGGACGTTTTTCTGATATCCTTGAAATGGATGAAAAGTCAGAAAATGAAAATTGGCATAGTAATAAATGTGGAAAAGTTATGATTATCGAGCATACTTTCCTTAGTTACATTGAACACTTGAAACATAGATTTAACGTTTCGTCGCTCCTCAACGATTCTATTTTTCTTGGTATTTCTTTGCGTCCTCAAGTGCCGAAAAAAATATTTTAAGGGGATCATAAAGTTGTGTCACCATAAAAATTATGTGGAATGTGTTTAGATGGCTATAAAAGCACAAAATGGATTTACATCGTCACCCCAGACCCCAGAAGGAAGGCAATGAATGTCGGACTGTTTCTTATCGTTTTTTTTAGACTGATTGTGAGTCAAGTAGTATAAAAGAGGATCGATTCAATGTTTCGAAAAAGGTTAATATGTCCATTAAAATGGGGTTATTTTATATACAGATACGTGCTCATATTTGTTGCTTTATGTATGAATGGTGGGCTGTTGTCTGATAAGGCCTACTGGTCACACATTCGGCAATGCGGCCTAGGGTTGATACTGACTTTAAGGTTAATAATTTATGAATGTCCCTTTTTAGTGTGGCAGCCTATAATTTTATGTTGTGTTTTTTTTGTAGTCGAGATGTTGCCAATATTTTATCCATTTTACAGTCATTTTAGATTCAAGACAAGAAAGTATACTTAATCTGAAAGCATTTGTCAAGAGTTTGCCTTTTAATGGATGATTAAAATTTATCTCATCCTTTTAGAGTTTTTACTTTCCTCTTCTTTAGAGGGAAAGTATTGTATTCATGACAGATATCGACTAGAGAAAGGGACAGATAGAAAATTTCTGATCCGTATAAATTTATGAGGATGTCCGTGCATCTGTCTGTCTGTCGGTTTGTCTGTCGGTCTGTCTGTCGGTCTGTCTGTCGGTCTGTCTGTCGGTCTGTCTGTCGGTCTGTCTGTCGGTCTGTCTGTCGGCCTTTCTGTCGGTCTGTCGGTCTGTCTGTCGGTCTGTCGGTCTGTCTGTCTGTCGGTCTGTCTTTCTGTCGGTCTGTCGGTCTGTCGGTCTGTCTGTCAGTCTGTCTGTCGGTCTGTCTGTCAGTCTGTCTGTCGGTCTGTCGGTCTGTCGGTCTGTCGGTCTGTCGGTCTGTCGGTCTGTCGGTCTGTCGGTCTGTCGGTCTGTCGGTCTGTCGGTCTGTCGGTCTGTCTGTCGGTATGTCGGTCTGTCGGTCTGTCTGTCGGGCTGTCAGTCTGTCGGTCTGTCGGTCTGTCGGTCTGTCTGTCGGTATGTCGGTCTGTCGGTCTGTCTGTCGGTCTGTCTGTCGGTCTGTGTGTCAGTCTGTATGTCGGTCTGTCGGTCTGTCTGTCGGTCTGTCTGTCGGTCTATCTGTCGGTCTGTCTGTCTGTCTGTCTGTCTGTCAGTCTGTCTGTCGGTCTGTCTGCCGGTCTGTCTGTCGGTCTGTCTATCGGTCCGTCTGTTGGTCTGTCCGTCGTACGTATCTTAAATAACTGAAGAACGCGTTGACCTAGCGACTTGAAATCTTTTGTAAATAACTTTTACAAAAATCGTAGTTTCTATCAACTTTTGGAAAAGTAACGGTAACTATAACGGTACCTGCCATACCATTTTTTTAAAAAATAATACCATTTTTTGAAAATTTCTCGAAACCTATGCACTTTTGGGAAAAATGAATATAACAAAATTTAAAGGATATTAAATTTTCTACATTTTTTGCTTAGCGGTTTTTTATATATCTCTTACGGTTCCCAAATTATTTAAAAAAAATGAAGTTTTTTGAAAATTTCTCAGATGTTATGCGCTAGTATGGAAAAATGCATATAACCAAGGAAATAAAAGCAAATAAAATTTTCTCCTTTTTTTCCTTTAATTCAATATGATTGAAAAAAAGATTAGATTTTATTCGTATTAAATATTGCAGAGGAAAGTTTTGTGTTGATCACAACTGATATTTTTTTTTGTAATGGTTTCATCAAATTTTTAGTACTCAAGATAAAGAAATTATTTTTCCACGAAGGTGCTTCATAAATATTTAGTACTAAAAGACGATTCAAATGAAAAAGCATATTATGATAAATTAGTCACAAAATATGATTGCTAAAAGCATATTTTTAAAAAAAAATTATATCATAGAAAATTTTTTATGGTTTTTTTTACTGTCACGGCCAGGGGGGAGGGTATCGAACGATGATCAACTGTGTTTTATGGCCCGTATGTTTGATATGGACCCTTAATGTAAGTTATTTAATTATCTCAACCTCTAGAATTTTAACATTTTTAACCGACTTCGAAAAAGAAGGAGGATGTGTATTCGACGCGAATGTATGTATGTCCGCAATTTTCTCGTGAACGGTTATAGATATCGAGTTGAAACTTTATGTATTGTGTTCAGTATAGCATCAGGAAGGAGTTCTTGCATATGTCCGCAAACTCCCTCCTCTGCTAGATTCTATATCGTTGAGTTGAAATGTCTTCTGCTGTGTTCAAAACAATACAAGGAAGGACCTTTTACATATTTCTTCCCGCTATTTCCTCAAACCACCTCCCCAGTATGTTCAGATTAAGTACGGATAAGCTTTTTTAGATAACTCCCACTTTGGCACTCCTCGCCTACTATCTCTTCGGCTTACTGAATCAAAGTTTTACGCAAATATTAGCTCAAATTTTTGGTTTTTCTTAATAACTGGTATTAGTATAGTATATCGGTGGTACTAAACTCCATACAAAATGTCGCGAAAAACGTTAATGGGTGAATTACGTTTAAAAAGCGTAAAATTAGGTTCACGTACCTATTTTTGGACAGTCCCTTATTAAAAGTATTTTGGGAATGATATCTCCAAAAATAAGAGAAAATACCTGAAATTCGGCAAATTATGGGAATCATTCTAAAGTCGATTTTCCACCGACGCCTTCTTATAATTTTCTGACAAATTGAAAATTCAAATTAAATTTTTTTTGATCTTATGCGAAGCCCATAAAAGATTTTTAAAAAGTTCTCGTAATTCTTGTTGAATTACAAAGATTCTAATCTTTATAGAATCTTTTTGACAAATACACAATAAAAAAAAGTTTGCACAAAAACTTCTCAGATTTTTTTTTCCAAAAAATGTTGTGAAACACATTAATACAAATATAAACAAAGCTACAATTGCCAGGGGCTAATCGTGAAATACTCTATATGAGGAGAGACAAAATGTTTATTGTATGGGAGAGGAGGAAGGAGAGAAGGAAAGAGAGGAAGAAGGAGAGGAGGAAGGAAAGGAGGAAGGAAAGGAGGATGGAAAAGAGGAAGGAGAGGAGGAAGGAAAGGAGGATGGAAAGGAGGAAGGAAAGGAGGATAGAAAGGAGGAAGGAGAGGAGGAAGGAGTAGTCCGATTGGATTTTGATGTATGGAACGGTTATGTAAAAACATATTCTAAACACATTTCATGTTAATAAATTTTTCAATACGATACATCGTTTTCGAGAAAATAGGAGAAAAGTATTGTGTTTGTATGGGAGAGCGGGAAGAAATGGTCCAACTGGATTTTGATGTATATGGACTTTGATGTATACATTATGTAAAATCATATTTTAAGATGTAAAATCATACTTTAAACACATTACGTCTTTATACATTTTTTTGATACGATGCACAGTTTTTGAGAAAACAGGAAAAGAGTATTCCATTTGAATGATAGAGGGGGAAGCAGTGATCCGATTGGATTTTAATGTATGGATGAGTTATGTAAAATCCTATTCTAAACACTTTTTAACTTTAAATTTTTTTTAATACAACTCACCGTTTTCGAGAAAATTGCAAAAAACTGTTTCGTTTGTACGGGGGAGCGGGAAGGGATGCTCAGATATTGCTCGTTTAAGACTTTACACTTACTAGTTATAAGAAGCGTAACTCTATAAAATTTCAAGCCTCTAGCTCAGTCCTTTCGAATGTTATGCTGTTCACGGACGGACGGACAGATGGTAGGACAGAGAAACGGACGGACAGACAGATGGACGGACAGAAAGACAAGCAGACGGACGGACAGACAGACAAACAGGCAGACGGACGAACATGCGGAAATCAGAATTAAAATCTTATGTAATTCATTTTTGTGTCCGACGATTGGTTCGATGTGTTACAAGCGATATACTAAATCTAATATACTACTATATGAATCTCATGTTAGTGGATAGCACAGCAAAAAAAACATAGCTTACTTCTGAGATTTTTGTCTGAATCACTACTGTTCAGACAAAAATCTCAGAAGAAAGCAATTTTTTTTTGCTGTGCTATCCACTAACTAAGTAAAAAGTCAATTAGTTTACTATGGAATCAATTTCATTATTCTTCGAATGAACAGAATGAAACACATTACGAAATGATAGTGAATCAATAGCTTTTAGCAATAAACACTCATTTTCCCTTGAATATGTTCTTAATAAATAACAAAAGCTTCAATAATTAATTTTGTTGAATAAGATCAGAACGTTGTCCATTTCCATTATGGAGACATAGTACGGAAATGGCATCTATCGTCATTAATTGAATCTTTATATCTATTTTGACCATTTCCCGTTTGCCCGTCGAAGCGATTTGTTTTTCCATGGATGAAAATGTGTCCGGTCTTAAATTTAAGCTAAATAATTGCGGTTTCAGCTTCACTAGATAGATATCATTACAAGGTTACGATATATTCAAGTAAATAAATGAAATTGGAAAAAAGAGACCTTACAAGAAATTCTCATAAGGGAAGCCCGAAAAAAAAACATCAGCCTGAGAAAAGTTCCAGGAAAATGGAGAAGAAAAAATACGAAAAATTACGTACAAATTGTCAAATCGCAGTGATTTCCGCAAATTGGAATTTCGAATAGATCTCGGTATATTTTCCCATCAATATTTTATGAGACACCAAGGTAGAGAATAGTTGGATATCCAATAGGAGCCCCATTTCGGGGGTTCCAATAAATCAACACAAATTAGGCGAAATAAGTAAATTCACGATCGAAACGATAGGATGGAATTTTTAATATCTGACGTAAAGCTATACGAACAAATTTGGAATGAATAGGTCTTTTTTATCACATTAAAAGTTTAATCATATTTTAGATTAAATACAATTAACGATTTTCTTACATTACAGTTGAAATTTATGTTATGGTAGAATATTTTTCCCATTTTTTCTACACTTTCGATTACTTGTTACTTGCTTTGTCGCTACCTATATTTTCAATCGTTGAAAGCTTATATTTCCGAAACTACTCTTTTTCGAAGTCGGATCTCAGACTCCACTTTTGATATTAAGAAGTCTGTAAGGACCACGGAAGTTCCTGTGAGGATAACGTGATTATCCTTATCCTGAGTTTTTCCGGAAAAAACTCTGACTGGGAGGTTTTTGGGATCTCTGAATCCAATTCTAATATTAAGAAGTCTGTAAGGACCACGGAAGGTCCTGTAAGGACAACGTGATTATCCTTTTCCTCGAATTTTCCGGGAAAAAATCTCATTTGAGGGTTTTTGGAGTCGCTGAATCGTATTCAAGATGTCACGAAGTCTGTAAGGACAACTGAGGAAATTTTCCGAAAAAAAAAATCTGACCGGGAGGTTTTTGAGGTTTCTGAAATCGATTCTGAAGTCTCAAAGGCAATTCGAAGACCAAAAATGACAAAATTCAAAAACAGCAATTTAAAAAACAAGTTTTTAATGTTATACACTTTCAAAGGCACTAAAAAAAAATACAAAACGAGTTTTCCAACTAATTTTTTAGGGTGTCAAGAGAAATGTTCTTTAACCCTTTCAGTACCTATTTTGTTCTATGGGGGTTAAAAATAATCTCTATACAAATTAATGATGTTTAAGCTATTAGTATTCATTTAAAACAAAAAAAAAATCAAAAATTTTAATTTTTCTTAAATTACGCCCACTGTAGTCCAGCTTTTTACTCAAAAAATCAAAATTGGGTCACAAATGCATTTAAATGCATTTAAATTGGGTCACAAATGCAGTTAAATAATTTTGTAGAGCATTCTTGGTCACTTCAGAAATTTGTAAAGTTTAATCATACTAATATATAAAAATGAGTTGGTGTCTGTCTGTCTGTCTGTCTGTCTGTCTGTCTGTCTGTCTCTTCCTCTTTCACGCAAAAACGGCTGAACCGATTGACTTGAAATTTAGCATGAGTGTCTGTGGTAGTTCTGGTTCCAACATAGGCATACGGAAAAGTAGCGCGAGGGGTGAGGGGAGTCAGGGGAGGGGGTAAAGTGATTTCGAAACTTAGTTTTTGCGCTATGTTACTCTTTCGCGGGGAAACTACTGAAACGATTGACCTGAAATTTGGCTTAGATGTTGGTCGGGGGTCCAGCCCCATCATAGACCCATTAAAAAGTAGCCCGAGAGGTGGAGGAGTAAGGGGAGGGGGTAAAGTCACTCTTTCGCGGGGAAACTACCGAGCCGATTGGCCTGAAGTTTAGCTCCAACATAGACCATAAAATAAAAATGAAAAAACTTAACCCGGCAACGACGGGTATGCAAGCTAGTAGTTAATAAAGTAAAGTTTAATCGTTAATAAAGTAGTTAAAGTTTTTATTGAGGTTAATAGAAGATCAACGTCCTAACATAATCACACCCGTGAACTACGTATAGTTTAAGTTGAACATACGTTACTATGATTCCTTGGTGCAAACGACTCTTAAAGTCTTTAACTTCACAGACCCTTTAAATTTGTCGTATTCTTAGTTGATCACATTCCCTTCGGAGAGATAATTTTTCCCCGAAATACGAAATTGGAAATAGTGCTGCTGTCAGCTTAAATTCTACTTGATTGATGTCTTTTATGGTAAGACGTATTCCTACAAGATTTCAACAATTATCTGATTTGTTTTTTGTCCAACCCATCTCTAAAAACTTTAAATGACAGGACGAATGGATTTCCAGGTCCTTTTACGTATAGCCACCAGCAAAATCATCGACAAAATGGTATTTCAAGTGTAATTAATAATGACGAATGTCTTGGGACAATTTAAGGGTTTCACCAAAGTCCGTAAATGTCTGTCCATTTGGAAGGAAATTAATTGCCCGGCAGCTGATTCCATACTCCCCCAGGGGGGCATAACAATCTGGATATTCTGGATCCCCAAGAAGGGAATATTTTCTGAACGTCAACAGCCCTAAAAGCCAATCTATATTCTATGACTGTAGGTGAAGGGACAGCATTTTGTTGAATTCTATTTGACGTGACGATGCGAGAAATTTTCTTTTTCTTAAGGGTGGTTGGAGTAAAATACAAGAAAATGTGGCAGTAAATGATCTGATAAATATTTTTACTATTAGCTCTAGTATATTTTACAAAAGAGGTTGGTGCTGTTGAAATGTCAAAACATTCGACTTGAAGTCATTAATTATAAAATTACCTTTTTTTCCAGTGGCCGGTTTTATTTTCAAAAACCAGACTGATTTAGCAATTTATTAAAATCAACAGCAAATACAACCCCGTCCCTTGTTCAATGATACTTAGGGTCGGGAAAACATTTTAGGGTGAAATTAGAAAATGAACTTGTTCAAATGGGACAAGTCAAATTTGGAGAGCCGCCCAATTGCCAAGATTGTTTATTTAGCACCAACGCGAATATCGTTTCTGTTTGCTTTTTATTTTTAATTAAAAATTCAATGGCGTATCGATTTTCCAACACCATTTAAAGTTTTTTTTTCCTTGTAAAATCCCAACAAATCATTTGACGAAGTCTTCTAGCATTTTTGGTGTATGGCAAGTAATTGCCACTATATTAGGTACACTTCTAGTGGCAGATACCTGCATTCGAATAACTAAAATGGTCGAACAATGTTAGGTTTGTCTGTTTTTTGTGTTACTTTTGCTTATGATTTAGTCGGCGCGTAGATTTTTTTCACTTTTCGAAACTAAGAGAGAAGAAGACTTTCGAAAATGAATTTTTTTTATGATAACTGTTTTTAGTCTTTCGCGGTTGCTTAATGTCACGGCAGAGGTCTTTTGGTTTAATCGCGTGAATCTAAAAAATAAAACGTACTTACTTTTTATTTGCCGAGACGTTTTGGTTAGATCCTGTGCTAACAATGGCCGCTCACGTACTGGTTCCAGCTTTGCTTGAAACATTGGACGGTTTCTCAAGTAATAACGGTACCTGTTCAGGGATGGCCCCAATTCGCCTTAGGAGGGAAGTAGATTGAACCAAAAATAGTAGTAGATTGATACTAATAGTAGCAGATTTTCAAAAAAAAAACCTTTTCTACCTATGCCGATATACCAATTTGTATAACTAAAGCTAAATAGCTTTATCATTCATAATACCAAAATTTGATCAACAAAAAACTTGCTGTAGCTCAGAAAATGACATTTAGAAACTTCTTTTGTATTGGCTGCCTCATATTTAATTTCGTTAGAAGCGTTTTACATTTAACATGTATAATACAATTTTTTGGTTGATTCATGTATTTTACAAAAAATAGTAGTAGATTTGATTTAATACGCACTAAGGCTTTTGAATGCGAAAATAGTAGTAGATTTACTACAATTGTAGTAGAGGGACATCGCTGTACCTGTTGACTGTTTATTGGCAAACTGTGCTGGTTTTGTCCTCTGGTATATCGATAGACTTTAGCGGTCGCTGCAATTTTAACACAGCATTGCAGGTTTCGGACAACTTTAAGCTGTCATGTTTTTAAACGTAGGCCTGCGTTTGATTTCGATTGCTTCACGGACTAAAAATTAAAAGTTCTCAGTCTAAAAATTAAAAGACCTCAGGGGTTTTATGTTGGGGAAAGCTTTATCCTACCCAAATCACCCTCTACCGCATACTGGATTTGACACACCGATTTTGAAGATATCGCAAACAATTTTTTCATTTATTTATGAGAGGGAGAAAAATGGTCCAATTTTGTAAAACATCGAGCGGAGAAGACGAAACATTAGAGATATTACATGGTATGTATTTATGTTGTTCGATTTAGACAAAATGGCGCCTGGGGTCAGCCATTTTGACCTTTTTTAAACTTTTTATAGCTATTAATATTTGCGGAGCCAACCCGAATCTAATGACACATCATCAAGCCGTTTCAGATGCACTAGGTAATAAAGATACAGACATACCAATACATACACCTTAAACAAATTACCCTCCTTTTACCAACCCGATAAAAATACACAAGAAATAGTGAGGGTATTCACAATCCTCTTTTAATTTTCGGTATTCGGTATTTTCGGTAATATTAAAAGACTGAAAATATTCTGCTGTGAACATCCCACAGCAAAGATTTGAGAACCGCGCTTTCACTTGATACGTGACCAAATCATGAACTGCGAATTTGATTGTAAAATATGTCACATACCTTTAAATCCATGTTTGAT
Source organism: Chrysopilus asiliformis (assembly GCA_964034945.1). Lineage (NCBI taxonomy): Eukaryota > Metazoa > Arthropoda > Insecta > Diptera > Rhagionidae > Chrysopilus > Chrysopilus asiliformis. The sequence continues at coordinate 57,121,381 of OZ035963.1, read as the reverse complement.
GTATTCTTTTGAATTTCTATTGTGGCAACGGCTATCAAAATTGAAAAAATTTGCATCAGTCCGATGAGATTAACAAAAAGCCAGTGAGAAAATTTGACAACTAAAAACATTACTAGCGCCACTCGCGGTTGATTCTTGATACCGAATAACCGGGCCGGAAAACACGACTCAAGGCATGTCTACAATTACCGAATCCGGTAATTCATTTTTACATGAACCAAATTACCGTCTCGGTAAAAATCTGTTAAATTTGACTGAATTAAATTTGACTGAATTAAAAGACGACTGTGAATACCCTGAGTGTAATTCAGAGTTATTTTTGACGTACTGTCTTAAGACGAGCTTCAAAAGTTGTAATCGTATTTTTCTCGGTATTGAAATTCAAACAACGAGTTAACGACTTTAAACTTTCTATGTGAAATGTTTTTTTTATTATAATTGCAACAATTTGGCTTACTGGGATTTTATGCAAATGTTAGGGCAAACGTTTGTGGAAGACACTTGAACTTTTAATTGAAATCGATTCAAAATTCTTGTAGAAAACCGAAATCACGAACCAAAGAAATTTTTCTTGTTGTAAATCTTTAAAATCGGGCTCATTTTCCTAGGGGATTTTTTGTAACATTTTTACGATTTTACAATTTTTTTTCTTGGATTTTCCCTAGAGGGACAAGTGAAAGATTTTTCCTTTCGCCTTGAAAGTGGTTCAAAGATACTGCAGGACTCTTAAAAGGACACTAGTCTAGCAGTTTTGGGCGTTTGGGGATAATAACCTTCATTTGAGAGTTTTTTTTTAGTACAGGGGTTTTTTCTTGTTAATACTTTGTTCATTCAATCTATAAATCGAATTTTCACAATATTTTTCTATGTGAAAAATAAATTTTTGATGTGAAAGTTTTCTCACAGATGAAATTCATGTTTCGCTATTTTCTAAAAATTGAAAACTCTCCAACATTGTGTGAGTTCAAATTCAAAACCCAAGAGACTTTAAATGTTCACATGTTTTTCTATGCAAAAAAAAGGAGTCAAAGTGGAAAAATAGAGAAAATTTCAATTTTATTTTTTGTAAAGTGGTCAATATTGAATTTTTTTGTTTAAATTTTAGTGAGCTGTTATCCGAAAATCGTCTGCGGAATACCAACAAGAATCTATCCCTACAATATGCAGTCGTGATGTTGTTTCTGCGGTGAAAATTGTTTTATTTTCTTGTTTATGCGGTATGTTGCATTACTGTGAGATATTTTTGTCCCAAGTGTTTGTAATGCGACAATCGATTCGATTTGAATTTACCATTGACTTTTCCAACCATTTACCAATTTAAACAAAACCACATGACCGTACAGTTAAAATGGCTTGGGAAAATTTACTTAATATGTAAATGGTATTTGTTTCCTAGATTAAGGCAATGGTGCGGCGAATTGATAGAATATTTGGAATTACAATTTCAAATAATTTTTAAAATATAAGAAAAGCTACAATTGCCACGGGCCAATCGTCAAATACTCTCTATGATGACAGACAAAATGGTTATTAAAAAAAATTTGCGTGGGAAAGGGGGGAAAGAGTGTTCCGATTGGATTTCGATGTATGCATAAGTTACGTAAAATTATGTTCTAAACAGATTTCACCTTTATACATTTTTCAATATTACTTACCGTTTTCGAGAAAATAGCAAAAAAAAGTATTAAATTTGTATAGGAGAGGGGGAAAGGAGTCGTCAAACTGGATTTTGATGTATAGTTATGTAAAATCGTATTCTAGACACATTTTAGCTTTATAAATTTTTCGATACGATGCACAGTTTTCGAAAAAAAAAGACATTTTTTTTTCGAAAACTGTGCACCGTATCGAAAAATTTATAAAGATGAAATGTAGTCGTATGCGGGAGGGGGGAAGGAGTCATCCAACGGGATTTTGATGTATGGATAAGTTATGTAAAATAATATTCTAAACACATTTTTCCTTAATAAATTTTTCTATATGACTCACCGTTTTCGAGAAAATTGCAAAAAACTGTTTTCATTGGTGTGAGGGAGGGGGAAGGAATGGTCCAATTTTGCCCGTTGAAGAACTTAGGCTAGCCATTCACGAGAAACGTAATTGTACAAAATTTCAAATCTCTAGCTCAAAAAATCAGGAGTGGTATTCCGTAACTTGTTTCAAGCGTTTGTTTCGAGTTAGAAGAAAAAGTAATAATCGCTGTCTTTGTTCCGATCAAGATAAATGACAGGGCGAAACAGAGATCGCGAATACTACTTTTTCTTCTAACTCGAAACAAACGCTTGAAACAAGTTTCGGAATACCACTCCAGGAAAAAAAATCTCTTGTGGGAAAATTTGTAACCTCGATTAGTTTCTTCAGTCCTTACTAGCAATCCACACCTGCCATGAATGCCGTCACTGTTGCTGTTACATTTGATGTTACGTCTAGTCAGCTGTTATTACAGAAAAGTTAGATGGTTTTTGGTGACATCTTTGCTAACAGAAATGGTGACGGAAATTTGACATTCGTGAGTTTAAGATGGCGGATTGTAATTTTTCACGTGGAGAGACCTTCCCTTTTATTTTCTAGATCTTCTTATTCTTGTAAGCACTTTAAAATATTTACTACTCTCAGTTGTTTACTGTTCAGCGCCATTTCTGAAAATGAAATGTCATGCCAGAATCAGTCCATCTACGTCACAACAAAATTTTCTAATGATATTTCTGTTAACAGTTCTGTCAATGTTTTCGACAGGTGTGGATGGCGTGTTAGGACTCACGTCTCAGGTTAAAACAGTCTTATTAAATATTGCTCTCTGAACTCAGATTCGCACTTTTGTGGCTCTTCTAGCATTGCCGTTCTAAATGCTGCGCCAAATGGACATGTATGTAGGAAAAAAATCCGCATAGGAAACGTTCCTATAAAATATGGGAAAGCGATTAAATGACTCTTTACTCCATTTTTTAGCATAGGCTTCGAAAATTGTTGGAAAAAGTCCTAGTTTTCGCGGGACTATTACTATCTATATTGGACTGAGATAAGAATGGATATATTCCAACAAAACTAGCATCCGTTTCTAGCTGGGCAAACTCTCGAAAAAATCCGGGAACAAATTATCATCCCTTCAAAACATAGCTAAAAGTATGTGCCCCGCAGTGTTATTCAGGAAAAAATTTAACACCGTAGCGCGGAGTTTTTTCGCTTTTTAAATACAGTCAAAGCATAATTCTTTTCGGTCTAAAATCCGGTTGACCGGATTTAATTTCTTTCTCCGGTTAAACTTGACAAAATCTGGTCAAAGTGGCGACACCGTAAATTGTTAATCGGGGAAAAATTTATTTTCTGATTTTTTTTTAAAGACGAAAAAGAAAAATTTTGGTAGAAAAACTGTGAGAAAACCATTCAAAGAGCTGTTAAAAAATGCTGGCTTTACATTTTCAAGAAAAGACCAGAAAACTCCGCATTGCGAAATAAGAAACAGCATCAGCGAAACTGACAGGAATTAATGCGTTGATTGGCCGATCTGCGTATTTGAATAAATTACGCATTTAACAACATAAAATTTATAGTGACATAAAATTCAAACAGAAAATAAAACTCTCGAATAACAATAAAACGATTTTTTTTGCGATTCGTTTGTTTATGAAAATAAATTATAAAATTTTATTCCTTTCTATAAAAAGTTATAAAAGTCCCTTTGATTGTCAACAGAGGAAGTAAACTGAATTAATTTTGTGACATGTTGAGTCAGTTTTATTTTGATTTTTTTTCCACAAGAAAGAAATCGACATGATAAAAAAATAGCAATCGGATATGTGAATATATTATATAAAATTATACTGAGATCTAGTAAAGAAAACAAACAGGAATTACGTGAAATTTGTATTTTACGTCAACATGATATGCTCACTGATAGTGTATCTTAAATTTATTGAAATCCAATATTTGAATTGCGGAAAACATCTTAAAAGTCTTAGATGCAAAGACGTGAATATTTTCGTAGTCGATTTTGTAAATACCTTTGAGGTATTTTCAATGAAATTCCCAGTGTGGGTTGAATTTCACATTTTCGGAAAGTTATATTGCGAAAGCATTTCAAAAGGGAATTAATTTCTTTTGCTGAAAACTGTAATGGTTCATATCTGTCTTTCGTATTAAATAAACAAAAAATAATTGAATATTAGGAAATACTACAGATTCCTAAGTGAAAGCATTTTATAGAAAAAAAAACATTGACGTTTGAAATTATATTTAAATTATTTCTGAGTAAGTTTTATAAAATTGCAAAGCATATCAATTTCAATTAAATTTCTGTGGTTTACTGTTGAAAATTTCACTCATGCGTAAATTTTTTTTTAGTAATCTGAATATAATTTTTATGGATTTTGTAGCATAAAAAAATATCAGTTATGATCAACACAGAAGTTTCCTCTGTAATATTTGGTTTCAAAAAATATGTAAAAAATATATATATTTAAAAGCTTTTATTTACCTTGCCCTCGTATCTGTCTGTTTGTTTGTCTGTCAGGGTCAAATCTTGGAATCTTATTTTGACCCACTTCCACTCATCCGATTAACTGCACACATACGTAAATCAGAATTCTTTTCGGTCTAAAATTCGGTTGACCGGATTTAATTTTTTTCTCCGGTTAAACTGTCAGGGTCAAATCTTGGAATCTTATTTTGACCCACTTCCACTCATCCGATTAACTGCACACATACGTAAGTCCAATGACAATACCATAATTTCACTACTTCGTCCTTGTAAGGATAAGGCGAGAAACACAATTGACGCAGCGTGCAGCAGCGTTGTGCGTTCACGCAATAGAATGCATGCAGCACCGTTGGTAGATGACACAATTGATGCAGCGCTGCAGTGCAGTGTCAAATGTCATTTGAAAACAAATTTATGATTGCGCACACTTCAATTTTCAAAGAAAACACGCATATGTGGATAAGTATTATTGCAGCATGCTTCAACGTTTTAATTTTTCAAAACGCTGCGTCGATGCAGACGCATGCGTTGCTGCTGCAGTATCAATTGTGTCTGCAGCGATAAGAATACACGCGTTTGATGCATGCGTCGTCGTTAGTGCGTCAATTTTCCAGAAAAAAAATCTCATCTGAGGGTTTTTGGGGTGGCTTAATCCGAATCTCCATTAAGAACTCTGTAAGGATAACGGAAGATCCTGTAAGGATAACGGAAGATCCTGTAAGGATAACGGAATATCCTGTAAGGATAACGGAAGATCCTGTAAGGATAACAAGATTATCCTTTTTTCTCCAAATTTCCGGAAAAAATCTATTCTTGAGGTTTTAGGTGTCGTTGAATCCGAATCTGGCATTAAGAAGTCTGTAAGGATATCTCAAAGCTTAGGATACAAATTCGAAGACTAAAACTATTATATATGTATATAAGCGTGACGAAAAAGTTCGTCATATTTTTGAAAAAGTTCGTCATCTAAAAATATTTTTGTAGGTGCTATGTATCAGAAATAAGAGCGAGATAAAGCATAAAAAATAAAATAAATATTTATCTCTCTTTTATTTAGGAATGAAAACATAACAAAAGCTATAATTGCCAATCTGGCAATTATTGAAAACCTGTATGGTGACATTGCAGTCAAACTTTTGACTTTGGAGTCAAACTTCCAATCGGATTTTGATGTATGGGAGTTTTATGTAGAAACATATCCTAAATAACTTTTGTTCTCGCACTTTTTTGGTAAGATCCACTGTTTTTGAGATATTCGCAAAAAACTTTTTCGTTCGTATGGCGGGGTACCCCCCCTAATGGTCCATTTTTGCCCATTAACGAACTTAGCCTCGCATTTTACGAAAAACGGATCTGTGCAAACTTTCAAGTCTCTAGCTCAATCCGTGCGCCTGCAATCCGCGCCACAGACAGACAGACGGACAGACAGACGGACAGACAGACGGACAGACAGACGGACAGACAGACGGACAGACAGACGGACAGACAGACGGAGAGACAGACGGACAGACAGACGGACAGACAGACGGACAGACAGATGGACAAACAGACGGACAGACAGACGGACAGACAGACGGACAGACAGACGGACAGACAGATGGACAGACAGACGGACGGACATGCAAAATTCATTTTTTTTATCATCTTAAACACACTGGTGTAATTTAATTTTGTGTGGACAAATTATGACCAATTCGTTTTTAAATTTGAGAAAAAAAAACTTCTGATATTCCGCGTACAACTATTTCACAGTATTTTTTATTAGATTTCTTGATGTCTCTTTAAACATCTCTCGTATATTTTCTTTTTTATGAAAAATAAAATAACAGCATTAAATATTTTTTTTTCCAAGAAGATTATTTTTTTTTGCAAAGCTACAACAAATTTACGTTATGTAAAGTAATTCATTAAAACCAATCCAACTTTACTGTATTCAACTGAATCCACACGGAAAATGCAGTGGGAAACCCTATTAATTTTACATTTCTTTGTAAGCAAAAGAGAAGAAAAGAAATGTGTTTTCGTAGACAATCTTTTAATTAAATGTTAATTGAAAAACCTCCGCCAACCGACCGAACGGTCGCTCCTGGCTTAAGACAACGGAAACGATGTTTTCCTATTGTGTTAGACGAAGATGCCAATTTAATTGGTAAAGTTAAAATAAGTAGAGATGTTAATTGAACAGAAAATATTTATTGTGGCTAACAAATTTAAGTAGAAGATTTTTTCGTGTAGTAGAATTCTGAGATCATGTTGTTGTACATGACAATTTTATTTATTAAAAGCTTTTTTTTTAATTTGTAAAGTGAAAGTAAGTTTAATTTTTCAAATAGGCATGTTTTGAAATAAGTAAGTAAACACTTTTTCAAGAAGCGAAAAGCTCGGGGTGGGGTTTGGGGGGTTGTGATAAGTGCTACTATTTTTTTTTATGAAATAAATTGTTTTATGAAATTGGAAAAGTCACGGTTCTGCCAAAAAACTAAGCGCAGATTAGTTAAGAAAGAAAAACATTTACTTAAAAGATCGATCTTTTCGCCTGCGGAACATTTCTTAAACTGCATTTGTATTCAAAGTCTTACTCGCGCCAAAATTCATAAGAAATTTTACAATAACTACAAAAAAGGATTGACCACAGATGTAGAAACCAGTCGCGTTTAGTTGTAAAAGAATCATAAAATTCTAAATTGTAGAAAAACGGGAGAGAAAAAGTGTCGAAACTTCTGCAGTTGCCAAATGTAGTCAATTGTTCTAACCAGAACAAGTTCTTGTATACTTTTGTCGATAGTTCAACAATTTTTTGTCGTTGGCTGACAATCAACGGAAATTGTAAAATAATTTACTAAAAAACCCTTTTTCTGTGTGACATTTGGAAAGTTTCAAAACAAATTTAGGGCGGTTAAAATTTTTAAAATTAACAATTCGGCACATTTTGTCATATGGACTGCAAATTGACGCATATTAATGTTTTTTTTGTGCTTTTGGACCTGACGACACTGTTGCTATTGTCTAGTACTCGTGAAAGCGTCTTGTCCACCTGGCAACATTGTTAGGTATAATTTTATCCTATTGGAATTTCTCGGGTTATAAGGTCTGCAAAAACAACAAAATTATATTATTTTTGCGGATGTTTTCGCATCCAAATTTCCCCCCAACAGGTCGGACATGTCTGCCCTGAAAACCCATCAGGAGCCTGTTTCTGGTATGGAAAGCTGGCTCACCGTCATCAGAGCCTGCTTTGCCAGCTTCCACGCAGGCTTACAGGATTTCGGTGGAGTAAAACTCGATTTGAGTATTTATACTCCGATGCCACAAACCTTGTGGTTTTTATTTTAAAAATGTTTCTCAGAAATTTGATTTTTCAGAAAAAATCCTAAAGTAAAACTGGAGGTTAAATTGCCCAAGCAGCTATTAATCGCTATGTTGACGGTTGACATATGTTGGCACGATATATGTCAACCGCGACTGTCACGGTTGATATAGTTGCCGCTTTTGCTAGAAGCAGTGTTTTTTCGTTAAATTTAAAAAGTTTTCATAAGATTTTGAGAGGACCAGAATTTCTTTTATCATCAAGGTAAAAATCGCATGAATAAAAGTGTAAGCATGTGTTAAAATATATATTTTGTCAATTGTTTCAAAAAAAATATTTACTTGATAATCGTTGTTTTGTTTTCTCTGCGATGTAATCCAAAAAAATCGTACAAGGATTCCTCAACTTGAATCATTCACATGTGAGAAAACATCGTCATAGCACTAATTATGGTAACCTTCAATCATAATCTATTAGCATCATAACGAAGAGAAACACATCATCCTCACACACGCACACACAAGTTTATCAATATAAAAATATTTCTTTCTGTGTTTTGCTCAAGATTCACTTCCGCATAGGCCGACACAAAGTTTACGGATGATTCTGTACGCAATCATTAGTATCACTAAGGAAATTATGACACCAACGATCGTGTCATTGAATTATGAAAATTAGGCTAATTACGCAATATGCAGCATAAAGATATGCGACATAATATCATAAATTGATGAACACCGACAAAGTGGTCGTTTAGGCTTAATATATACTCATATTTTCATCCACTTATCGGAATTTTCACCCTTTTGTTTATATTTTGCCGATGAATTTCACGCTCATCGCGTTAGTCTAATAGTGTGGAACGAACGAGTAAAAAATACCACCACTAGAAGGTTGAGTTTGAAAAAAAAAACAGATTTTTTTTTGCACAACTTTCCCAGTGTTTTACAAACGAGCGTGGAAAATGTTAACCAGTTTACAGCCACCAATTGCGGGAATCGGGAATTCACTTGAAATGAAGCGATTGATTGATTTTTCAGTCATAAATGCTATGCATATCATGTTATCATTTGTAAACAGAATTTACAACCCTTAACATTGTCATCCCCTGTCGAATAAAGTGTGTCTTTAATCAATTTCACTCGGCTGTTGTCGCTTCCATCAAGCAGGTTAAAACTGATATAATAAATGCACACGTACGGTTAAAAAAAGGCATAAATAAATTGCCGAGAACACGGTCGGTGGTGGAAACCGAATTTCTCGCGGCATTATCACTTGTTACATTTAAAAAAAATTCCACCCCACATCTATGTGGAGTGTTGTATGGAACGAAATGAGATCAAATTCGCACTGATATTCACTCGTGTGCGAAATATAGACTGTTTCTCATCCCTATTTAAGTTCAGCGTATGGTCCTGTTGCACAAACAAACAAACAAACAACTGAACCGTCGGAAATTCGAAATCCAGTTCACGGTCACATAGGCCAATAGGAAACTGCTTCACAGTAGTCCTGATTGTAATAAAAAGGATATCCTTTGCCTAGTCACTGTCGAACACGACCGTTTGATACAAGTCCAGAGAAGAGACTGAAAAGCTTCTTACATTTGACCCAAAGTTACAGCAACTGTTGATGATGCTTTTCCCGGTATCAAAATTTCTGCTCCGTTGTCTGTAATTCTTTATTCCAGACGGTAACACGTACACACCCCCTTACCTTTGTAACTACCCTCTTAATCCGTGAACAATTTTTATTGTTGCAGCAAGCGTGATTCTGGCAGATGATAAACTGAACAACCAAACTGTTGCTCATCGGTGAAGCTTTCACTTCTGCAAAGTGCTATTGCTTGTGATGGTTTAAATATCCATATATGTCGGAAAACGATGGGGGTAAAAGTTCTGGTAAGGTCTGCACGATCTTAGTATTCGCAATTTGATTAGATTCTTTTTGCTTCCAATCAGAAGCAACAGGGTTCAAAAATTTGCAGATTATGCAGAAATATGCAAAATACTAAAACTTGGAATGAGGCTGATTTGTCCTCCCATTTTAAGCAATAGCAGAGTAACACATTATAGTGCATGCCGGGTAATTGTGATAAAGCATATAGAATCTTTATCTGAACGATAAGTCGGTTGACTGGTTCAAAAGATAGCAGGTGAGGGGTTGCACAAAATAGGGGAAACAGCGGAAAGAGTTTTTTATGCTCGGTTTTTTTTTGATTTCTAAATACATTTTTACCTTTCTTAAATATAAGAAGTAAATTAAAATCACTTCAAATAGCTGGAGCGGTACTAGAAGGTGTGAGGCCCCCCAAATGCGGCTAGGGTTTGAGATGTTTATTACAATGATATGACTTTGAAAAAAAAAACTATTCGTAATTACCAGGGTTGATATTAGGCCCTATCACAGAATCCGATACGAATGGTTCGGATCGTAAACTCAATGTTGTTGTTGGTATAAAACACTAACAACAACATTGAGTTTACGATCCGAATCATTCGTATCGGATTCTGTGATAGGGCCTATTATTTTCCCCATCCAAAAAAACCCGAAAAAATTGCACTGAAACACCATTGAAAAACCCAATAAAACCCACAATAAACCACAAAAAAACCGAATAGAACCCGGTAAAAAATATTTGGTTTTAAAAAATGTCAATCATACTAATACTAATACTAATCATACTAATTACTAATATATAAAAATGAGTTGATGTCTGTCTGTCTGTCTGTCTGTTCCTCTTTCACGCAAAAACGGCTGAACCGATTGACTTGAAATCTAGCATGAGTGTCTGTGGTAGTTCTGGTTCCAACATAGGCATACGGAAAAGTAGCGCGAGGGGTGGGGGGGAATAAGGGGAGGGGGTAAAGTGATTTCGAAACTTAGTTTTTGCGCTATGTTACCCTTTCGCGGGGAAACTACCGAGCCGATTGGCCTGAAGTTTAGCTCCAACATAGACCATCAAAAAAAATTGAAAAAACTTAACCCGGCAACGACGGGTATGCAAGCTAGTATTAGATAAAAATAAGTACATTTTATTTAAAAGGTAAAAATCCCTTCATTGTTTTTCATGAAATTCACTAATGGGAAAATTGTTCTTGAGTTGCGTGTTTAATAATAATTCAGGAACTTTTTCATGAGAAATAGACGTCTTTACTCTTCTACTCTTCGTCTTCGCGATCATCACAAAAAAATTTTAACGTTTTTAGCAGCAGTTTAAAAATTTTAATTTCACTGGTAAACTATAAATTTTTTCATCAATTAAAAGAAGCCATGTGGTTACAATGGATAATTAGCCCTCTAGTAGGCCAATTTTTTTTCAATAAGAAACAATTAGAGCAGGTTAATTGTGCTTCAGGAAACCCAGAACGGAAACCCTTTTGTCCCTAGGTAGTTGTTTGAGTTGCCAGCAGCCGGAAAAAGAGAGCGTATCTAGAAACACACTTGTCGCGGTAGGAGGTTGATAATTAGAAAAAAGTCAGCTGTATCTGTAGATACACTTGCCTACTAGAGGGTTAAAGATTGAATAATTAATAATTAATAAATTATTTATGTTCTAAATAATTTTGATTTTTCTTAATTATATTAGATAATACGAGTTCCTGTTATTAATTAAAAACTTTACTGTGATATTTGCCATAGAAAAATACAAGATAATTAATTTTTAATATTTGATGTTAGTCAAAATGTTTTAAAAAACCCAAAACAAAACCTAAAAAAGGCCAAAAAACCCAATAAAACACAAAAAAACCCAACGGGTTGGTCTGTCTGTCTATTTGTCCGTGAATACCATAACTTTTGAAAGTAGTGCGCCAGAGACTTGAATTTTTTCAGTTGCGTTTCTCATAAATAGGAATGCTCGGTTCTTGAACGGACAAAATCCGACCATTTCTTCCTCGGTTCCCGATAAAAATGAAACAGTTTTTAGTAATTTTCTCGAAAACGGTGAATCGTATTGAAAAGAATTGGATTCTACATAACTCATCCATACATTAAAATCCATTTGGATCACTTCTTCTCTCCTTGACCATAAGAATGAAATAGTTTTTGGTGATATTCTCGAAAACGGTCCATCGCATCGAAAAATTTATAAAGATAAAATGTGTTGAGAATATAGTTTTACATAGCCTTTCCATACATCAATATCCCACCGTCTTCTTCCCTTCCCCCGCCCACACAAATGGATTTTTTTAAATAAAATTTTTGTCTGTCCTTAAATAGAGTATTTGGCGATTGGCACATACCAATTGTACCGTTTCTCTTATTTTGTTTTAATTAAAAAATACTGTTTCTACGAAATTTTGAACCAACAACGCACGTGGTTAACGGTTTATTTTAAACTCAAGCCGAATTGTCGCACTCTTACCCCATATTACCCCATATGTGCAAGAAAGTGAAAAGTTGTAAGCGAAATATTAAGAGAGAATTTTTCCCGTATTTCAAAGGAATTTGCTGACTTAAAATTTAGTCAGCAAAATGAGCGAAAGTGCTGTTGTAGTAAAAGCTTTCCAGAGCTTCGCGGTTAGCCTTGAACTTTTTTATGATTTTTTTTTAATGGTGTAAGAATTTTTTTTATTTGTTTCAAATGATGAAACTAGGTCCAGTGAGCTTTAATAATTTTTCCAACAAGGATAAATGCATAGTCAACATATGGGAAGTGAAGGATTCGAAGTAAGCAATGTAAGCTAACTGCGTTTAAATTCCCATTAATTTACGTTACATTGCACAATGTGCAAGCGCAAAAATGGAATACAGAAATTCTATTGTGAGTTCACGATGAAAATGGAATGTTTTTCCATTTCCTTATTTCCATAATGGATTCCCATTTAATATTTATTCAAATGAATTGGCAAATGCATATTTGAAAATAATAATTCTCTCGTTTCGCAATGTGATGAAGTTAAGTTTAATTTTATGTACAAAATGACGAAATTCTATGCGAAACCAATAGTATAATAATTTAAATGTCAGTTATTTATTTGTTTGATTTATGCTAATTATATTTGCTGTATAGTAATTTAAATTGTGGTTCAAACTTCATAATCTATAGTTTTTAGATGATATTCTATGCTGGAGAAACATCCAATGGTTATGGTGACCATATTTTGGAAACCAAAATACAGAACAAAACAAAAATAAAATTAATTGAACCCAATTTCCAATTTTTTGATACCTAAGACTTGCGTTTTTTACTTCTACTAACCGATTTCAGGTATTTTGGCCGTTGTTTTTAGCAATGAATCAAATTTTTAAAGATTTTTGTACTCGTTTTTCAGCTTAGCGACCATTTTTACATTTCCGATTATCCACTCTCCAAATTATAGGCTCTCCAAGTACCACCGGCCATTAATCTGCTACCTTTTCATGGTTTCCATAAAAAAATTGTTTTACCTGGATTTAAATTTAGTTTCCCTTGAAAATCCCATCACTTTTCTATGCGGAGTATATATTAGTACGGTGACCAGGGCACCAATCATGTATTCCGACGCGTCTCTGTCTTTCGACTTCGACGCAGCTTTTAACTCTTGACTTCGCCATATCTGCAGCTTCAAATTTCGTGGAATCGTCATTATGAATCGAAACGTGATTCTGACTGTTACTCCAGGAAATTTGAAGCTGCTAATATGGCGCAGTCAAGAGTTAAAAGCTGCGTCGAAGTCGAAAGACAGAGACACGTCAGAATACATGATTGCTGCCCAGCATTATAATGCGGGAAGCTGGCAAAAAAAATTTAAATTTGTCTATTCCAGAATCTATCGTTTTGATCAGTCAATATCAGAGGTAGCCAAACTTTCTTCCACCAACTATTTTTCAAACTCTCATCGTTGCAAAAAAACCAAACAATAAAAATAAAAAATGGGCTGCAGGCAAAATTTTTTTTAAGCAAATGTGCTATTGGCGAAATTTCTGACTTATTTAGGGTCAAATCGAACACTCAATTCACCCCAAGCCACAGTCAATCTCCAAAAATTTCAAATTTGACGAACCTCACGATATACCAACAATTTGCATCCAAAAACGGTTTTCTAGTCAAAAACAAAAGTTAATTTAATGAGATTTTCGTGACAAGAGAACTTATGAATTTCACTCAAACGCAACAAAAATTAAATTACTCTTTCAATGCAGGACCCTTTATGTCCAATTCAGGAAAATTACATGAAAAAATTGTACTAAAATTGTACTAAATTGTACTGCATTTAAAAAAAAATGTACTCGAAAGGATTCGACAGAAATTAAAAATTGAAAAAAGACCAGCCGGCAGTGTTTTCGGAAGAAATTTTTTTTGATTCAGAATAATTATACTAAAATTGTACTAAATTGCACCGCAAAGAAAAAAAAGTGTACTAGTACAGTTTTCTCAAAAATCGAAAAAAAAAAAATTTTTTGGTTTCGGAAGAAATTTTTTTTCGTAGAATAATTGTACTAAAATTGTACTAAATTGTACCACAAAGGAAAAAAATTGTACTCGTTCAGGTTCCTCGGAAATTGAAAAAAATCGAAAAAAACGATTTCTCGCGAGAAATCGGCAGTCTTGTTTCGGGAGGAAAAAATGTTTCTGCAGAATAATTGTACTAAAATTGTACTAAATTGTACCGCAAAGAAAAAGAAGTGTACTAGTACAGTTTTCTCAAAAATCGAAGAAAAAATATTTTACCAACAAAGATTTTAAGTAAAGTGTTTGAAAAACGATTTTACATTGGAGCCAATTTAAAAAAATCCAAACCATTGCATGTCTACCATTGCATGTCTACCATTGCAAAACAAGTCAGTCTCTATCTCTCTATCTCTCTATCTCTCTATCTCTCTATCTCTCTATCTCTCTATCTCTCTATCTCTCTATATCTCTATCTCTCTATCTCTCTATCTCTCTATCTCTCTATCTCTCTATCTCTCTATCTCTCTATTTCTCTATCTCTCTATCTCTCTATCTCTCTATCTCTCTATCTCTTATCTCTCTATCTTTCTCTCTCTCTCTCTCTCTCGGCACTACAACCGGTTTCCGGTCTTGGCCTGCCGCAATGTCTCTCGCCAGAGGTCCCGGTCACGTACTGATGTCCTCCAGTTTTGCATCCCAATTCTCTTCGCGTCCTGGTCAACGCCGTCTCGCCATCTGAGGTTGGGTCTCCCTCGTCGCCTTGTTGTTAATAACCTACCGCAGAAGACTTTTCGAACAGGCACACATACACACATACCAAATTTATTTCAAATGTTACACACAAAAATTTAAAAATCCTTTATCTTTTCTGTTTGGTTAACCGGCTAACCTTTTCTGCAACTTTCAGTCGTTTTCCAAGGTGGGCAATATTAAAACAAGTGTATATGAATTCAAACCCAAACAAATTTCTATTAAATCACTTTAAATTCAATGCCCTTTGAACATTTCGTTGAAATGCTTGTAAGGCATCCAAAAAAGTGCATATGCTTTGAATTTGAATTCAAAGAACCCATAAATGAGCCCTTTGTACGGAAGAAACATTGATGCAAAAGCTTTGATGATGTAATAGAGAAACAGCAGATTGCTTTTTCATTTTAATTTAGCAATTAAATTGCTTTTTTCAGTCACATACAAAATCTAATTAGAGAGAAACAAAATTTTTTGCTTTCATTTTAATATTTAATGTAATAAAGATAGGTTGGGCTTGCTCCACTACAAGACGTTCAAAATGAGTTTTATTAAATGTTTTCATTTGGTGACCATACGGCTCAGATTAACCTGGACTATGCTCGAGTTACAAATGTTGCCCCGGCTATGCCCGGGAAGCTCCCGGATTATTCAATTTAGTAACTTATTTAATCTTAAAAAAAACCATCAGTAAATTGCACACATAGAAATAACGTGAACTAAATGGAACCATAAAGTTACGGAATAGTCATTTATTAAAAGCTTTTATTTAGCTTGATTTCATGTGTGATTGTCCGTGTGTTTGCCTGTTTGTTTGCCTGTTTGTTTCCCTGTTTGTTTGCCTGTTTGTTTGCCTGTTTGTTTGCCTGTTTGTTTGCCTGTTTGTTTGCCTGTTTGTTTGCCTGTTTGTTTCCCTGTTTGTTTGCCTGTTTGTTTGCCTGTTTGTTTGCCTGTTTGTTTGCCTGTTGGTTTGCCTGTTTGTTTGCCTGTTTGGTCAAATTTTGTAATCTAATTTCCAATTGACATGAAATTTTGCACACATACGCAACTCCGACGACAATGCAATATTTTCACTACATTGCCATTTGTAAGGATAACGGAAGGTCCTGTAAGGATAACGTGATTATGCTTTTCTTAACGGCCATAATGAAATAAGGGAACAAAAAGTGCCTCCAGAGATAGAAGTTTGAAATTTTTTGCGTAAGTCGCCACCATTAGGCCTATGTTACACACGGCAACTTTAAACCGATACACGATACAAAAAGTTGCTCGTTTGTGCTACACGCGGAGACAAGTTGCCGGAAACTTCTGTATATTACACAGTGAGTGTTTCATGTGTGTGTGAAGGAACTGTCAAATCGCAAAAAAACTTTCACGAACCCGTTCTTTGTGATTTTGTGCTTGTGTGCGTATTTTGTCGCCTTGTTTCTACTTTCGGAACTGGCGACATTAGCCACCGCTTCCCTCACTTCTCGCGCCTATACTTAAGAAAAGTCGCCGCTTAAAGTTGCCCCGTGTAACAGGGGCCTTACAATAAATAATTTCTCAAAATTTCAGTCCAAAAAATAAGTAGTTTTGAAGAAAAAAATTTAAATAAAAAGAAATTATATCTCCGTACCGGGTCAATGGATTTTGATGAAATGTATAGTAATTTGTTCGTTGAGAGGCCTAGTTTAATAAAAAAAAGAAAAAAATTATGCATAATTTAGACATTTTTATGCCCTCCTACCTAAATAATTTTTCGAGAAAAAATTATAGTTGTACGGAGCCGTTAAGTTACCGTTATAATTTTTCAAAAACACAACATATTTTCTTCTAACGGTTTCTTATACATATATTTTTTTAAACTAGGCCTCAACGAACAGATTACGATTCATCTTTTTTATGACCTGTAAGCCGTGAAATTCCAATAGAGTTCAATACTAAACATAACAAAAGCTATAATTGCCAATCTGGCAACCCGTATGGTGATATTCGTATCAAAATTCGAACAGACCAAAATTCCACTTTGAAGTCAAACTTTCCAATAAGATTTTTTTAAATTTATTCCAGTCGGATTTTGATGTCTGGGAGTTTTACGTAGAATCATATCCTAGTGGTCCATTTTTGCCCATGAACGAACTTCACAAAAAATTCCATGATTCACAAAAAACGTTTTCGCATTTTACGAAAAACGGATCTGTGCAAAATTTCAAGTCTCTAGCTCAATCCGTGCGCCTGCAATCCGCGCCACAGACGGACAGACGGACAGACCGACAGACGGACGGACAGACGGACGGAAGAACAGACGGACAGACGGACGGACGGACATGCAAAATTCAACTTTTTTTATCATTCTAAACACACTGGTGTAATTCATTTTTGTGTGTGATGACGGGATCTTGGCGTTACAAACGGTAAGGCAAAGTTTTCACCATACGGGTATAAAAAGGGCGAGTAAAACCATGAATCATAAATGATTCAATAAACCCAAACTGGTACCCGTTATATAGCTAACGTACTTTTTCAAAACTTGTTAGAAAACTACGATTTTCGCCCTAAGAAAAAACTCCCTTGACATCTCTTGGAAGTGCAAAAGGCGGAACCTTGATTCGAAAATGATTAAATATATTGGGAGGTGTTAAATATGTGATGAAACGTATCTTGTTTATCAATTCATAAAAAGGGTTCCAGCAAACAGATATTCATCAATTGGTGTCACTTCAACATTCAATTTATTTTAACAAGAGATGAAAAATGTATTTTTTCGCCTATTTCTTCATATATGACACATGAGTGACATTTCAGCACAACATGTTCTGAAAGTCGCCCATTAGAAACTGATGGCAAAAAAGATATAAAATTTAATCCGACATCTTTAAACACATCCATTTCGTATAGCAGCTCTAGAAACTTTTTGCATGTGTCTTAAAGTTTAGCGCGTTTATCTATCCCGCAACATAACTAGAAAATTGCTCATTCAAGACGAATAATTTGGTGAATATTTAATGCCAGTGATATACGGCAACAATTATGCCATTCATCTCAAAAATTATGTGATTACACATACTGGAGGTTTATATATGTGTGGAATTTTATATTTAGATAGTTAAATACTTGAAGGACTCTCGACACATACGAGTATAACAGATGAAGCCAATTTGGCTCACATTCAACGTCATTCAGAGGGAATGTATTGAAAACAGCCCTACAATGCGACATTCATCATTTGATGAGTCCCACATCACTTCTTGATTCGTTCATAACATCCAACTTCTGAATCCTTGTTCATTCATCGCCTGGTAACGTTCGGTAAGGCCGCTGAAATCATATAGCGAATCCTTGAATTAGAACGAGTCTCTCTGGGGATTGAGATCAAACTGGGGCTTCATCTAAGACGCGCCCGTTCCACCATCATTCGTTTGACTGAATGACATTGAAAGTACGAGTATTAAGTTTTTCCGGGAAAATTCTACGTTCATTTGTCGTCAATTGAATTCAATAATATTATTCGGTACATTCAAGCATATGTCAAAAAAAATGTTTTGTGTGTGGGGTTGATTTCCCGCGAGATGTTTTCCTTGCCAGATTTTCCCCTTACCGAATATGATTGTTGAAATTTTTTTCTTTCAAATTCATGAAAAATCAACTCGAAATAGGTCAAGGATGCTACGCCAAAAGAGGACGTGAGGTTTATCGTCATAACTGACTGGCAATTATTTCTCGTCCTACAATTTCCCGAATTTTTCCCTCATATTTTCAAGGCCTTCAGTTTCCATTATTTCATAGAAACATATTTGCTGGCGACATTTACCATCATTCATTTGTGGTCAACAATTTGGAAAAGTGAATTTCAAATTGGATTTGGTGGTTTCTATTGTGCGTAAAAAAAGTTTATTTTCCAATTCTCAAAAATTTTCAGACTTTCAATGGAATGTTTAAGTTGCTCATGAGTGTATGAGAAGGCCGTATTTGAATAGATCTTGAATTTTTTGCCATCAGTTTCTATGATGAACAAAAAAAAAGTCGTTTTTGATTAATTTTGGGAAATATCGAAAAGAAACTTATTTTTTTTTACAAAGTTGCGCAACAAAAATGTTTTTTAAGTACTCTTTGTTTTTCATAACGTATAATAAATGAAAACATATTTATTATATTTGGTTCTTTTAACGAGAAACAATTTATTAGGCATCCAATTTATGTCGAATTGAAAAAAAACCCTTATTGTGATGAGGGGTGAATATAAGACAGCAAAATTAAGATGTAAATCAAGTTTTACGTGAAAAATTTGAAAAGCTACAATTCTCTGAATATCCTATATCATGGTTTCCTAATCGGTGGGTAGCTACACTCAGAAAAATGTCCAGGTCAACTTTTTGTCAGGTTAACTCTGACCTTACAGAGGTGTCTGTAAGCCAGCTAGCGGTCAGAGTTAACCTATCTAAGGTCAACTCGTGCAGCTCCCAATGCCCTACTTCACCTGCTGGTGGCTTAATTTCAGAATTTCTCCGACCACAGGTCAACTCAGTTTTACTTGCCACATGCAGGCGAAAGCGCGCCTGCCCGAGGCCAATTACGCCGTATGTAGGTCGTCGAGTTAGCCTCCATTTTTCTGAGTACATTGTTTATTTTTTCTATAAAATCAATTACGATTTTTTTTGAAATTTGAAAATGGTTCTACTAAAAATCAAATGAAACGTAGGTTAAGATCTCGAAAGTTAGGGTTTATTGGTCAATATTTTAAATAATGGGCGCATTCAGTGAACTGAGTCGCTCTGGAGCGGCTCAGTAGTTGTTAAAAAAGCGCTCAGCTGAGCCGCTCAGCATGCCCTGAACGCACTGCTCTGATCGCAACCATCAACTGTCTAACTAGGTATGTCTAACACTCACCTGGCGCTTCTACAAATCCTATTACCTCTCATCCCATCTCCATTAGCGATTTTTCATCTATTTCAGTCAGGTTTGAAATTTTTTTGACGTTTCGGACCGCTCACTAACTGAGTGTAAAAAGCTGAGCCGCTCAGAAAGAACGGTTGAATTCAGTAACTGAGCCAGTGAGCTGCTCAAAAAACTTCTGAGCGGCTCAGTTCACTGAATGCGCCGAATGTTTGCTTCTCTCGAAACGAATTTTTTATTCATTTGTATCGGATTTCTCCTGGTGAACGATTGAATATTTTTAATGAAGCAAAGGTACAAAGGAATGTCAAAAATATTTGTGCGTTATAACTCGCGAAGTACTGTGGATTTTGGACTGAAATTTTACAAGAATGTGCTTGAGAAGCTAACAGAAGAAAAAATATTAGTTGTGTTCAACGCAAAACTTTCCTCTGCACAAAACTTTAGTTTCGGGAAAAATATGTGAAAAAAAATATTTCTTCAAATATCTTGAGAAGCGTTAAAGATACGTAAGAGTCGTTAAAGGAAAAAATGCAGGAAATTGTATTTCCTTTAAAACTCGGCCTCCAACATGCCGTTAGACTTTGCTGGGTCCCCGGGCACAGCAACATATATGGCAATGAGAGAGTCGACGAGCTGGCAAAATTGGGGACCGAAATTGCTATAGAGAGCGCGGACCGCTCGGTTGAAATGCCGATCAAATGCGTAAAAAGTATAATTGATAGGAAAGGGGTGAACAACATAAATATCCGTTGGCAAACAAGGAGCGATTGTGTAATCACAAGGTCGCTCTGGCCAAGATTTAATAGATATAGAACCGACACCCTTCTTAGAGTAAGCAGGACCTCCGTAAAGGAGCCGGGCCACATGAGAGTAAATGCCGACGAGAAGTTTTCGATAGCAGCTACTCGCAAATGGACACGTTTTTGAGAGCCGCTCGCAGAAACTCGCAAAAACCCGCGAGCTAATTTCTGCGAGCTGTCAAAAGTGATTCTACTCTCTAGTCGACAGGCACCCACTGAACTCTCGGGGAGTTGCTCGCCAGATACGAACGGCGTTTGAATTTCGCTAGTAGCTATCCAGAACTCGCCAAAGCAAGATGTCAAAAAAATCAAGATATTGATCTTGAAAAGAGAAAAATCGCCGAAATTAACTCTCAAATGGACAACCTCCTGTGAGTAGCTCTCGAGAGTTTTTGAGAGTTACTCGCGTATTTACTCTCATGTGGTACGGCACCCAGGCTTAACCACGAGGCATTGTCCCCTTAACGCTATGGCCAGAAGATGGAGCGCGGCAGCTATGGTGACGAGGAGGAGCCAGAGACCGTGAAACAGTTACTCTGTGAGTGTCCAGCCCTACAAGCACGCCGATATGGGATGCTTGGGGCCAGATTTTATAGTAGTCTGACGGAGCTTGGCGACCACCCACTCGAGGATATGCTGAGCTTCGTCAACAAATCGGGCTGGTTCATATAGGATCAGCCCTCAGGAACGCCTTCCAAAAACCAAAACTGATTACGAATTAATGTAGATTTGTCGTTTTAGGGATAATTAAACTAAGTAGGTAAAACTATATACAAATTTTCTTTTTATGAATGCAATAAAATTGCGTAAATCTCATGTTTTTGTCAGATTTCCATTACTCTTTATGAACGAGTAAAATATTCTTAAGTTTATGACACTATTGATGTAAAGTGTATGAACATCCGTCCGCAAGTTACACGAATATGGCAATGAAAATGTCGTCAAATGCACAAGACTCGTCCAAGTTTAATATTCATGTGCGAGCTAGAAGATTCTTGATGGTAGACAAAATTCACGATTTGAAGGAACTTCTCTAAGGCGGTTATGGAACGAGCAGGTGAAAATGGTGTATCAAAACTTAGAATATTCCTGTCGTGTCACAGGCAAATCCAATTTTAGCTCCTCTTATACAAACAACGCAAAGTGCGTACAATATAAGATCAAAATAAATTCTTTTTTATATTTGTTAACTTTTCTGTTTCGATATCTTTAGAACTTTCGACAGATGGTAACGAATGATGCTTCACAGTTCGTGTACCAATAAATATGAATTGCAAATAAACTGAAATCGATATTCGAATTTTAGCATATGTATGTACAATATTTCCAGAAACACAACAAAATGAAAATGTGTTGGTAAAAGGAAAGGATTTACAAAGGATTTGCACTTAAATTTTATAATTTCATCGGGTATTGGCATGTTTTAACGGCCAGAGAATTTTCATTGAATTAAAAATAATATGAAATTTCGAAAAATCAATAAAAATTAAATATAGGGGTAAAAACAGGTTAAAACGTTCATAATAATGAAATATTGGAAAAATGTTGAAAACAAACAAAAGGGATTAAGAAGTATTAATGTCGAGTATTTTGAAAAGCTTCCTGGAAATCGTTATTAATTCAAAAGCTAATTAACGATTTTTTATAATATTTCTGTTAAACTGAATTCGTGGTATACAAAGTAAAATGAAAAAGCAAATAATATGACAAACACAAAGTACTGAATCATTTTTTTAAAATTAATATCGCGTAGAAAAATACTGGAAAAAAGAATTGTTCTCTTACGATACAAAAACAAAGTTTCACTGTGTTTAAAATAAATGTCAAAAGCATTAATGTTCATATTGAAATTATCAGAGCGGCAATTTTATTAAATTTGGATTTTTTATATCCTTTTCGGCCATGTTTTAATGATTTTTTTACAATCTTTTAATCCGCAAGTAATTACTCACAGAGAAAAAATAATAAATCTATTTTATAATGGAGAATCGTGATTATTACTAAAATAGTTGATTTCAATTACAAAATTAGTCAAATCCGGATACTTTTATAATAAACTAGCTTGGATACCCGTCGTTGCCGGGTTAATAGTTTTAGAATACGAAGAAAACCGGAAACAACTTAAAAACTTTTGAAACAAATCTTATCCCTACATTGCGAATTAGTCTAACACCAGATTTGTGATCAGCGACCCCGAAAACCCCTAATGCCACTGTTCCCCCTGGAAAAATGGGGAAAAGGATATTTGCGTCAACCTTACAAGACCTTCCGTTTCTAATTTCCTAAATCTAACACCGGATTCGTGATCAGCGACCCCGAAAACCCCCTAATGCAATTTTTCCCCGAGGAAAATGTGGAAAAAGATATTTGCGTTATCCTTACAGGACTTTCCGTTTTTAATTTCGAAAATTTAACACCGGATTCGTGATCAGCGACCCCGAAAACCCCCGAGTGGAACTTTTCAGCCTCCTATTGAGCAGGATTCATGAGGAAAATCACGGTTTAAGAACACTCAAACCCCCTTTACCCCCCGTTTACCGCCTTTACGTTAAAACTTCGGAAAACCCCACCTTAGTGAGCGCCTACGTGAAGGTTGGGACATACTGTGAAAGTTTCAAGTTTCTAGCTTCAGGGGTTTGGGCTGGACGTTGATCAGTCAATCAATCAGTCAGTCAATCAGTCAGTCAATCAGTCAGTCAATCAGTCAGTCAATCAGTCAGTCAATCAGTCAGTCAATCAGTCAGTCAATCAGTCAGTCAATCAGTCAGTCAATCAGTCAGTCAATCAGTCAGTCAATCAGTCAGTCAATCAGTCAGTCAATCAGTCAGTCAATCAGTCAGTCAATCAGTCAGTCAATCAGTCAGTCAATCAGTCAGTCAATCAGTCAGTCAATCAGTCAGTCAATCAGTCAGTCAATCAGTCAGTCAATCAGTCAGTCAATCAGTCAGTCAATCAGTCAGTCAATCAGTCAGTCAATCAGTCAGTCAATCAGTCAGTCAATCAGTCAGTCAATCAGTCAGTCAATCAGTCAGTCAATCAGTCAGTCAATCAGTCAGTCAATCAGTCAGTCAATCAGTCAGTCAATCAGTCAGTCAATCAGTCAGTCAATCAGTCAGTCAATCAGTCAGTCAATCAGTCAGTCAATCAGTCAGTCAATCAGTCAGTCAATCAGTCAGTCAATCAGTCAGTCAATCAGTCAGTCAATCAGTCAGTCAATCAGTCAGTCAATCAGTCAGTCAATCAGTCAGTCAATCAGTCAGTCAATCAGTCAGCCAATCAGTCAGTCAGTCAGTCAGTCAGTCAGTCAGTCAGTCAGTCAATCAGTCAGTCAGTCAGTCAATCAGTCAGTCAATCAGGTTAAACGATTTTATATATACTATAGATTTAAGTACTTTCTAGTAAAATTTACTATTTTGTGGTTAAAATGACTATTTTTGTAATTGAAATTAACTATTTCAGTAATACTCACAATTTCCCATTATAAAATAGTGAGATTTACTATTTATTTTCTCTGCGTGTAAGGGTATTCATGGAACCAAATAAGTTTTTCGATTGCGTAGATGTAGATGCTTATTTATACGCGATGTTTTTCTTGGACGAACTTTTCACTTAATTTGAGTAAATCTTCACTCGGCAGCTAAAAAATCTGAAGTCAGTAACAATTTAAAATTAATTAAAATATGATAAGAAATAGCATCAAAAAAAATTTATCATTGCAGCTGAATTTTTCAACTTCTCGATATCTTCGTATTTGATTGCGTAAGTGTGCAATTAACCAAAATTATGGCTTATGCGGTTTATGTTATTTATTAGGCATCTGCGAGATTGCATGAATACCCCTATTATTTCTGTAAATAAAGGGTCTTTCAATAAAGACATAATAATTTTGTATTTTAATAAAAACGCACCATAAAACTTTTTTTTATGATCTGGCAATGCTAAAACGTCAGTCAAGGTTTACATTTTTATCATGGTGAAGTTCACGAACGAGCAACGCCACACAGCTGGTCAAACAATTGATCTATTGAAGGAGAAGTTCGGTAATCGTGTAATCTCGAGAAATGGTCCGGTCGAATGGCCACCTCGCTCATGCGATTTAACGCCGTTGGATTTCTTTTTATGGGGTTATGTTAAGTCGTTGGTTTATGCCAACAAGCCAACAACGTTAGAGGAGCTCAGGAACAATATCGAACGCGAAATTGCCAACGTTCCGGCCGATATGTGTGAAAGAGTGGTGGAAAATTGGCTCCAAAGAATCAATCAGCAAACGTACTACACCTGGAATAAATTTCAGCCCGATATGTCAATTATTCTGTGTTTTATTTAAATACAAAATTGTTATATCCTTATTGAAAGACCGGATACATGTGGTTGAGGATGAGAGTGGGGAGGGGGTGCTCAACTGTTTGATGGATGTTCAAGATGGGAGTCAACTAAAAAAAATTGAGAACACCTGGTTTGGCGCTTTTGAATTTTTATATAGGTTTAACGCCATCTACTAAAGACGTCTTAAATGAATTGAGTAAAAATGGGATGAGGACAGTAATTTAAATCATAAAAGTAAAATAGAAAAATTTCAAAACATCAAAAAAATGAAGAACGAAATTTGATTCATAGAAAACAAAAAAGAGTTTGAAAAAAGTGAAAAAAAAAGAAAAATTAAAAAAAAAACAAGCAAACATACAATTCCCATGAGCCAATCGTCGAATACTCTATATGATGACAGACAAAATGGTTTTAAAAAAAAAATCCATTTGTATAGCAGATGGGGAAAGGAGTGGTCCGATTGGATTTTAATGTATGGAACGGTCATGTAAAATTCATATTCTAAACAGATTTTGCGTTTATAAATTTTTCAATACGACACCGTTTTCGAGAAAGTAGAAAACAATTATTCAATTTTTACGAGGGGGGGGGGGGGGGTGTGGCCTACCTGGATTTTGATGTATAAATAAGTTATGTGAAATCATTTTTTAAGCATATTACGTTTTTATAAATTTTTCGATACGATTTCGAGAAAACAGAAAAAAAGTTTTCCATTTGTATGGCAGAGGGGGAAGCAGTGGTTCGATTTGATTTTGATGTATGGATATGTAAAATTCTATTCTAAATACATTTTACTTGAATAAATTTTTAAATATAACTCGCCGTTTTCGAGAAAATTGCGAAAAACTGTTTTATTTCTATGGGGGAGGGAGGAAATAATGGTCAATTCTGTCCATTCAAGAACTTAGCCTTTTACGAGAAACGTAACTATACAAAATACTTACGTTTCTCGTAAATGGCTAGGTACAGTTGAATCCTTTTGAAAGTTATGGTGTTCACGGACAGACAGACGGTCAGCGGATAGACAGACAGACGGCCATGCAGAAAATAAAATCTTTTGTCCCTAACGCCCTGATGTAGTTCATTTTTGTGTCCAACGATTGGTTCGACGGATTACAAACGGTAAATAATATCAAATATACTTCTATATGATATATCATATAGAGTATACAAAAATTTTCTCGGTATCTACAAGATAAAAGTTTACTTTTATTTTCATTGCCCCTGTGCTGCCCCGCTTCTTCTACCAACTGTTTGAAAATCTGATTAAAATATCTCAGAGGAAAACTTACTTTTCCATGAATTTTCCATCTACCATTTATACGAATACGAATCTAGTTACTATGTCAACAAAATGAAGCGACAACCCTAATTTTATGTAGTTCAAAGTTCGGATGGTGGCACTAGCAAATATTTGCCATGATTAAATTTAATCAATCAAAGGTATTATGTTGTGTAAATAAATTTTTTTTTTGCATGTTCGTTAAGATAAGAAGAATACAGGATACCTTCAATGCATCGAACAAAAGTATATAATATGATAGAAACTATGGGAAAATATACAATATTTGAATTATATCAAAGAAGAAGAAAATTTTGTTGTAGTGGTAATGAAATAGACTTGAATACCACAGAAATATTTTTTGTTTATCAAACCAAACCACGAGGGTAAAAACTAAGGGAATTTATTTCCTTTTTATTATTGGTTTTTTTTTATTTTTCTACTATGATATAAATTTGTACACTCTACATATTGCATGTGCTTATGTGTTCTTGTGTCTATTTAGAAGAAAAATTCCATGAATCTTGGGGAATTCGAGAATTCGAGCAACGTGCAATGTTCTGGGGATTCTTAGCTCTGGAATGGAACGTCGGGAAATATTTTCCCTCAAGTTATCATTATCTTTTTTTTTTTAATATATCAGATACAGTACTATCTGGGGAGCACATGAAATAACACAAAATGAAAAGCAGAGACATTGAATTGAGTAGACATGTATGTTTAATTCGTCTACGAAAAGAATCTTTATTAGGTTGTTATGAGAATACTGAAATCTTAATTAGTTATTTCACTTGTTTTGCAAATACTCGTCAAAAGAGCTTTAACGACAAAGAAACATAAGGGATTACATTGGAATAAGTAAGAGAAATCAAAACAAAATACAAATAAAAAAGCAAAGTTGAAAAGGAAAAGAAACGGAAAGGATCAAAAGAATATCCCCTGGCTATGAATATCTTGAGATACGTTTTTTTTCTATCCTAGGGGTGTAGGTATTTTATTTCCCGTTTGATGAAAAATATATTCAGTTCAGAATTGATAGAAATTTTAGTTACGGGCATTGCCTTTAATGGATTATGAGAAAAAATCTCCAAAAAAAAGATAGGAAAAAGCAAAAGGCTTTGAAAGGATTTTCATCAAACGTATTTTTGGAAAAAAAGGGAAAAACATAAATAATGATATCAAAGTCGTCCGTTCACATGCAAGTAAGCAGCATAAATGAGACTAAGCACGTATACGTATTTCTGTTTTTTAAGTAGGGTGACCATATTTTGTGTGTGAATGTGGGATCGAATGTAGGGTGGAGGGGAGAAAGGTGGCGGGTTCTTTATATTTTTGTTTGTGATTAATAGGGTCTGACCGATTAATCGGCTTCGGCCATCTTCAGCTAAAAATCACATCTTCGACCAAACTTCGGCTTCGGTCAAACTTCGGCTTCGGTCAAACTTCGGCTTCGGTTAAACTTCGGCTTCGGCCAAACTTCGGCTTCGGTAAAACATCGGCTTCGGTCAAACTTCGGTTTCGGTCAAACTTCGGCTTCCGTCAAACTTCGGCTTCGGCCAAAATTAAGCCGAAGGTTTGAACTGTCAAACGGCTTCGGGCAAAATTAAGCCGAAGGTTTGAACTGTTAAAACTGTCAAACGTAAAGCAAGTGTACTGTCAAACGTAAACGCAATGAAAACAGAAAAAAAAACAAAAAAAAAAAATCTAAAAAAGAACGTTTTTTTTTTAATTTGGTGAACAGTAGCTTATAATATGATTTATTTGCCAGTAACATATCCTCGTCAATTCAAAATATTTGGCCAGAAAATTGATAATGGTGAGATTTCGTCTCGATGAAAATGACACCAATTTATCGACCTAGGCCCTTGACTTGTTGGCACCGAGATAAAAAGTGTTATATGAAATGCGCCGCAGACAATTTTGTAAGAAAAATGCGCAGTAATTTCTTAGGAAACTGCGCCGCCAGCGAATATTTTTGGTTTTCGAGGTAAATTTTTTTATTGATTAAGAAATTAAAAGTAACGGGAACGGTAGAAAAGTAACATTAACGATAGGAAAGTAACGGTAGCTATAACGGGTACTTCCCATACAATTTTTTTTGGGTTTCGAGTCAAATTTCTTTAGTGATTAAGAATATACAACACTAGATTGCATAATGTAGGGCGGGCGAGACTAACAAAAACACATTGAAGTGATCTGAACGAATGTTTATTAACGACTGCCTTTACAATTGGCTTTGGTTTATCAGACTCTCGAGTACAGCAATTAGAACTCGAAAGGACCATAGTCTCCTACAATAATTTCGGGACAAAAGTTTAGTTTCCGGGACGCCGGAACAACATGTCTAAATTCGGGAATATACCGGCCATTCTGGGGCATATAGTCACCCTATTTATAAGTGAAAATTTACAGTGGTCGGATATGTGAAGTTTAGATATATTCCCTCGTTTGTGTTTATTTCCTTTTAGATATATCATATATTTCCTGTTGTATTCCGCTTCAACAAAAGAACTGAACACAAAAGAAATGTCACCGGAAGTTATACTGCCTACTTGAATACCCAATGTTGTGCCTTCATATAATAATAAGAGGTATAACATTTTATTCTTAAGTAAGAGTGTCTATCGCAGTTTATGTATCTATCAATCTGTATATGAGAAATTATCTAAAAACGATAGAATTCCATTGAGTATAGCAATCCGTGCTGATTTTCTCATTCATTGATTATCGTTCTATTATCATCTGATTAATTTCATAGACTTTCACTCAAAGGGATTTACTTTGTTTCATAATTAAATCCTCTTTACCAGTTCACTTTATCGCTATAGAGATACAGTAAGATTTCATCATTAAATCATCATGTCGATTTTATTAATTAATAAACAACAGAAACTTACGAAATCAATCAACGATCGAATGGTGAATTAATCCCTCAGGTTTTCCAGAATTTTCATACTTTACAAATGGTAAAATATAAATAAAAATTCGTTCTGTTTTCATTCTTATATAGAGTATTTAACGATTGCCTTCTGGCGATTGTTGATTTTCTAATGTTTAGTGCAGGGTAGACGGAGCCATGCTCGGCTCCTTCTTTTGCTGAATTTTTGGGGAAAAAAGTATCTTTCCTAGTGTTTGGAATCCCCGATCTGAAAACACCATCTCCTAATTTCCTCGAGAAAAACAAAAAAAAAGGAAAGAAAGGATATTTCTATTTTAACCAAAGGAATTTTGAAATTCCATCGTCAGAACCTGCAGTTACGACCTACAAAAATTCATTGATGTTAATTTACCCGATAGCATGGAAAACAGGAGTGATATTCCGTAACTTGTTTCAAGCGTTTGTTTCGAGTTAGAAGAAAAAGTAATATTCGCTGTCTTTGTTCCGATCAAGATAAATGACAGGGCGAAAGAGAGATCGCGAATACCACTTTTTCTTCTAACTCGAAACAAACGCTTGAAACAAGTTACGGAATATCACTCCAGGATTTTCGCAACATTCTTACAGGACCTTTCACCAGATTCGAGATTGACAATCCTAAAAACCTCCAATGATATTTTTCTCGAGGAAAAATGATAAAAAGGATAATCGCATTGTCCGGGATTTACGCTCCACATGAGAGTAAATGCCGGCGAGAACCTCTCGATAGCAGCTACTCGCAAATGGACACGTCTCTGAGAGTCGCTCGCAGAAACTCGCAAAAACTCGCGAGCTAGTTTTTGCGAACTGTTAGGTTAGAAGTGATTCTACTCTCTAGTCGACACCAGGGTTGGGACTTGAGCAGTGATGCTATATCGAGGGGAATTCCCCTTTTTGCGGGGAATTTCACTATAAAAATTGTTAATAGGGGAAAAGGGGAAAACGCTTCAAAACGAGGGGAAACGATTTACAACGAGGGGAAAATCTTCGCCTTACAACTAAATCCGAAATACTTTTAAAAAATTACGGAAAAGTAGAAATACAAATAAATAAAAACAATTACAATCCAATTCCAAGCTTAGACAAAGGTAAAGAGTGAAGGAAATGCCCTAATTTATGCATTTGCCACTTTATAATGATCTTATGCAATTGTAAAGTACACACCAATCTTTTAAACGAAAGCACTTTAAAATGGCTTTGGAATGTACGTTTAACCGATTTTTCAGTGTACTTTTTAACCGCTTTGAAAAAAGCACATTAAAAAGTACCATTTCTCATCTTATTCAAAGTAATTACTTTAAACTACTTTAAAAGATTTTGATGGAAAGTAGTTTCCATGAAAGTTCATTGACAAATATTTTTTGTTCATTTTTCGGATTTCTTAAATATATTTTCAATAGAAATATTTTAAATTGCAAATCAGCAGAAGTGCTTTGTTTAAATGATGTAAAAATCAATTAAATCGGTAATTTCTTGGTCATCTTTAAAATTTGGCTTAATGTACTAATTTCGACCAATATTCACCAGAAGATTGCATGGACCAGGGGCAAAGTGCGCGGAATACAAAAATCGAGTTCCAGCCGCGACTTGATTTCGTTTTTTTTCCTTTTTTTGTTTTTTTTTATATTTTTTAAATTCAAAATATAGAAATAATTTTTATCAAAGCAAGTCACAAAAAAATGATCCTGTCCTCCTGAAATGGACAGGATCATTTTTTTGTGACTTGCTTTGATTATTATCCAATTGTGAATCCCGGCTTCTTTTCATATCTTATTTGACGTTTGGTTGGAGACCCGTGACGTTGTTATCGGGAATACAATTAACGAGTATTTTGTTAAAGCTTTACAAAATATAAAATTATTTCCTAATTTGTGCTTTTTTCTCTTAAAAGACTTTAACATGAGTCCAGATGACAATAATTTTTGGTTTTAATAAATGAATTCTTTATTTAAAATTCGTTGTTTTTATAGGGGGAAAACGAGGGGAATTTCATCATTGAAAAAGGGGAAAAAGGGGAATTTCGTAATTTGAAAAGGGGAATGTCACTAAAGTTACATAGCATCACTGGACTTGAGGATGTGTAAAAGGTACTATTCTTGCCCAAAAAGGGTACTAGATTGAGATAATGTGGTACTAGATTTTTTTTAACTATCGTAATTTTAGAAAAAAATCCTTAACCCATATGGATTGACTTTTGCGCTGTAAATATAACCGTTCTCGGTCAAAAAATACTCTAGAAAAACTCCAAAAAACCAATAAAAATTGTCTAGATGTATTTGTTTTTTTTTTCGCTTCTATTTAAATTTTAAATTTTTGTATAAACTCCATCTAAAAACTTAAATTTCGAGAAGTATTTTGAGCTATTGCTAATATAAATCATATTTCCATGGCCTACGATTGATTTTCAGTAGTCTTTAATTAAAGAGTTGTGGCGGGATCATTTAAAAAGTACTTTTTTTTCTAATACATAGAAAAGTGATGGCTTTTTAAAGGGAGCTATAAATTCAGATAAAATCATCTTTTATATAAACCATGAAAAGGTACCAGATTCATGGGCTGTAGTATTTACTAGGGTACTAAATGAGTCAAAAAGGTACTAGATCTAGTACATATGTACTAAAGTCCCAACCCTGGTCGACACGCACCCACTGAACTCTCGGGGAGTTGCTCGCCAGACACGAACGGCGTTTGAATTTCGCTAGTAGCTCTCGAGAACTCGCCAAAGCAAGATGTCAAAAAAATCAAGATATTGGTCTTGAAAAGACAAAAAATCGCCGAAATTAACTCTCAAATGGACAACCTCTTGCGAGTAACTCTCGGGAGTTTTTGAGAGTTACTCGCGTATTTACTCTCATGTGGAGCTGCACCTTTAGACGATCTTCAGTCTCGAATTTTGAAATTGTAACACCGGATTCGTAATCAGCGACCCCAAAAACCCCCTAAAAAATGGTAAAAAGGATATTCGCGTTATCCTTACAGGACCTTAACGAATTTTCCCGAAGATGGCATCTAGCGCAAAATCTTTTTTTGTCGCCGAAAACTATTTTTGTCGTCGAAAACCAAATTTCATCAAAATATAAAGAGCCGTTTTCGAGAAAAACTTTACATACAAACATGAAAACATACAATTATTGCTCGTATTATATTATAGGATTTTTCAACAATTTAGATATAGCATTTCCTTGAATTTTCTCATATTTGCAATAAATAAAAGATTTCCTTTGAAAATTCTTCGATCTTTTTCTACATATTCAAGTTCTTTGGACGAATTTCCCGGTTGATTTTGAGGGATTTTCTCAGGACAGTGCTTGGGTATATTACTGTACTATCTCTTGCGGAAAATTCCACAAAAAACGGCAACTGAAATGGCAAGGACCTCAGTATTTATGCCAAATGTGATGTTAGCGGCTAACAGAAAGGCTGTGTGCAACATTTCATAAATCAAAAATCGAAAAACTTTAATCATTCAAGAAAAGCATTCCTTGTTATCCCTAAAAATATGGGCACAATTTTAATTACCGGAAAAACTGCGCCGATCCCTACACATAATTTGTAACCCAGGTTACAAAAATAACCAATTTCTAACCGTTGCTTTTGAGTTTTTTTTAAACCGTTTTCTAACTAACCCCAAATGAACCATTAATCTACTAACCAATTTTCACAAAAATAAGGCTCTTTTGCGGTTGCTTCTTTTTCTCTTTTTTCTCGAAAACGGTGAATAGTATCAAAAAATTTATAGCAACAAAATATGTTTAGAATATGATTTTACATAACTTATCTATACATCAAAGTGCAGTTGGACCACTCCCATACAAATGGAATACTTTTTTGTGGAGATTCTTCGTCAACAATTGTGAAGGGAAATTTGAAAAACTCCTCGATTGGATTTGACTGTATGGGAAAATTTTAAAGAATCATTTATTTGTTGTTGAAACTATTTATGTCAAATGAAAAGCTTTGACCTAATTTTTGACCTATTTTTCAACATCTTAAATGTTTTATACAAATTTTTAAGTCTATATCAAAAAAACTAAATTGAATAAGTTTAAAAACAAAGAAACTTAAATTCATAAAAAAAACCTTTTTTTTCGCAGACCCAGTAATTAATTTTTTAAGCACACTTTTAAATCGGAATTTTTATCGCGGTTTTTTTCGGCACAAGGATAAAAAGTATATTAAAAAGGATAAAAAGCTTAGGTAAAATTGTTTAATAATTGTCAAGGCCACGGTCTTTTTTGTTCGCATAAATTTTAAGTCTGAAACAAAAAAAAAACGTTCCAGATATGTGTTGATTTATGTGACGCGTTACATGTCCATGAATATCAAGGAGAAATCCTGAACGAAAACATCAGAGGGATTTCTGTGTGCAGACTATTAACAAATTCACTGTTTGCAGAAAGTTCAGGAATCGGATTTTGTTAGTGGGAAATTAAGAGATGTGAAAAGCTTTTTTGTGATTTCGGGAGAGAGCTGAGCGCATTTTTTTATGTATGCCTTTTGCTGGTTCGAGCTTTCAATGTTTTTTTTTATTCATTATCTGTCTGGTGTCCTGACATCGTATCTACCTGTTCAAAGTTTCCAGTAACTTGTGTCAGAAGTGGGATGCCAGAGATAAGTGGAATTTGAGATGCTTTTATCTGCGTGACTGTGGATTTTTTTTTATCTACTCGTTAAGAGCAATCTAGAAACACGCACTATTGGACTGAGGACCTTGTCGCAATATAGATTTGATGAGTTTACTGCGAAAACGTGTTAATGAATTTAAAAGAATTTCTCGTGAAGAGTTGGAAATGCATATTTGGTTTACAAAATCACTGGTGTATTACTCGTAAAGCCGATCATTGAATTATTTCTGGTTTTAGCGTTGCGTAAGAAATGTTTCGGGGTTTCACGAGGTCGGGTTTTATAGGAAAGTCATGATTTGGGGTGTAGTTTTCGAGTTGCAACTTTCAAAAGCGAGTAGGGATAGTTTATATTTTTGCTAATCCTATGAAATTTTACTATAACCGGATTTTTACAAGTAGTTTTACTTTGATAAGTTTAGTTAGAATGTGTATTGTTATTACGTGTATATGGGTCTATGGGACACCCGCGAAATATTTTTTTTTTCGAATTTTTACAGGATTATACTTAGTACAAAAAATATTTCTAAGACCTTTTCCACCGGGAAATATTTTTTTCGAATTTTTAGAGGCTTGTTCTTAGCAGGAAAAATATTTCCGAGACATTTTCCACCCGGAAAATATTTTTTCGAATTTTTAGAGGCTTGTTCTTAATGGAAAAAATATTTCTGAGATCTTTTCTAAGCGGAAAATATTTTTTTCGAATTTTTACAGGCTTGTTCTTAATAGGAAAAATATTTCTAAAACCTCTAATAGCTGGGAAATATTTTTTTCGAATTTATAGAGGCTTGTTCTTATAGAAAAAATATTTCCGAATCCTTTTCCAGCCGGAAAATATTTTTTTCGAATTTTTAAAAGCTTATTCTTAGTAGAAAAAATATTTAATTCACACTATTAGTAATAAAAAATAATTGATGGTTTCACTTACTACAGGGAAATAATTTTCTCCGCCTAAGAACACACACAATTCTTGAAATTCACTCACACACTCGCGAAAAAAAACTAATCAAATTTCCCGGCAAAAAAAATCAAGAAAAAATTTGTGATCGCTTCTTCCGGCGACGCCGCTAACTTTCATAGAAAGATCTACCGGAATTTGAAATGAGAATTTCGTTGTAAATTCGGCATTTGGATACTTTCCGATAAGATAAAAATAATTCCCGATATTTTTCGCGTTTACTTGAAATATTTTAAGCTAAAAGTTTTATCGATAAACCGCACAAATGATTAAAATAATTTCTTTAGACAATGGCGTCACTGAATGATTTGTAGAATGAAGAATCGTCCTTCTCAGACTCACTGGAAGTTCTCTCTCTCAGCCATTCCAACGGTGGGTGGCGAAAACCGCCTCTATGCGGAGGCGGTTGGGATATCTTTGCTGGACATGGTGCGGAGGAGTGTGGCGATTGGATTTTTGTTTGAAATCTTTCATGGGCGCGAAATTTCAAATCGTTTTATATTCGCAACAAGTATTTTTGTTTTTATTATGAAAGTTTCCAACTGAAAAGTATTTTTCGACCTTCTAATTGTATTTCATTCGTCTAAAAGGATTTTTTACTAGTGTTTAGAATTAAAGCAAACACATTTAGTACTAATTAATTTTTTCCCACATTTTCACATAAAATTTGGCCGTAAACAGGATTTTTCTACATAAAAATCTATTTTCCATACTTTTTCAATGGAAATTTTATTTTCCATTGAAAAATTTATTTCGATGGCAAAATTTCATTCCCCCGCCATTTCAAATCTAATTCATCTGTGATTTCAGAGCCAAAAGGAGGCAACCCCAACAGAGTCAACCGCAAAGGTCTCAAAAATATTTTTCTTACTACGAAAAAATATTTCTCGGTTAGAAGAGGCGATTTATACCCCACGAAAGGGTATTCGAAGGGTGAGGGGGGAAATCCCATCATGCTACATATTTTTGGAATGCACTCTTCATTACCTTTCACATATCCCCTACCACCCCCCAGAAAAAGTTTCATACAAAGTTTGAGTACCCCTGCAGGAGGCAAGGGGGGCGGGCGACGGGTAAAAATACCCATTTTGGATAGGGGATGCTACTATCTACCCCTCCCTCTCTATACACGAAAAATCTCTAGCGTCATTGTCGCTAAACTGAACCTAGCCGAAATTATTTCCCTGTAGTAAGTGAAGCCATCATTTATTTTTTATTACTAATAGTGTGAATTATCGACTTTTTGGATGGAAAGTGATTTTCCTTTGCCGAAAAAAAGGAAATCCCCTACAACTTGACAAAATACTCCGATTTTTATCGATTTGTATTGATTTGCATGACAATATTCCACGAAAAATTTTACGAATCTCTCTTAGAAAATTGGCTGTGTGAAAGCAGCACTTATTTTCCAGCACTTATTTTTCAATACTCACCTCGGTTTGAGTCTTTGCTATGGGATCTAGCAAATTCACCACGGATACTTTATTATACTTTTATTGTAACAATATGTTTGAATTTTTAAATATTTCACCTGAAATAACTTAAAAAAAAATGTTTGAAAAATTGTAACTTTATTTCAAATAAATTAACAAAGAACAAAAAACATTTGTTATTTGTCTATGTGTATATGTTTGACATTCAAAAAAAGTTTAATATCTCTCAATTGGCAGTTTTTTTCGGAAATCGATGAAACGATGTATTTTTTTAAGACATAAATTTTTTGGACGTACAAAAAAGAATTGTAATGATTTTCAAATATAGTTCCCATGCTGCCATTATGCTTGTGATATTAGAAATTCCCCTCTTGACAACTACTTGACACCTAAAGAAATTCCCGCCAAAATTAAAATTAATTAAATTTGCAATATTCCAAATTTTGAAAGCAGGAAAATGCTTCGTTTTTATGCGTATCTATTTTGCAGGTATTTTATCGTAAAACAGGTAAAAGATCTATGAATAAAACAGCCTGGGAACGACAAAAATCAGCGAAAATCTGACGGTGGCCACAGAAGGAGAAATTTCATTTTTCATTTTCCTGTTTTCTTCCCATTTAATAGATAAAATTACATATTAATTGGCATTTTCAAAGTGATTTTGCATTTTCTAATCAAATCCCACAATTTGAAATAAAAATCTTTCGAAAAACTATAAAAACTTATTGAATGAAATCAAGTTTACATTCGAAGTCCATTTGCTTATTTTCTCCTGTGAAAATTTCTTCGATTTTTTTAACAAAATTTTTTGATTTTCCAAACGACTTTACCTAGAGATCTGAAATTTTGCACAAATATAATTATAGTAAAGAGAAAGAATTGGTAAAAAAACGGCAAAAATCGGATAACTCCTTCCCCCCTTCCCGCTGAAAATTGAAGTTTTTGGCGATTTTCTCGAAAACGGTTTATCACATCAAAAAAGTTTCAAAGAAAAAAGTGTTTAGAATACAATTTTACATAATTCGGCCATACATCAAAATTCAATCTGACCACTCCTTCTCCCCTTTTTTAATTTTTCAATTAATTTTCTGCCACTACGGGTTAGTTTTCGGTTCATAACACGAAAACTGTTTGAAATACACCCTTTATGTCTTCAAAAAAGTTGTAGAGAATTGTCTTTAGCATCTAATAGTAAAAATTTGCATTAAAACAAGTAACCAAAAAAGGAGTTCTCTCGAATTTACCGAATCTATTCCTCGCCGTGAAAAAAATTGTATGAAATTTTTTTCTCACGATACTTTTTTTGAAAATTTCCGACAATTTTCCTATATTTTGCTGAAAATAGTGTGCATCTACGATGAACAGGTCAAAAGATATGAATTTTTGAAAACAATTGATTTCAGGCAAATCTGCAATGGAAAAATTCTCCAAAGAAAATCGAAAATCTTTAAGCGATCTGAAACATCATAGATGTCGGTCGGTTGAATTTATGATATATGAATGAATTATGTAAAATTGTATTCTAAACACTTTTTTATTTGAAACTTTTTTGATGTGATAAACCGTTTTCGAGAAAATCGCCAAAAACTTCAATTTTCAGCGGGAAGGGGGGAAGGAGTTATCCGATTTTCCTCATTTTTTTACCAATTCTTTCTCTTTACGTTACTTCCATTTGTGCAAAATTTCAGATCTCTAGCTAAAGTCGTTTGGAAAATCAAAAAAATTTGTTTAAAAAATCAAAGAAATTTTCACAGGGGAACACAAGCAAATGGACTTCGAATGTAAACTTGATTTCATTCAATAAGTTTTTATAGTTTTATGAAAGATTTTTAATTCAAATTGTGGGATTTGATGAGAAAATGAAAATTCGCTTTGAACATGCCAATTGCTGTGTAATTTTTTCCATTAAATAGGAAGAAAACAGGAAAATAAAAAATGAAATTTCCCCTTCTGTGGCCACCGTCAGATTTTCGCTGTTTTTCATCGTTCACAGGCTGTTTTCATTCAGATCTTTCACCTGTTTTACGGCAAAATACCTGCAAAATAT
This sequence comes from Chrysopilus asiliformis, assembly GCA_964034945.1. Classification (NCBI taxonomy): domain Eukaryota; kingdom Metazoa; phylum Arthropoda; class Insecta; order Diptera; family Rhagionidae; genus Chrysopilus; species Chrysopilus asiliformis. Next base: position 57,083,211 of record OZ035963.1, on the reverse strand, counting down.
ATACGCATAAAAACGAAGCATTTTCCTGCTACCAATATTTGGAATATTGCAAATTTTCTTTATTTTCATTTTGGCGCGAAAATTTTTAGCTGTCAAGTAGTTGTCAAGAGCGGAATTTTAAAAGTCCCTCCATAATGGCAGCATGGGAACTATATTTGAAAATATTTTTGGATAAGAAAATGTTTTGCAATGCATTTTCTGGTAACACGGTTTTATTTTGTAGGATTTTTGTGGAAGTTGCACAATTTTTACCAATTCTTAATTTTTGCTAGATACACATTTGTGTAAAATTGCAGAATTTTAACTTTATTCATTTGGAAAAAAAGAAAATTTACTCTGAAAAATCTAAGATTTCACGGGGATGGACCAGGCATGAGGCGAAGCACGGTATAGAGCAAAGCGGAGAATGTACCCATAGCCAAAATTCGATTAAAAAATATTTCATTATCCAAAATGATTTTGTTTTCGTATTTTGAGTTTTCTTTCTTAAGATTCTATTGGGATTATTTTATTGGAAATCAGCTTGTTTACTTCATAATAGCAACTGTGACTCCTATGTGGTACCAATAAGGCTGAAAGTTGTTTAAAGTTTGTCAAAATTGCTGGTCTAAAAATTCTAAATTCGCACGATTTGATGGATAACAGCGCCATCTATTGAGTTTTATTTTATTTTATTTTCTAATTCCGTGTTTCGAACCGATTTTTAGCCAAAACTCAATCCGGAATTTTCATTTAAATTCTTTGGAATAATTGATCAAGGCGGGGAAGTATTATAAATATTTTCTAATTCTTTGATTTGAGGAAATTCAATTTTGGTGTTTTGTGAATATTTCATTTCAGGTGCATTTTAGAAGACAATATCTTCGACCAAACTTGTAGCAAATTAACAGGACTACAAAATCTTCATAGAAGATTTTTGCATCAAACTAGCCGTTTAGGAAATATTAGCGCGAACAGTCAAATTTTTATTCGTTTTCATATAAACCTCTATAAAATGACGAAAAAAATTAATTAAAGCCAGCTAATGGCAATAATTTAGAAATGAAGGTAAATGGAGAATTTTTTAGTATCAATTGGTCACGATTGACTCTAAATTAAATCTCAAATAGTAGTATTGGGTAAATGTTGGACTATTAAACAATTTTAAGGATTTTTTTGATTTTCTCGAGCAAATTTTTGTGATTTTCCGAGCGAATAAAAAGCAAATGGACACCGAATGTAGACTTCAATGAAATCAAGTAAACATTCGATGTCCATTTGCTTGCCTTTCCCTGTAAAGATTTTTTCTATTTTTTTAACAAAATTTGTTTGATTTTCCAAACGACTTTAGCTAGAGATCTGAAACTTTGCACAAATGCAAGTAACGTAAAGAGAAAGAATTGGTAAAAAACGGCGAAAATCGGATAACTCCTTCCCCCCTTCCCGCTGAAAATTGAAGATTTTGGCGATTTTCTCAAAAACGGTTCCGTTTATCAAAAAAGTTGCAAAGTGTTTAGAATACAATTTTACATAATTCACCCATATATCATAAATTCAACCGACCGACATTTATGATGTTTCAGATCGCTCAAAGATTTTCGATTTTCTTCGGAGAATTTTTCCATTGCAGATTTGCCTGAAATCATTTTTTTTTCAAAAATTCATATCTTTTGACCTGTTCATCGTAAATGCACACTATTTTCAGCAAAATATAGGAAAATTGTCGGAAATTTTCAAAAAAAGTATCGTGAGAAAAAAATTTAATACAATTTTTTTCACGGCGAGGAATAGATTCGGTAAATTCGAGAGAACTCCTTTTCTGGTTACTTGTTTTAATGCAAATTTTTACTATTAGATGCTAAAGACAATTCTTTACAACTTTTTTGAAGACATAAAGGGTGTATTTCAAACAGTTTTCGTGTTATGAACCGAAAACTGGCCCGTAGTGGCAGAAAATTAATTGAAAAATTAAAAAAGGGGAGAAGGAGTGGTCAGATTGAATTTTGACGTATGGCCGAATTATGTAAAATTGTATTCTAAACACTTTTTTCTTTGAAACTTTTTTGATGTGGTAAACCGTTTTCGAGAAAATCGCCAAAAACTTCAATTTTCAGCGGGAAGGGGGGAAGGAGTTATCCGATTTTCGCCGTTTTTTTACCAATTCTTTCTCTTTACTATAATTATATTTGTGCAAAATTTCAGATCTCTAGCTAAAGTCGTTTGGAAAATCAAAAAAAATTTTGTTAAAAAAATCGAAGAAATTTTCACAGGGGAAAACAAGCAAATGGACTTCGAATGTAAACTTGATTTCATTCAATAAGTTTTTATAGTTTTTCGAAAGATTTTTAATTCAAATTATGGGATTTGATTAGAAAATGCAAAATCGCTTTGAAAATGCCAATTAAAATGTAATTTTATCCATTAAATGCGAAGAAAACAGGAAAATGAAATTTCTCCTTCTGTGGCCACCGTCAGATTTTCGCTGATTTTCGTCGTTCCCAGGCTGTTTTCTTCATAGATCTTTTATCTGTTTTACGAGAAAATACCTGCAAAATAGTTACGCATTAAAACGAAGCATTTTCCTGCTTTCAAAATTTGGAATATTGCAAATTTATTTAATTTTAATTTTGGCGGGAATTTCTTTAGGTGTCAAGTAGTTGTCAAGAGGGGAATTTTAAAAGTCCCTCCATAATGGCAGCATGGGAACTATATTTGAAAATCATTACAATTCTTTTTTGTACGTCCAAAAAATTTGTTTCTTAACACGTTGACGGACAGTAGAAACAAGTGAAATTCGAAAATTGACACTATATGTTTTTGTAATTTTTAGAATATTAGAAGTATAGTTTTACTCTTTCTGCTTAAATACACTTAATTTTGATTAATTCAGCACCTTTAATTAGGTTGCGGCTACAACCGTCATGGCGCCAGCGGACTCTAGACACTATGTAATGGGACGATGGCGGCTATAACAGCAAAAATTTAAAAACGTAAATGACAGGTTTAATGACTGAAATAAGCAATTTTTTGTGAGCAACAAAGTATTTTTGGGAGTTTTACACGAAATGTTATTTTCAGCACAGTCAGCATCAGGTTCAGATTCACTGTTGCTTGACCCACTACCTGTTTCCTCAAAAAGCTTCAGCAGCCTAGCCTCTTCTTTTTCCCAACTGGCCATTTTCTATAAATATTGAATAAAACATTCAATTTTATTTTATATTATTATTTATTGTATATTATTTATACAGCCGCAGTGTCTAAAAACGACCGTTTCGTATTGGACGGCTATTGCCGTCATGTCACATAGTGAACTTGAACTTGACGGCTATAGACGCAACTGTCCGTCAACGTGTTAAAAAAATACATCGTTTCATCGATTTCCGAGAAAAATTGCCAATCGCAAGATTTTCCACTCTTTGTAAAATGCGTGCTGGCACCATTAGCGGTCGATTTCTCCTGACCGGAAGCGAATTTTTTCGGTCTGAAAACGGTTTTGGAAAGAGGGGACACTTACCACGAATGGCATTTCTCCGATTTCCGAAAAAAACTGTCAACCGATAGATATTTAATTTATTGTAAAATACGATATCCGAAAAAAGACCTTTGCGGTTGACTCTGTTGAAATGGCGGGGGAATGAAATTTTGCCATCGAAATAAATTTTTCAGGTGGCTTAATAAAATTTCCATTGAAAAAGTGTAGAAAATATATTTTTATGAAGAAAAATCTTGTTCACGGCGAAAATTTATGTGAAAATGTGGGAAAAAATTAATTAGTACTAAATGTGTTTGCTTTAATTCTAAACACTAGTAAAAAATCCTTTTAGACGAATGAAATACAATTAGAAGGTCGAAAAATACTTTTCAGTTGGAAACTTTCATAATAAAAACAAAAATACTTGTTGCGAATATAAAACGATTTGAAATTTCGCGCCCATGAAAGAATTCAAACAAAAATCCAATCGCCACACTCCTCCGCACCATGTCCAGCAAAGATATCCCAACCGCCTCCGCATAGAGGCGGTTTTCGCCACCCACCGTTGGAATGGCTGAGAGAGAGAACTTCCAGTGAGTCTGAGAAGGACGATTCTTCATTCTACAAATCATTCAGTGACGCCATTGTCTAAAGAAATTATTTTAATCATTTGTGCGGTTTATCGATAAAACTTTTAGCTTAAAATATTTCAAGTAAACGCGAAAAATATCGGGAATTATTTTTATCTTATCGAAAAGTATCCAAATGCCGAATTTACAACGAAATTCTCATTTCAAATTCCGGTAGATCTTTCTATGAAAGTTAGCGGCGTCGCCGGAAGAAGCGATCACAAATTTTTTCTTGATTTTTTTTACCGGGAAATTTGATTAGTTTTTTTTCGCGAGTGTGTGAGTGAATTTCAAGAATTGTGTGTGTTCTTAGGCGGAGAAAATTATTTCCCTGTAGTAAGTGAAGTCATTTTTTATTTTTTATTACTAATAGTATGAATTATCAACTTGTTGGATGGAAAGTGATTTTCCTTTGTTAAAAAAAAGGAATTTTCCTACTACTTGACAAAATACTCAGATTTTTATCGATTTGTATTGATTTGCATGACAATATTCTATGACAAATTTTACGAATGTCTCTTAGAAAATTCTTCTTTCTTAGTAGGAAAAATATTTCCGAGACATTTTCCACCAAGGAAAAATTTTTCTCGAATTTTTAGAGGCTTGCTCTGAGTAGGAAAAATATTTCTGAGACATTTTCCACCCGAGAAAAATTTTTCTCGAATTTTTAGAGGCTTGCTCTGAGTAGGAAAAATATTTCTGAGACATTTTCCACCAAGGAAAAATTTTCTCGAATTTTTAGAGGCTTGCTCTGAGTAGGAAAAATATTTTTGCGACATTTTCCACCAAGGAAAAATTTTTCTCGAATTTTTAGAGGCTTGTTCTGAGTAGGAAAAATATTTCTGAGACATTTTCCACCCGAGAAAAATTTTTCTCGAATTTTTAGAGGCTTGCTCTGAGTAGGAAAAATATTTCTGAGACATTTTCCACCAAGGAAAAATTTTCTCGAATTTTTAGAGGCTTGCTCTGAGTAGGAAAAATATTTTTGAGACATTTTCCACCAAGGAAAAATTTTTCTCGAATTTTTAGAGGCTTGTTCTGAGTAGGAGAAATATTTCCGAGGCCTTTTCCACCCGAAAAATATTTTTCTCGAATTTTTAGAGGCTTGCTCTGAGTAGGAAAAATATTTCTGAGACCGTTTCCACCCGGCAAATATTTTTCTCGAATTTTTAAAGGCTTGTTCTTAGTAGGAAAAATATTTCTGAGACCTTTTCCACCCGAGAAATATTTTTCTCAAATTTTTATAGGCTTGCTCTGAGTAGGAAAAATATTTTTGAGACATTTTTCACCAAGGAAAAATTTTTCTCGAATTTTTAGAGGCTTGTTCTGAGTAGGAGAAATATTTCCGAGGCCTTTTCCACCCGAAAAATATTTTTCTCGAATTTTTAGAGGCTTGCTCTGAGTAGGAAAAATATTTCTGAGACCGTTTCCACCCGGCAAATATTTTTCTCGAATTTTTAAAGGCTTGTTCTTAGTAGGAAAAATATTTCTGAGACCTTTTCCACCCGAGAAATATTTTTCTCAAATTTTTATAGGCTTGCTCTGAGTAGGAAAAATATTTTTGAGACATTTTCCACCAAGGAAAAATTTTTCTCGAATTTTTAGAGGCTTGTTCTGAGTAGGAAAAATATTTCCGAGGCCTTTTCCACCCGAAAAATATTTTTCTCGAATTTTTAGAGGCTTGCTCTGAGTAGGAAAAATATTTCTGAGACCTTTTCCACCCGAGAAATATTTTTCTCGAATTTTTATAGGCTTGCTCTGAGTAGGAAAAATATTTCTGAGACATTTTCCACCAAGGAAAAATTTTTCCCGAATTTTTAGAGGCTTGTTCTGAGTAGGAAAAATATTTCCGAGGCCTTTTCCACCCGAAAAATATTTTTCTCGAATTTTTAAAGGCTTACTCTGAGTAGGAAAAATATTTCTGAGACCGTTTCCACCCGGCAAATATTTTTCTCGAATTTTTAAAGGCTAGTTCTTAGTAGGAAAAATATTTCTGAGACCTTTTCCACCCGAGAAATATTTTTCTCAAATTTTTATAGGCTTGCTCTGAGTAGGAAAAATATTTCTGAGACATTTTCCACCAAGGAAAAATTTTTCTCGAATTTTTAGAGGCTTGTTCTGAGTAGGAAAAATATTTCCAAGGCCTTTTCCACCCGAAAAATATTTTTTCTGAGTTTTTATAGGTTTTTCTTGATGGGAAAAATTTCTTAGAAAATTCTGGTTTTCTGGGAATACGATTTTTATACCCGTGTGGTGGAACCAAAGGGTATATTAAATTTGCCTTACCGTTTGTAACGCCAAGATCCCGTTATCACACACAAAAATGAACTACACCAGAGTATTTAGAATGATAAAAAAAATTCAATTTTGCATGTCCGTCTGTCCGCCATTTGTCCGTCCGTCTGTCCGTCTGTCCGTCTGTCCGTCTGTCCGTCTGTCCGTCTGTCCGTCTGTCCGTCTGTCCGTCCGTCCGTCCGTCCGTCCGTCCGTCCGTCCGTCCGTCCGTCTGTCCGTCAGTTCGTCCGTTCGTCCGTTCGTCCGTCTGTCCGTCCGTCCGTCTGTCCGTCTGTGGCGCGGATTGCGGGCGGATGGATTGAGCTAGAGACTTGAAATTTTGCGTGGATCAGTTTTTCGTAAAATGCGAGGCTAAGTTCGTTAATGGGCAAAAATGGACCATTAGGGGGGGGGGGGGGGGGGGTACCCCCCATACGATCGAAAATGTTTTTTGTGAATATCTCAAAAACGGTGCATTTTATCAAAAAAGTGCAAGAACAAAAGTTATTTAGGATATGATTCTACAAACTCCCATACATCAAAATCCGATTGGAATCAATTTTAAAAAATCTTATTGAAAAGTTAGACTTCAAAGTGGAATTTTGATACAACTGAAAATTTGGGGTAAACGATAATCTCATTATCCCTACAGGACCTTACGTTATCTTTACGGACTTTTTAATGACAGATTTGGAATCAGCGCCCTCAGAAACTCCCAGAAGAGATTTTTTCATGAAAATTTGAGGAAAAGGATGATCAGGTTATCTTTTCAGGACCTTCCGTTATCCTTACAGATTTATTAACGTCCGGATCGGATTCAGCGTGCCCAAAGACCCCCAGATGAGACATTTTCTCAAACAGACAAACAAAAATTCAGATATATAAAAGCTTTTAAAAAGGATACTTCCGTTATCCTTACAGGACCTTCCGTCTCGAATTGTAAAATTTTGACATCAGAAACAAATTCTCCTTACTTTTCCCAATAACTTTCCTATTTATCATATTTGCCACGGTTTTCGTGCTATTTCCGGTTCGATGTCAGAAAAAATTGTGTTTTCAAAACACTGTGCGTACGCAAGTCGACGACTACATTTTTGTAAGTGTGAGTTTCTAAATTACTTAGGAGTAATTCATGGTACCTACTCCTAGTAACAAAACTCTACTTATAAGTATTTGCGATGTGAGGTAATTTGAATAACAGCAGCATTCCAGTTGTTATTCAAATTATCGAAAGTTCATTGCGACTTTCTACCTGGATCTCTTTTCGTCCACAAGCGTATGACCTAAATTACTTGCAAAACAACCTTCAAATAATGATTGCGTAATTCTTCTGGGAGAGAATTACAAAAATTAGAATAATTTTTTTATTAACCTTTTAACTTTCACAAGAATAAATTGCTTATCAATTTTGAATTAAATAAGAAAAAAACTTTCCAATCATATACTGACAAATTTAAGGGTCAATAGTCAACATTAAAGTTTACAACACCTGTCGGTCCTTTTTCTTCTCCATCATTATAAACATAACAAAAGCTATAATTGCCAATCTGGCAATTATTGAAAACCCGTATGGTGATTTAATTGAACGGCGTATCAAAATTTCATTTGAATTCAAATTTTCCAATAAGATTTTTTTAAAACTTGTTCCAATCGGATTTTGATGTATGGGAGTTTTATGTAGAATCATATTCTAAATAACTTTTGTTTTTGCACTTTTTTGATAAGATGCACCGTTTTTGAGATATTCACAAAAAACCTTTTCGTTCGTATGGGGGGTACCCCCCTAATGGTCCATTTTTGCCCATTAACGAACTTAGCCTCGCATTTTACGAAAAACGAATCTGCGCAAAATTTCAAGTCTCTAGCTCAATCCGTGCGCCCGCAATCCGCACCACAGACAGACAGACAGACAGACAGACAGACAGACAGACGGACAGACAGACGGACAGACAGACGGACAGACGGACAGACGGACAGACGGACGGACATGCAAAATTCAATTTTTTTTATCATTCTAAACACACTGGTGTAATTCATTTTTGTGTGTGATGACGGGATCTTGGCGTTACAAACGGTAAGGCAAAGTTAATATACCCTTTGGTTTCACCATACGGGTATAATAAAAATATGTGTAAAAAGAAATGTAGGAATTTAAGAAAAAATTACCATATGAAAAGGCAAAATTGTTGTTAGACACAAAAGAGGGACCAACAAGTAAGCGATTTTTATTATGTGAATGCCACCGTTATCATAGGTATGAAAATGGAGTAAATATGTTTTGTATTTTTGAATCATAAAAGATTATTGTAATTTCATGTGGTGGTCCATTTCCAAATATGCGAAATGTCTAAAAAAACCCTTGTTGTTGGATGGTTGGGTGTTGCGGCGCGGCGTGCATTTAGGGCACAAATTTTTACAAAAGCTACAATTTTGTTTTCGCATAACTACAAGCACAATAACATCTAATTCCATTTATAGAATTTCGCGTTGATTCGGTTTTATGCTACATCATAAATTCACCGTTAAGTTTATATCATGAAATTCATTTTGCTTTCTGAATTTATGTTTGAGACGCGTGTTTATGGTTGATTCGCCTTTGGCCTGTTGCTTGTGGTCGTCCCTTTTTGTAGCCCTACTACATATGGTGACCATACGCCCCGGAATGGCCGCGACAGTCCCGGATTTTGACATATTGTCCCGGCATCCCGGAAACTAAACTTTTGTCCCGGAATTTTGCAATCTAGTGTTGCAATTCCTTTATCACTAAAAAATTGATCTCGAAACCCGAAAAATTTTCGCGTGCCACATTATTTTATCAGAGATTATCGACGTTTACTTAAAAAAATCGCCTGCGGCGCATTTCAATAATTAAATAGGATTTTTTTTTGAAATATTGCTTTCGGTACAATTTTTGTGATATTTTGAAAACATAAAATACTCCACAACCCTTTTTTTTGTAATCACAAACAAAAAACAAAAGATGAAACAATCGTACTTTCAAAATTTTCACGATTAATTTTGAAGCATTAAAACACCCTCCCCGTTGCCGCTCCCCCTTGCCACCCCTCCCTCCCGCGGTAATCTGTCTCGAATTCACACGAAAAAAATATGGTCACCCTACTATTACATCAACAGAGCAAAGTGTCTGCCACTGTCTAAACTCAATTTATGTTCTGATTCTTCTAACAAGGATTTCATGTTTTGCCCTCACACTTTTCTTTCCACTTCGTCCTGTTTTATTTCGCATTCCGATTATTTTTTTTCCTTTAAAAGCCTTTAAGGGATGAAACTCTTTTTATTTTATAAAATTAGCTGGAATGGATCATAAATGCTAAATATCCTTGTTGAATGCACAGTTCATCATGTTTGATATTTAATGGTGGTTGGGGAAGAAATTCACTAAAAGGGAGATTTGACTTTGATGTATTCATATATGAAATGCGTTTAAAGATCATCGTCCTTGATCCTTCATCCTTTGTACCCTATACAAGTCAGCTGTTTGTTTTGCTTGCCTTTCCTCAAGAAGGTGTGGCATGAAATTCCAACTGGGTTCAATATAAATCAAGATAAGCAGATTTTTTACCGACGCTTTTCCCGATTTTATTTTATTTTCGCCCCATAATACAGAAGAGTTTTATTGTTTTTGTTTATGGGGCCTCTAAAATAAAAGAAAAAAAAATTATAATATGCCGAGGTAATCTTCAAATATATAAACGGATAAGCGGAAAGGTTTACGCCATGCGATCTCTTACGAAAAAAGGCAATTTAAATTCTATTTCAGATTTTTTCAAGGGCTTATCATAATATTTGAAGTTGAATTTCAGAATTTTATTCAAATTTTTATATTTAGGGTGATTTGATTTATTTATATTTTGTGACAAATATTATACGTACTTCATCATATTGATTTAACAAATAAACAATTTTTCGCTTTAGAAATTTAAAAATTATATCAATCTTATACAAATTTTTTTCTGTTCAGCTGAAATTTTCGCTTTATATTTGATTTTTATACTGATTTGGATGAGGAATAACCAAAAATGGATCCAGTTTGATTTTTGTTTTGTTATTCTAGCAGCACATGGAAATAGCTGGATGAAATTAACTGAAATTCGGTATGGAAATGACTGAAATCTCTAATTGTAAAAAGCTATAATTTGTTTTTACTAAGAGAACGCCTTTATAGAGGGTCTTTCAACAAGGACATAACAATTTTGTATTTTAATAAAAACGCACCCTAAAACTTTTTTTATGATCTGGCAATGCTAAAACGTCAGTCAAGGTTTACATTTTTGCCATGGTGAAGTTAACGAACGAGCAACGTTTTGAAATTATTAAAATTTACTACCGAAATTCTGAGTCGGTGGTCGCAATCGTGTAATCTCGAGAAATGGTCCGGTCGAATGGCCACCTCGCTCATGCGATTTAACGCCGATGGATTTCTTTTTATGGGATTATGTTAACTCGTTGGTTTATGCCAACTAGCCAACAACGTTAGAGGAGCTCAGGAACAATATCGAACGCGAAATTGCCAACGTTCCGGCCGATATGTGTGGAAGAATTGGCTCCAAAGAATCAATCAGCAAACGTACTACACCTGGAATAAATTTCAGCCCGATATCTCAATTATTCTGTGTTTTATTTAAATACAAAATTGTTATGTTATTGTTGAAAGACCCGATATCACAAAAAAAAAAGTTATCAACAAGCCGTGGACGGAGGCCCAATTTCAGATGACAAGACAGTTTTGTTGCCAAGACGCGAAGAAAATTGGGATGCAAAATCGAAGGATATTGGCATGTGATTGGGACCTCTAGTGGGAGAGACTGCAACAGGTCAAAACCAGAACCGGATGTCACATCGAACAGTACGCACTTCACGCTAATTTTCTGCCTTTCGGGAACTCTCTTCCTACTTGACCTGGTTTTTCCCGATTTTTTGTATAAAGTCTAGTACTGATGTCATCTTTCCCGGAAGCTGTTGTTGCACCCGGTTGTAGTGCCGAAAACCGGAGCGCCAGGAGCGCCGACCAATGTCTTTACTCCTTCTTCATAGAAACGAAACGCTTTTTAAAAGCTTTTACTTAACCTTCGTCCGATTCAAATCTTGCGATCAAATTTGGACCCACTCCCCTCATCCGATTGACGTGAAATTTTGCACACATACGTAAGTCCGACGGCAATACAATATTTTCTCTACTTTGTCCTTGCACAGGTAACGGAAAGCCCTGTAAGGATAACGTGATTATCCTTTTCCTCAAATCTTCCGGATAAAAATCTTATCTGGGGGTTTTTGGTATAAAATACGTCAAATTTATCGGGAAAGGGGGGCGGCTCGGGATAGTATGAGGGCGATACTAAGTAACCTCCATACAAAGAATCGCGCAAAAGCGTAACATGGGGTTCAAAAAACTGAAAAGCAGGGTAACGAATTTGATAGACAGTTACTAATATTCTGAGATTTCAGTTGCCTGAATAATAAAGTTACATTAAGTTTGTTTTGCGAAGATCTAATTAAAATTTTTGCGCCGCAATCTGCTTAAAAATTTTCACCTGCTGTACGTATTCATTATTATTTTTTGGTTCTCGTCAAGCTATGCTTTTTTTTCAAATGGACTACACAATTTTTCCGACTCTAAACTTTTTTTCTTGGTGCGGTTTTTTCAAGCTGGTCTGAGTTTTTCATGCATGAGCAGTGAAAACTCGGTTCATGAACTTGATCCGTTCCTGAAGAGCGTTCACAAACCGAGGTGTTCATTCCACATGGACTCAGAAGTAGGTCACAAACCGAAACTTTTACAAACTGGGGCATTCACGAACTGAGATGCAAGTCAAAAGTTTTTTTTTGAGTATGGTTCGGTTTGATTCAAGGGTTTATGGGATTTCTGGTTTTGGTTTTGGTTCCTGAAAATTCAAAATTTGGTTCCTTAAATTTCAAAAATGTGATTCTGGTTTTGGTTCTAAAATTCCAAAAATTGGTTCTGGTTTTGGTATCTAAAATTTCAAAATTTTGGTTTTGGTTTTAGTTTTGGTTCACTAAATTTTTAATGGTTTAGGAGGGGTTTTGGTTCTCACACAAAACTGATAGAGATCATGTGGAATGTTTTTTGCTACTAGGTGCTGAATTCTAAAGCGGCCCCTATACGTTCAATCTTGCAGTCAATCATCGCATGCTGTGAAAGCATTTTGAACGTCTATGGTGATGCTGTCAATCAATTCGTCATTTCAGCGTAATTTTTAGTATTGAAAAGATGTCGCATATAAAAGACAAAGTTTTTTGGGAATCCTTTTTCGAGTTTTACAGACAACGAAGTGAGTTGTGGATGACGAAAAGCGAAAAATATAAGGACAAACATTTTTTAAATTGATATTTGTGCTGTGTGCTGTCGGTTTGGCTGTTTCGAATTAACTGATGCTTGCGTGCATGATTGAGCGTCTAGTGCAAATAAGCTTTTTGCTGTGACAGCATGATTGACTGCAAGATTGAACGTGTAGGGGCCGCTTAAATGTGGTCGAAAACAGAAAATAATAAGAGATTTTAGAAAAATTGGAACCGAACCCAAACACTAAAAAAAATTCTGGGTTTTGGGGTTGGTTGCAGAATTTTTATTTTAAAAACTTGTATGGTTTTTGCTCGGTTCGGAGAACTTTTTTAAAAAATGGTTTGGTGTTGGTACGGTTCGGTTCGGAAAATTTTTTTTCAAAAAGGGTTTGGTTTTGGTTTGGTTCGGACAACTTTTTTTCAGAGTGGTTCGGTTTGGTTTTGGTTCACTCAAATTTTAATGGTTCAGTGGTTTTTGGTTCGGTTGAAAAACCCGGTTTGCATTTCTTTTCACGAAACAAGACATCAGAGTATTCAAATCAAATTATTTGTTCTGGTTGGGATTCAAAACTTCACTCTTTGAATTGCGAGTTAAGATTAAGTGAGTATTCGGTCATCTGCTCCACAATTTTACTCCTTTCTTAACTTTTTTTTCTTTGGAACATCTTTTGCGGGGCCATTTTTGAATATAAGATTCAGATAAAGTAAAACACACATAATGTTGTTAGTATTAGTAAAGTTGGACGGTAAAAAGCTGATTTATTTTTATTTATTTATTACAAATTTTTTGTTTATTAAATCTACAATATCATTTGAGTAAAAAGAGTTATACTGGTTTTATTTATTTATAGTTTTTACAATAATATGGTCAAAAATTTTTTTTATCGGTTTACAATGTTTTTTTTTTTTGCTGTTTTTGATTGTTTGGACGGATTAACCTATCACTGATACACAATTTTAAATTGATTTTTCCTTACTTAGTCAATAATTTGTGAAAAAATAATAGAAAACACATTTTTTAAAAACAAATTAAAAGAATCAACTTAAATATTAAAAAAAATATTATTTATTGATTGAAATTTTTATTGGTTGGAATGTTTAAGTATGGAGTTATTTACCATATTTTGTGCTGTAATCGCATATATGTATGTATTTTTTTTATTAAAAATAAATCACTGGATAAGTCCCATCACCTAAGTTTTAGTAAAAGCTGAGTATGAAAATTTGTTGCTGGGGTGGTAGAAATTAGCTTTTCAATATTCCACTGGAATATTTTTTATAAAAATATTTTTTATAAAAATATTTTTTATAAAAACTTGAAAAAAAATTACGAAAGTCTACACAACAAACTATTACGGAAGTTATGAAAAATTTTCCTGTATACCTTTAAGGGAATTTAATAAATTTGTAGTACTAAAAATTTTCCCAGTATTCGGTTTGAATTATTTCAGACAAAAGTCGCGATGAAAAACTCAAATATTTACCGACTAGAATATCTAAAAGCAGTAAAATACAGGAAGTTAGTCTAATGGCGGATTATTTCTTTACTTAAACAATGAGAAAATTGTTCGAAATTAAATTAAAACTTTTTGGGAAATTCGGTGTTGGTAAAAGTACATAATAAATTTCGTGTTGAATTGGGGTGTACAAATGACACAGTTTTCAGTCACTTTAGAAGTGTCACATCTGTGGTATCCATTGCTAAACAAACACAAAAAAAAAATTCTAATTTTCTAATTTTCACCCTCTTTTGTCTGTATGGATCGTGAGGCTGTTGCGTGAATCCTTAACGGAATGACAAAAGAATGCTCCCCGGGGTGTACAAGACGGCAATCAAATTCTTCTCTTAAAAGTTTTCCGAGGAAAATTCGTTAGATAATACAAATAGATGTGAGGGAGTAAAGGGCGAGTGTTTTCCTTAAAGCCATTAGACAATTTTCCATTATTTTCGAGGGGCGCAGATTACTTCATTCTTTTCCAGAGTCTCACATAACGACCGTCTTCTCCGAGCTAAGGAAATGACTCTAAACTAGATACGATTTGGTGGAAGAAACAGTCGATGAGGAAGAATTTTCATGGATGGAGAAGCAGACCGCCTTTTTAGCGGAAAATCGGTTCCTTACATGCTGAGAATGATTCTGATCGGAAGGAATTTCAACGTGAGACAATGAAAATAAACGAGGTATAATCATACCCACCCCACTCATCCTAAATTATTTTTCTACCACCCTCCGCCAGCATCCATGAAAGTGGTCTTCATGAAAATCTGACAGAATACCAGCAAACGAACACAACGATCCGGAAGAAGTTTTTCCCCATCGCTTAAAGAATTTTCCGAGAGTTTTCAAAAATATATAATCACGAAGTGATATTTTCGTCTCAACTTCTATTCCAATCGTTTATGTTCCATTGTTTCGAGTCCCCTTAAAACGATTAAACAGAAATAATATACGAAAAAAAAATCAATTTCATTCTTACAGAATATTTTTTTTTATATTTTTTGCTCTGGGCTGGAATCATGTATCTCGACGCGTCTCTGTCTTTCGACGTCGACGCAGCTTTTAACTCTTGACATCGCCATATCAGCAGCTTCAAATTTCCTGGAATGACAGTTCAGAATCACGTTTATATTCATAGTGACGATTCCGCGAAATTTCAAGCTGCAGATATGGCGAAGTCAAGAGTCAAAAGCTGCGTCGAAGTCGAAAGACAGAGACGCGTCGAGATACATGATTCTAGCCCTGATTTCCTAATTGAGAATTTTGAATAAAAAAAAAATATGAATCGTAAAAGTTTTTTCTTTTAAAAAGATTATTAAATTTAAATATTATTACACACACAACCAAAACAAGAATGAAAAAAGAATCTTGAACGCCTTCATATCACAGCACAGAGTTATTCAAGGCAGGACAATATTATTTATATTTTTAATAAAATTTATATAATCGACATTTCGACATAAAAATCGAAAAATTCCATTTTTCCTTCTTCTTCAATTTATTCTGTTAATAAGAACTTAGTAATATCGTAGTAGTTTTAACTAATTTATTTTTTATTATAATATTATTGGCACTTAGTGTTAAAAGTAACATTTGCTATACTTGATAGTTTAGCGCATTTAAAAATCAAATTGCCTGTTTTATTGTCAATTAGGCTTTTTGACATCCGTCGACTGTAGAAAAAAATTGTTACAAAAAAATCTCTTAATTTACATTGATTTCATCTTTAATTTGTGTAGGTATATGTCAGAAATTATTCTTTTGATCTTTTGATTGAATTTTTGTTTTTACTGAAAAACTTCTAATGTGATGCTATATAGGTTGTACAGTTGGTTCTGTGGTGTTTCCTTGTGACAAATCGATTTTACCATTCACGTGGTCGACTATCGCCCTGAGTCCTAAAGGTGCTTATTCGTGATTCAGCGGCATATTGGGATTGTGTAACAACGCGTCCAGCACGTGGCGGTGGTGGTGGTCGTGGCTGGAATGTTGTCTAAAAATATCAAAAAAAAAAAAAATCTGATGTGAACAGCACATGACATTCTTATACAAAATCTACTTTTCTGCACAATTTACCTGACGAGTAAAATATTAGTTTATGTAAAAACATGAATTTTTATTTTACAAATATCTCGATAACGGTAAATTATATCGATCTACGGTTAAAGACAAAAATGTAGAGAATTTTAATACCTTTAATTCAGCCATTAACTATTTTTTCGACAAACCGTCAGTTTGCAAGCAATTTCCAAAAAAAAAAATTTTTTTTAATCATATACTAATATATAAAAATGAGTTGGTGTCTGTCTGTCTGTTCCTCTTTCACGCAAAAACGGCTGAACCGATTGACTTGAAATTTGGCATGAGTGTCTGTGGTAGTTCTGGTTCCAACATAGGCATACGGAAAAGTATCGCGAGGGGTGGGGGGAGTAAGGGGAGGGGGTAAAGTGATTTCGAAACTTAGTTTTTGCGCTATGTTACTCTTTCGCGGGGAAACTACTGAACCGATTGGCCTAAAATTTGCCATAGATGTTCGTCGGGGGTCAAGCCCCAACAAAGAACCATTAAAAAGTAGCCCTAGAGGTGGGGGAGTAAGGGGAGGGGATAAAGTGATCTCGGAACTTAGCTCTTCCTCTATGTTACCCTTTCGCAGGGAAACTACCGAGCCGATTGGCCTGAAATTTGGCATAGATGTTCGTCGGGGGTCCAGCCCCAACATAGACCCATACAGGCTACCTAATTTTTAACCAACTGAATTTAGTTTTCCTAAGTTTTTTTTCTCTGTTCACGCTTTTAGCCGGGCGAAGCCGGGTCCAAATTCTAGTTTAATGATAACGGTAAAAGATAGCGGATAACGGTGAAAGACAAAATTGTGACAAACATTATTCTCAATACATTTTATACATTAAACCACCAAAACCCAAAATCGCAAAAAACTGATTTTTTTTAAATAACGGTATATCTCGATAACGGCTTGAGATACGGAGTTCTATTAAAATAACAAAAATGGAGAAAATTTCATTGTCTCCAACTCTTGTCACACTAAAACTACTGAAAAACGCGTCGTTTCGGTATAAATAACAAAAAAAAACAAAATTGCGATTTCTAAAAAGCCGCCATTTTGGTAAATTCCGGCTAATGGATTTCCATCAAAAGTTGATGGGATTGTCCCATTTACCCCTGTAAAATTTCATGGCTCTAGCTGTATTAGTTTTTGACAAATCTTGTACACAGACTGGCAGACAGACTGGCAGACAGAAAGACATTTTTTTAATATGACTCCAATCGACTCAGGAGTGCTCGGCAAATGTTTTTAGGTCGAAATTTAAGAGGTCGAAATTTTTCATGAATACATTTCTTTATTATACTACGTATAAGAAAGTAACTAGTTGGAGAGTTTTCTAGGAAAATCGCAAAAAAATATGGAGTGGTTCGATTTTGCCCGTTCAAGAACTTAACCTCACTTTTTACGAGAAAATTAGTTGTGTACAATTTTAAGTCTCTAGCTTGATACTCAAAAATCTATTCTTTTTTTCAGGAATTTTTTGTTTAAACTTTTGTTGGAATTTTATCGGGTCTTTCAACAAGGACATAACAATTTTGTATTTAAATAAAACACAGAATAATTGAGATATCGGGCTGAAATTTATTCCAGGTGTAGTGGACATGTTACATTTAAGTTTGAAATTCGATGTCGTTCATATGTCCACCGCGAGCACGTTTGCTAATTGATTCTTTGGAGCTAATTTTCCACCACTCTTCCACACATATCGGCCGGAACGTTGGCAATTTCGCGTTCGATATTGTTCCTGAGCTCCTCTAACGTTGTTGGCTTGTTGGCATAAACCAACGACATAACATAACTCCATAAAAAGAAATCCAACGGCGTTAAATCGCATGAGCGAGGTGGCCATTCGACCGGACCATTTCTCGAGATTCTCCTTCAATAGATCAATTGTTTGACCAGCTGTGTGGCATTGCTCGTTCGTGAACTTCACCATGATAAAAATGTAAACCATGACTGACATTTTAGCATTGCCAGATCATAAAAAAAGTTTTAGGGTGCGTTTTTTTTAAAATACAAAATTGTTATGTCCTTGTTGAAAGACCTTTTATGAGAGTTTGCAATAGAGATTGCCGGTGATGAATTTTTTTTAAGGTTCAAAAAACTGGAAACTAATATTTATCTGTTATTTTTTTTAAATCAATCAAAAATTCTACATGTCATTTGAAACCTCTAAGTTTGCAATACTTGGAATTGTTTTTTGGAGTTTAATGGCGAATTCGAATCACAGAATCGAAGGGTGCCCTACTTTATTCAATACTTTATTCAATACGATTTGGTAAGAAAAAATTTGTCAACATTTTCTATTCGGTTCAATATTTGTAGCTTCAAAATCTACAGATCTATAGATCGCACAATTTTCGAGCAAAAAGAGCAGGCCATTCGAATACGCCACGATTTTGAAATCTCAAAGTTTTTATTTAATAAACTAAACATAATTTCTTATACAAATCTTACCAAGACACGTTGCGATCGCCTAGACTTCGGGGTGGCATCAGGAGACGACAAATCGGATCCATTGTCGGGAGCTACCCAGTGCTCGGTAAATTCACTGGCCGATCTTGCCAGACTAGGATGACTGATTGATCTCTGAACGGATCGCCGCTCATATCCCTCCTCATCGTAATATCGTGGTGGATACAACGAACTGGCATCTGAATAATTATCAAAGTGATCAGGACGAGCGAAATCAACTGTCATTTCGGACATTGATCGCATATCGACATGGTCTGATCGATACGAGGATCGCGAAGTGCGCCTAGATCTGGCATTCGCCTGGTAACCACTTGAGGTGCTTGGAATTGGATCGTTTCGGATTGTTCGGACACTCGAGCCGCCATCACTATCGTACTCGTAGAGAGTTGGCAAGGAACTGCGACGTGATCTGGTGTCCCATGGTTCCTTCTTCTTACCTCGCTTGGGGGTACGCATCTCGACATCATCGTCTGGTGGGGCCAAGATTCGAATCAGAACGTCCCAAGCCTGTGGCTGGAATACGCGCTCGAAGCGCACATCATTGCGAATCCTTTCGAAGTCCTCACGGACTACGGCTTCTGTCAACATGGTGCGAAGTGTGGACTCAGTGGTGATGATCTCCTTCCACTTGGCCCGATCCTCGTAGCTCAACTGTCTAGTGAGTGGCGGAATCGTGGACACCGAAAGGGTGTCATCCGGTTCTGGCATCGCATCGGGATCCTCCAACACACGAATCAGGACATCCCAGTTGGGTATGGCCTTATCTTCTGGAGGTATCTCGATTGGCTTCATGTTGCCGACCAACTGTGGACTGGTTAACTGTTCACCGCTTTCGTCAATGTACTGCGTTGGTGGTAAGCTAAGTTCAGCACGTTCCATTTTAGGTGTCAAGGTAAGACCGGAAGCGCTTGAAATATCCGAGAAGTTCTCCCATTGGTGCTGGTTCTGGTCATCAGTTGGATAATTGCGAATGGTAACATCCCAAGTAGGATCCGGAATCGCCTTGGCTTTGTATTCCGTAACGCGGCGCTTATAACGTTCGATATCCTCGATGGTTCGCTTCTCCGTAATCGTGCGAAGGAAGACATCGTCGACCATGTGCGATGAGATCTGCGGCTTCTTGACAACAATCGGTGGCTCTGGCAGAGTTTGTTCAATTTGGATCGTTGAATGATATGGCATTGGATACAAATGCGTTGAGTCAACCATTTCACTGACGGAATGCGTGTCAGTCATTTCGGTACCCAAAGATGCGAGGCTTCGAGTCTCACTTATTGGAGGACCATCCGCAAGATCATCCGGCCAACGTTCACGACGCTGCAAGGAAAATTGAAAACGCGGTCATATTAAAAAATTAGGTCAAAATGGGGCTAAAGGATACTCACAATTTCTTGTTGCGTCCGATAGATTTTCTGCATAATGGGCGGATGGGGTACTGGTCTTGGTGCCTCGTGCAATTCAGGAATATAAGTGAATTGGCTGCGAGCAACATCACGTGGCATTGAATCCATAGTGGCAACACTCTCGCGATCTTCGTGCGTTTCAATAATAGTGGACAAATTGTTGCGTTCGTGGCGACTAGTTGCAACACTCTCAGTGTCAGAAGTGAGGGGTGAGGGCGGTGGTGGAGGTGCACGCTTTACACGTACCTGAACATCGAATTTCGGTGAGGTTTCCCTAACAGCGATCGGATGCCGTGGCACCATCGCCGCTTGAGCAATTGCATTGGCAGCCTGGAATTCCTGTGTGTGTCCATAGTTCTCACTATAAATGCTGGAAACTTCTTGAACGAAGGCGGGATTATCGAAACTTCCAGCTGAGCTGACGATTTCCTCGATCTCCGAATGAGATTCGCTTGGATAGTCCGATGGGATGGTATCTGAGATAAGTGGTCCATCACTTCCAGATGAGCTAGGAACAGCAGCCACTGGAGGATGAGCTCTGGGAATTTTAAGTCCTTCGAACGCTGAAATATTCCCAAGACTACTTCCACTCAATTTTGTGATTTCGGAGCCGCTTCCCATTGACATTGGTAGTCGGCGTACGACTGGCAGTGGTCTTCTTCTAAGGCAGTAATAGGACACTCCGAGTCCTAGCAATAGCAGTGTAAGGAACATAATTGCGCAGATTATGAGCAAAATCTGAATTCCCTTAAGCGGGGGCTTTATAATTGCCCCGAGAGCTGAATCCGGGTTCACACTGGAAATGTGTTAAACTTTTGTAAAATCTACAATATATCGTTATTGAATTAACCTTACATTGGTGCAATTATACCAGCTGGAACGGATGCAACTGGCGGTGGGTAACGACATACTATGGTAATTATCTCGTCGCCGTCCATCTCAAGGCCAGGATGAAATCTGACGACGATATTGTTTGTGAAAACACGTTGTGGTTCCTGAGAAAATCACAGAAAATTTTGTTAAAATTACAAAGTATTATATTTTTTGTATTAGCCTCGAATTTCGTTACCTGTTTTGTTCCGCATCCTTTCAATGGTAATTCGAGTTGATATGTTAAATCTCCTTTGCCTAACACTTGACAAGCGCTATTTCGATCGAAATCAGCGTAAGCAATACCAAAGAATGGTTCGTTAAATTTTAAGTCGACCTAGAAAAGGAATAAAAAGGGAAAAAAAGTATTTGGTGATGTAAAAATGCTGTAGCTACAAAAAAAAATTATTTCTTGCGAAAATAAATGTAATTTTCCAGTTAAATAAAACTATTTTAAAAATATATGTTTTTTAAATTATTTAAAATATTTTTCTAGTTACCTGCATGGAACCAGAGCCACAATTTAAAGCTCCTTTTGTTCGGTTGAGGAATATTATGGGACTTAAATCATCTAATTTCGTGACCTGAAATTGAACAAAAAGTAATTAAAACTCATCGTATAGCTAAGTTGTGGTTAAAATCTTTAAAAAATATATAACAACCCTTTTGCTTGCCAGCCCCTTCTATATGGTGTGACCTTGAAATTAAAAACTATTTAAAACAGATGACGAATAAAAGCCTAAAAAATAAGCTTTTGAAGGCAGGCCGCGATCTCATTTCTAAACTGAGTTAAGATTGGAGCTAAACTTCAGGCCAATCGGCTCGGTAGTTTCCCCGCGAAAGGGTAACATAGAGAAAGACCTAAGATTCGAGATCACTCTACCCCCTCCCCCACCTAACGTTTTAATGGGTCTATGTTGGGCCTGGACCCCCGACGAACATCTATGCTAAATTTCAGGCCAATCGGTTCAGTCGTTTCCCCGCGAAAGAGTAACAAAGCGCAAAAACTAAGTTTCGAAATCACTTTACCCACTCCCCTTACTCCCCCAGCCCTCGCGCTACTTCTCCGTATGCCTATGTTGGAACCAGAACTACCACAGACACTCATGCCAAATTTCAAGTCAATCGGTTCAGCCGTTTTTGCGTGAAAGAGGAACAGACAGACAGACAGACACCAACTCATTTTTATATAGACAGACAGATAGCCAGACAGATAGACAGATAGACAGATAGACAGATAGACAGATAGACAGATAGACAGATAGACAGATAGACAGATAGACAGATAGACAGATAGACAGATAGACAGATAGACAGATAGACAGATAGACAGATAGACAGATAGACAGATAGACAGATAGACAGATAGACAGATAGACAGATAGACAGATAGACAGACAGATAGACAGATAGACAGATAGACAGATAGACAGATAGACAGATAGACAGATAGACAGATAGACAGATAGACAGATAGACAGATAGACAGATAGACAGATAGACAGATAGACAGATAGACAGATAGACAGATAGACAGATAGACAGATAGACAGATAGACAGATAGACAGATAGACAGATAGACAGATAGACAGATAGACAGATAGACAGATAGACAGATAGACAGATAGACAGATAGACAGATAGACAGATAGACAGATAGACAGATAGACAGATAGACAGATAGACAGATAGACAGATAGACAGATAGACAGATAGACAGATAGACTGACAGACTGACAGACAGATAGACAGATAGACAGATAGACAGATAGACAGATAGACAGATAGACAGATAGACAGATAGACACACAAGCCTATTATATAACAGATTGCTACAAATTCTTCAATATTTCGTCATTGTCAAAACATTTTTTGAGTTGTTTTTAAAGCATTTTTGTAGGGGAGACTGGGCTATTCTGGACCACGGGGAATTGCGGACCAGCGTCATTTTTTTTCCCCTAGTAGTGGTTGGTAGCTGCAAATA
Organism: Chrysopilus asiliformis; assembly: GCA_964034945.1. Taxonomy (NCBI): domain Eukaryota; kingdom Metazoa; phylum Arthropoda; class Insecta; order Diptera; family Rhagionidae; genus Chrysopilus; species Chrysopilus asiliformis. The sequence continues at coordinate 57,060,239 of OZ035963.1, read as the reverse complement.
ACTGTAATCAGTTTGCCTCATGTTAACCTAATTTTCCTAACAGTACTCGACTTGTGTATACGCACTATCACCTCGCTTCGATAGCAAATAGAAAAGTGATACTTCGAAATTTTTTTTTTCACTTTGTGTTTCGCTTAAATTTAACCACATTTTTCGAGAATCAACTCAAGTAAATATATTGATAATATTCGAGGAGCCTTAAGCATTCGACACTGACAAGAAATTTTGCATGAAGTTTGCATTGGGTTACTAATAGCTGCCATATTGTAAAAAAGAGCATTCGGGGAATTGTGGACCACTTTTGTCGGGGAATTATGGACCACTCAATTCTTGACATTTGACAAGCAAACTTCGTGTATTTGATGCATATAAGTGTTTTTTCATGCAAAAACACAGCATTAGATTTTCGGCAATCATACTAATATATAAAAATGAGTTGGTGTATGTCTGCCTGTCTGTCTGTTCCTCTTTCACGCGAAAACGGCTGAACCGATTGACTTGAAATTTGGCATGAGTGTCTGTGGTAGTTCTGGTTCCAGCATAGGCATACGGAAAAGGAGCGCGAGGGGTGGGGGGAGTAAGGAGAGGGGGTAAAGTGATCTCGAAACTTAGTTTTTGCGCTATGTTACTCTTTCGCGGGGAACTACTGAACCGATTGGCCTGAAATTTGGCATAGATGTTCGTCGGGGGTCCAGCCCCAACATAGACCCATTAAAAAGTTTTTAAGTTCTTTCCGGTTTTCTTCGTATTCTAAAATTTAGACAAAAAGCTTAACCCGGCAACGACGGGTATACAAGCTAGTTTCTAAATCGGCCGTTTTGACATCGCCAGAGGAGGTAAATGACCTTCGTGAGAAGGCTGATATGAAGCGAAAGAGATTGGAGAGAAAAGGTGATAAACCATAATCGAAAAAGCAAAAAGATCGTGTCAAATCGAAGACATCACAGAAGAAACAACCATCTTCAACCTATTGTGAGGTGGAAGAATACATCGATTTCTGCATAATTTGTAAGAAAAATATGCCAAAAAAAATGAACCGCCGAAATACCATCCATTGCAACGTGTGCGATCGAGCTGTTCACTTGGGATGCTCCGGAATGACTGCAAGTTACTGGACTTGCGAACATTGCGTTTCGGACTGATTTTCATTGCAATTTTTCACTTCATTTCACTTTGTCTGTTATATAATAAATATATGAATCAAAAAAAAAAGTTTGTCTATCACATTTTTCCATTTTTAATCGATTTACAAAGTGGTCCACAATACCCCGAGATTTTTCAAAATCGCAAAAACGCCATTTTTGCACCAACTGATAAAACTTGTATAATTTAATACAATTTGACCGAACTGCTGTGACCCAAAGAAAGGTTATTTATCGTACTACAAATTCAAGCTTTGAAATTTTCAGAAAAAGTTATTTTTTTGCGAGTTTTTAGCCAAAATGAAAATGCGGTCCAGAACACCCCAGTCTCCCCTAATTATTTCTAGGATTAAAAACCAATCTTTTAAAGTGTACAAGACATTTCAAAAAATATTTCGTAGGGATTTGGCCTTAAAAAAATCAAGATGAAAGTTAATATTCAAAAACTCTTAATACTTTATATTGCTTTTATTTTTGAGGCCAAATTCCTACGTAAAATTTAAATTTTATTTTTTGTACACTTTAAAATATTGTTTTTTTTTTCATCTTTTTAATATTTTGCCTACGGCGCATTTTTTCAGTAGAGTTCATTTGGGGCATATTGTATTTGGTGACATGTAGTGTTCCAAAAAGCAAAGCTTTTCAATATCTATATGAGTTAAATCGCTATTTACGGCTCTGCCGCCAGGGGTTCTGTAATCTATATAATATATAAAAATGGATGTTTGTCTGTCTGTCTGTTTGAGATTACAAAACTCAAAAACTACTGGACCGATTTTTACGCGGTTCTTAGCAAAACGATCTGCGTTGCCAGGAGCAGGTTTTTAGCTATGTTAGTTTTTAGCTACGTTTAGATATTCGAAGCGGAAGGTCCTGTAAGGATAACGAAAATATCCTTTTTTCCATTTTTTCCCGGAAAAATTGGCATTACAGGGTTTTTGGGGTCGCCGATCACGGCTCTGGTGTTGGAATTTTAAAATTCGAAACGGAAGGTCCTGTAAGGATAACCTTTTTTCAGAAAAGTTTTTAAGATATTTATGGTTTTTTGGCATTCTAAAATTTATACAAAAAACTTTAAGCTGGCAACGAAGGGTCTGCTAGTATATGAAAAATTCGAGTTTAATAATTTAAAAAATCAGCATAAAAACCGAATTATGAGAAAAGTTATGAGACTATTTTTTTTTAAACTTATCTAGCCCACATACCTTTCGAGTTTTATCTAATTCCAAGTGCATTGTTGTAATAATTTTTTGAGCATAAAAACTGCGTCATTTAGAATACAAAACCAAATAACTAAACACGTTTTCAGCCCCCAATCCTTTAATATTTACCAAATTATTCAAATTTTTTAACAGAAAACTGAATTACAATCAACACATTTTTATTAATTGCTAGAACTCAATATAAAATACTGCGAAAAGTACTTTGAAAAGTTTTAATTAATAAACGCTTACAGAGTATGTCTAAGAAATTCAGGAAAACCATAGATTTGTTGATGTGTTTGGGTATGGATAACACTTTTTGGAAAATTATTAAAAGCTCAGCAATTTACGATAATAAAACTTAAAATTTTGGAATACCATGGAAAGTTAATTTACTTCAATTACTTTTCAAAGAAATGATAAAAAACAATTTTAACTTAAATACATCTTCAGAAATTTTATGTATTACTTATACGGTACATCTGTAGAAGCGTATTTCCTTTTCGCAAAATTTATTTAAAGGTAACAATTATTCCTTAATTACAAATAACAAAACTTTTGAGTTAAGAGGTGCGTTAATTATTAAATTGTTACGTTTCATAATCAAATTTTCCACTGAAATACCAGACTACCTACCACAATCACAATTTTATGATTTATTCATATTTACGTGAAACGTAACACTGACAAAAGTAGAATTTATGAGGAAAATTCATACGTGTATGAATTGAAAAGCATTCCAGCCAACATTTCACTCCCGAAACTGTCTTGAATTGTCTGCTATCATTCTTCGCTTTGAAAAGCCTCTCAGAATCTTAAGTTTGTTGGATTATTGTTTGTTATACACTTTCGTAACCTACCAAAAACCCACAAAACATTGAGTATTTAGACGCTGTTTCCCCCTTGCTACCACCACCTTTGAATTTCGATCAAATAAAAAACCAAATTAAGTAATTTTTGTTCAAGTCGCGTGGGATTTAGCGTTTAGAGAACTTTGACTGTTATACGCTTTTCATTGCCCCCTATAAATTCTGTACCTGTTTTTGACCGCATTTGATAAATGCGAAGTTCATTAATTCGAAATGTTGCCAACTTTGCTGGTTTGATACTGGATCGATGTGATGCTGCGCCTACCTATACCTTTTCGTTACCTAACCTACCCAAAAACACACCAATTTGAGCAGCCAGTAATCATGTAGGTTGGTTAACCCAGCAAAGTAAGGTAGATTTATATATGTTTCGCGATTTGTAAAGGTAGGTAGGTAAACCCTTGTTGTTGTTGTAGTTGGCGGGGGTGATGGATACACTTTTAAAAACTATATTTTGTTTGTATTGGTTTTAATACAAAAAGTTAGTCTACTTTACGAGCGACTGGGTTATAATTGAAAGCTTCTGTTCCATATGGAAAAAAATGTTTTACAAAAGAGTCTTATTGAGACTAAAATTTTTAACAAAAATTTAAACTTTTGTGGCAAAAAAGTTTCAATTACCGCAAATATAATTTTTTTCGCCAGACAAAGTTTGAAGTTGAAATATATTTTCGTTGTTGCATTTGTGCGGGAAATAGCAAGAACAATCACATAATTTTTGTTAAATTGGTTGAAACTTGCAATAAAGCGAAAGTTAATACATACAAAAATAGTTAGAGCACAAGACGGGGGAAGCGTGTAGGCGGGAGAAGCGCGTAGGCGGGAGAAGCGTTTAAAGCTAATAATTTTTCTGCACGTCAACTTGAATTTAGCTTTATCAATGTAAACCTTAAAGGGCCCATAGACGGACAACTTTGTTGCCAACCTGATCGCCAACCTGGTTGGTAGTTTTTACCACAGACGAGACGGACTGTTGGCAACCAAGTTGTCAACATCATTTTTAACAAGATCCCGTCGACTTTAGGTGATTTCTCTAATTTTTTTATTGTTTATAGTTTACTATATGGTTATAGGACAACTATAGCGTATATGTTGACTAGTGAAAAATGAGTAAGGATTTGTTATTGGTATTGGTTTTAAACGAGTTGTGCGAAGATGAACAACTCAATGCAACTGAGATTGACAACCAGGTTGTAAACTTGCCTACAGACACCCCAACATGAACGCCAACATGCTAAGTTTTCAAAATTTTTTGATTTTACACCAACCTTGTCGACAACATGAAAGACCAACCGCCAACTTGGCCACAGACGTACAACATCGACTCCAACATTGCATGTTGGCGACCAGGTTGGCAACAAAGTTGGCCGTCTATGGGCCCTTTTACGCGATAGAAGCAAAAATATTCCTATATGACTTATATCTAGGGTGACCATACGTCCCGAAATAGCCGAAATAGTCCCAAATTTAGGCATGTTGTCTTAGGGTCCCAAAAATTAAAATTTTGTCCTGGAATTTTAAAATCCAGTGTTGTAATTGACTTCGAAACCCAAAATTTTTCACCTGCGGCGCAGTTTCTTCGGAAATTACTACTTCTAATGCATTTTTCTTTAAAAAAAATTGCGTGCGGCGCATTTCATCAAGTAGTTTTCAATACTGGGATATTTGTTTCTAAAAGTTTTGTCTGCGGCGCAATTTTTGTTATATTTTTAAATTATTAAAGACCCCTAACACTTTTGATATAATCACAAACAAAAAAACAAGATCTGAAACGAAATTTTAAAATTTTCATGATTAATTTCAAAGCATTAAACATTTCCTCATACCACTCTCCTCCGGTAATTTGCCATGGATTCACAAAAAAAATATGGTCACCCTACCTACAGTCCGAATATTATCAAAAATTATATTGCTTAAAACTATCAATTTTTAATGGAATTAAGCAATAAATAACAAAGTTTTTAGAGTGTAGACAATAAAATTTAAGAAGATCGAAAAAAGCAATAAAAAGTGCGTGGAAATGATGGTTCCTTTACTTACTCATTCCATTATGAGGTGCTCGTAATTTTCATTTGTAGACAAAATTCAATTGAAAATCAACAGAACAAAGCGAAAAACACCTGAGAGTTTCGAAATGAAATGTACTTGTACCGAAATGGAATGAAACAAAAGGTATTCACCCACCGACCGCCTAACCACCCATCAAGAAATGTTCCCAGTTTTATAGTACAGTACGGTGCTGGTTGAGCTCAGGTGATGAACGACACGTCTGGCTAAGCTCCACGTTCGCCATAAATTCACCGGGATTGAGGAGAAGAGACAGGTAAGCCCCGACGGTGCCCACCTATCGATTTATATGGGGTGCGGAGAATTCGTAGCACGATGATGATTATATGTTGATGATACGATCATTACGAAGTCTCGTTTCAGCAATTCTTTTTTTTATTCTGGTGGGTAATTTCCTGGACCATAGGCGAACGCTTCTACTTCTACTGTGGGATACCAGGGTATCCGGGAAAATTAAACAAAAGAAATCGACCGCAGAGGATAGGGAAATGTTCATTAAATCAACAATTATACCATTTTCTTGCAAGTATTCGTACGGAACAAAGGATATCATCATAAGGAGGTTTAATAGTTATGAAGAAACTGTACCGAACAAGTTCACTGACTTATAAGAAAACGTTAATGAAAAAGATTCACATTGCCAAATGGCATCCGAAATGACCACGATTGTGTCGTTTGCCCGACAAAATTGACCCCATAGAATTCGAATTTTTTTTTGGCCACAGCTAAGATGAAAGACAAATTTCTACAGGTGGGCAAATTCCATCTGACAGGAAGCCGACAAAGTGGATTTCTTTATACTAGTGACTGTATGAAATTCTGTTCTTTTGTTACAGTCAAGTGAAGGGATAAAGAAACGTGTTACCATCTGTTAAATTCAGGTAGATATTCTAGTCAGGGTGACAAAATCCTCCCCATATCTCCCTTTTTCTCTTGTATTTGTTCAGGGGGTAGTAAAATTCCCGAAATTTCATTTCATGGTTGGATACTGCTGGGAAAAACAGCCATCCGGCGGCAGTGCAGAAATCGTAAAAGGGTCGAAGGGTCTCCAAGAATTTTCAGGAAGGCAAGCAGGCAGCTCGGAATTGATAAAAATATCACGAAATCATGAACTTTCTATGCTGACAACGACGTTCAATGGGCGTTCTCTGCTGTATTTTCTTATTTGCCCCTTCGACATTTATGTAAATGATTTGTTCGGGTTAAAGAGATGCTAACGCTGGGATGACCTCAGCATAAATTTTGTTTATTGCTTTAACTTTTTTTTTGCATTTCTTTTAAACAATTTGCTTTTTGTGGTCTGGAGATAAGGGTGAGAATTTTAAATTCTTAAGATTTTCTTATAAATTGTTGACACTTCGATTGCAGACATTTTATTAAAAGTTAGAACAAGTTTGATGTAATTTGATTTTATTTAAATTGATATGATTGAAACAAAAGAGGTGGTAAAATTATCCAGATGGAATTATAAAATGGGCTACATTAATATTCGTCCCCAGCAATATTTTTTAAATTTTTTTTTTAAAGTTTATACAAATATCAAGTTTTTGATTTAATTTCAGAAAATTTTTACGAAGTTTCCTTTGAGGGAATAGGGAGCACTCAAAGAATTTCATTCGATTTGTGGGGTTAGGCGCGGGCCTGTAGTTCCCCCAGTGGGGTTTTTTTTTTGCGTTTCTGGTCTCAAATCTCATGTTAAGACTCCAGAATTTGAAATAAATTTATCCAGCGACAGCAGAACAAATTCTGGATAGAATTCGCGGAGAAGTTTATGAAAAAGTCGCATGTGTATACGGGGCTTAAGCCCAACTCTGAGTAACGATTACGTTTACGATTACGATTACAATTACAATTACGATTACGATTACGATTACGATTGAAGCTTCTCGACCAATGAAATTAAAGCTTTCAACGATAGAAAAATGAAAGCTTTGATCTCATTGGTCGAGGATACTCAATCGTAATCACAATCGTTAATCTGAATTGGGTTGTAGAGGGAGAAACAATATTACAAAAGGTGAAAGTTAGCGTGATTTTATGGACAGCCTCTTGTCAAAAAAATTTAACTGCGGTGGATCTCATTTTGCCTGAGATTTGGGTTTTATTAACAAAAAAAAATTGTAAACTGTAGTTTTCCGGCAAAACTAACTTTTTCTGATTTTCCCAAAACTCATTTATTTAAAAAAAATTGTATCTTTACGTGAAAATGCAATAAAATTGCCACACTTTGTGTGAAAATGCAATAAAATTGTCTGTTTTTCAAAAAAAAAAAAAAAAAAAAAAAAAAAAACCCAGCGTAAGAAAACTGGAAAATCTGCTGAAATAAGGTAAAGGGCTATTATATTGACCTATCAATCACAATTTTGAGTTTGACGTTAAAAATTGATACTAAGTTTCATGTGAAAGTTTTCAACAATGGTTATAGTGTGAACATTGGACAATTAAATATAGGAAAGATAATTTGATTGTTTCAAAAATTACTTCTTAACTTTAGTTTAGTTAATTTTTAAATAATAGTCTCGAATGTATTTATTATTGACCTAACAAGAAAAAATTCGTCCTAATATTGACTGTCAGCGCTTCTATTATTGACCCAACGTATTTGGACCCCCGTATTTGGCCCAGTCCACAATTTTTTGCTCTTCCTCAGGTTTAAGGATCGTAGGATGGCCTATGTCAGAATGTACTGGAAATTTACCCTTGTGTTTATATAGTAACGATGTTTTTGGTATTTTGAAGTAAGGATGTCAAATTTTTCAAAAACACCGGTTTTCGGTCAAACCGGTTTTTAAAACTACGGTTTAAACCGAGCCGGTTTAACCGGGTCCAAAAAACCGGTAATTAAAAAACCGAAAAATCGTTTTGTTCAAATTGGGTATGTTAGATCTTAGACGCAACAAATACATCATAATGCAAACAAAAGTCGTGAAGTGCCATATAATCCATTAAGAAGCCATAAATGGCACAATATGATATTGTATTTGGTTTAGATTGCCTAAAAAGAAGTGTTTATAACAACTCAGTTGCACGAAAATTGGTTTAAAAATATTTTTCCGTACAAAAAAAAATGATCGGTTTTTTTGAACGGTTTTTGGCTTTAAAAAAAACACCGGGTATAATCGTGCAAAAAAACACCGAAAAAAAACCGGTTAACCGAAGCAAAAACACCGGGTAACCGGTTTTTTTTGACATCCTTATTTTGATGACCTTTGCCGCCCTATAAATTGACATGCCTTCTTCTACGGCTTTTAAAACGGCCTCCAGCTCATCGTTGGTATATAGAAGTCGTTTGGTCATTCTGGTGTTGTAAAAAAATTTAAATGTTTCTTTTTTTGACCGAAGTGGGTATTATATTGACTTATAATTTGAAAGAAAAAAACTAGTCGATTTTAATTGTAAAATATCAAGTCAGAATTATGTTCTGTTTCAATAATCATTTAAATTTACTAGAAATTAATTTATTTTAGTTGAAGTGGAAACAAAATATTATAAAAAATAGTATGAAATGTTTCATGTGCATGTTTATTTTATTGACCTAGAGGTTTATTTATTATTGACCTACTCATGTATCCTTTATTGACCCCAAACTTTAAATATTATTTAAGATCAAATTATTAAAAAATTGATAGGTCAGAATTCGACTACTATATAGATGGGAAGGAGATTTAATGTTAAATGACAGAGGAAAACTTTTAGACTTTTTGTTACAGCCAAAAACTAACTTAGCTTTAAATACGTAAAAAATGCAATATTGACCTATAAGTCAATAAAAGAAACATCACAAATATTCATTGTATCTATTATTGACCACACATTTTATATATTTTTTATATTATTCCACATTAAAACTCACAATTTTATAACAACAAAATTCAAATTTAATAATTAAAGAACAACTCACAAAAAGAAAATTAGGAAAAAAAGTAAAATATACGAAAATACCGCAACTTTTAGTTTTTCTATTATTTAGGCTTACTTGTTAAGAAATTTCTCGCTTTATCGTCTTTTCTTGCCAGCTGTCATGGCAAACTAATTTTTCGTGAGAGGATTATATCGTATCGCAATAAAAAATTGGGAATTAACTATCAAGAGTGGGTTGTGGAATTTCAGTGTTTTGCAATATTGATACACACATAGTTGGCCTTATTAAAGCTAAAAAATGAAAATATGTCAATATTACCGCCTAGGTCAATAATATAGCCCTTTACCTTACGCTTATACTAAAGTATGGAGTATTGGAGAAAGATGCTTCGCGAACAATTTCAAAATAAGAAACCTAATGTTTGATACTTTGATCAAAAGTGGGATGCTTTATGGAGTGGGGGTTTGAAGAACAGGAGAGAATGGAAATAACACAAAGGAAGTATTACAAATGGATACTGGGAGTAAGAAGCAGTACGAAGAACGCTATCTTAATTTCAGAAACGAAAATCAGGCCAATCTCAGTTGAGGCGGGAGCTACAGCAATGAAATTTGAAGAAAAGATATCAAATTCTGAAAATGAACTATTAAAGGAGTGTAGAAAAGAGCTCTATAAAAGAAATATGGATCCTTACGGATGGATGGAAAAGCGGAAAAAATACTGCGAGAGGATAGGACAGAGTGAAAAAGTTATGAAGGAAGCGATGGAGTCTGGAGCAGAAGTATGGAGAAAAGCTCTACACAGAGAAATGGAGAGGATAGAACAACTCGTCTATAATAAACTGAGTGAAGAATACAAGGAAATATATACCATCGAGCGTCCCAGATATCTAAAAAAGGGGGTGGAAATAAAATTATTGGCAAAATTTAGATGTGAAAATGGTGAAAGACACAGAGAAAGATGGAGAAAGGAAGAAGATAGGAATTGCAGATTCTGTAATGACGGGCCGGATAAAATTGAACATTGGCTGGCGGAGTGCAGAAGAGAAAGAAAAGGAGTCAATTCCCGAAGACGTGTGTTAGAGGACAACGGTAGCGGTTTGGGATATAGTTAAGGGTGCAGAATAGAGTCATAATTGGCTAAACCACAGCTAAATTAAGGGTTTTCTGAACACAGTTTTAACAGAGAACCCATGCTTCTAATGCATTTTTCTTTAAAAAAAATTGCGTGCGGCGCATTTCATCAAGTAATTTTCAATACTGGAATATTTGTTTGTAAAAATTTTGTCTGCGGCGCAATTTTTGTTATATTTTTAAATCATCACATTTTTAACAGAGAACCCATGCCATAGAAAAATTGAATATTGACCTGAGAATTAGATGTTTAAAAAGGATTTTAAAATATTTAAATGCCATTCGACCTTAGATTTATTGTGAAATTCTCACAAAATAAATTATGTGAAGAAATATTTCTTTTCAAATATCTCAGAATCTCTGTGGCTTTTGAATATCGGACAGAATTATAGAACCGTCTGGAAATAATTTATGGAATTTTTCTCTTCTTTTTTTGTGTATTTCGCCACAAAGAGCCAACATAGAAGACATCTTTTATGTCGATCCGTCCCGATATCCTTTGAGTTGTTTCCATACAACTTCATTGAAGCGATATTTGAAAGCATTCTTACAATTTCACCACATGAATATTGCCTCAATTCATTTTCCTTAAATTGAATTTTATCTCTATACGCATTCAGAAGACTTGATATAACACAATTAAATTTACTATCTCGGCATTTGGAAAAACCAAAAAGATTTCGAAAAGGATAAAGGAAGCATGACTAAATTTCCTTGAGAAACACGATTGTTGTATAAAAAATATGGTGCGGACTTTGATATATACTGGAAGAAATTCTAAAGGCACAAGAATTGTAGTTTTTGGACTTGGAATCCATAAAAAATGTTAAAAACTGAATTTTTATTTGATGGAAAGTTATTTGATTTTTGTTAAGCTCTTCCCAAAATTAGTCGCATTTTTTTGTTGATATTTAAGTCGCATTTTCAACATTATAAAAGCAGCAAAATATCTTTCAAAAATAAATTTTTTATGAGTGTACTCAAATTGTATCTTTTTATCTGGCTTCATATCCTATCTATGGGGATTTCGTATTGACCGGATACAGACTTTATCGATAATTGAATTTCCACTTAAATGCCAGAATAAGTCGAATATCTCCATTTTGTTCAATTCAATTAGGTACTATTCGATTGAGTGAAAATTTGAAAATGTCGTAGGAAAACTTACTTTTCCGTCGAGTGTGGCTTCTTCTGGTAATCCTTTTCCAAGATACTCAACATTGTTAGCGTGTGATGCATAATTCGATTGTCCACAAACCGTATCGACTGCTATAGTAGCTAATACCAAAACTGGAAGCAACAAGTTACGGACGGTGATGCTGTATCTTCGCCTACGTGGTGTAATTTTTATAGCCATCTGTAACAGGAAAAAGAAAACAAAAATGACTAAGGATATAATTTATTGCCAAATGATAAATGTGTGTTTTTATTTATTTATTTCATGGAATTATATGTTCATATTTTTTTTTGTCATTCATATTAAATTTATTATGTGACAGCAAAGAGTTGTGAGATTGAGAAATGGTTTAAAAAAAACTACAACAGGGATCCGTCGTTGCTGGGCCAAAGTATTTTGTATACTTTCTGGAAAAACAGAAAAAAAAATTGCCAGAAGCAGGCCCGTAGTCAGGATTTCGTTTCGGAGGGGGCTTGGTTCTAGAACTCTCAGAACCAAATTTTTTTTGTGTGAAGGAGCAAAATTTCGGGGGGGGGGGGGCTTCAGGGGGAGTTTCAAGGGGGGCTTCAGCTACGGGCCTGGCAAGGAGCAAATCGTAAAATACTACATATGAGAACAGACTAAATTTTTATTTTAAAAAACCCATTTGTATAGGAGAGGGGAAAAGCGGCGGTCCGATTGGATTTTGATGTATGGAACGGTTATGTAAAATCATATTCTAAACACATTTTGTGTTTATAAATTTGTCGATACGATGCACCGTCTTCGAGCAAATCGAAAAAAAATATTCCATTTGTATTGGAGAGGGGGAAGCCCCTTGAATTTTGATGTATGGATGAGTTATGTAAAATCCTATTCTTAACACATTTTACCTTTATAATTTTATTCAATACGACTCACCGTTTTCAAGAAAATTGAAAAAAACTGTTTCGTTTATATTGGGAAGGGAGGAAGGAATGGTCCTTGCTATTTACGAGCAACGTAACTAACCGAAATTTCAAGTCTGCTGCTCAATTCTTTCGAAAGTTATGGAATTCACGGACGGACAGACAGACAGACATACGGATAGACAGACGGACGGAACAGACGGACGGACATGCGGAAATCAAAATCTTTTGTCATCCCAAATATCTTGGTGTAAATAATTTTTGTGTCCGACGATTAGTTCGATGCGTCTTTGGCGCATTTATTGAACTTATACAGACGTTACATATTATAAAAAAAACTATTGATTTTTCCTGAGGGCTGAACTCTCTTATGGTGAAAACCGGATTCAAATCTCTTCAGAATTGCAGGAGATAGCGTCAACGCTTTATAGAGTGGATAGGGATAGATTTCAGTGCGCAAAATTTTTCCTTGAAAGGTGAACTCTATGATATCCAAGTATCATTTATTTCGACCGCGTCGTTGACGGTTGACATCTTTCTTCGCCAATTTAGCCGCGGTCATGTAGCAGTGGCATCCAATCCTCTTAAGGTAGTCAACACCGGACCCGAATATCTTCAGATAACAGGAGAGTGAGTTCACGAATTAATATGACGTATTACATTTTTTGCAACAATTTTCCCGTTAATGTGCCACGCTCCACATGAGAGTAAATACGCGAGTAACTCTCAAAAACTCTCGAGAGTTACTCGCATGAGGTTGTCCATTTGAGAGTTAATTTCGGCAATTTTTCTATCGCTACTAGCGAAATCGAGTTTTTCTAGCTTCTAGCGTTCTCGAGAGCTACTAGCGAAATTCAAACGCTGTTCTTATCTGGCGAGCTACTCTCCGAGAGTTCAGTGGATGCCTGTCGACTTGAGAGTAGAATCACTTTTGACAGCTCACAGAAACTAGCTCCCGAGTTTTTGCGAGTTTCTGCGAGCGACTCTCAAGGACGTGTCCATTTGCGAGTAACTGCTATCGAGAAATCTCGAGAGGTTCTCGCCGGCATTTACTCTCATGTGGACCGGCACCTTTATAGTTAACGTTACTTTTTCAAAAGTTGATAGAAAACTACAATTTTGATAAAACTAACCAACAAAAAATTTCAAGTTGCGCTAGCTCATAGCATTCTTGACTTATTTAAGATAATATACAAGGGACAGACAGACCGACAAGCAGACAGACAAATGCACGGACATCCTGAAACGGATTTCATATTGAGGGTATTCACAATCCTCTTCGGTATTCGGTATTCGGTATTTTCGGTAATATTAAAAGACTGAAAATATTCTGCTGTGAACATCCCACAGCACAGATTTGAGAACAGCGCTTTTATTTGATACGTGACCAAATCATGAACTGCGAATTGGATTGTAAAATATATCACATACCTTTAAATCCATGTTTGATGTATTCTTTTGAATTTCTATTGTGGCAACGGCTATCAAAATTGAAAAAATTTGCAGTCCGATGAGATAACCAGCGAAAAAATTTGACAACTAAAAACATTACTAGCGCCACTCGCGGTTGATTCTTGATACCGAATACCCGGGCCGAAAAACACGACTCGAGGCATGTATAACACATGGATCAATAAGTCCCGAGACTAACCCAGAGATGACGCTCGTAGTAAACCAGTAACCACGTCTTTCTAGAGTACTAACCTTTGCTTGAAACGTGTCAAAATTTTAAGTCGATCGGACCAGAAACAGCTGAGTTATCGAGGTTGGAGTAAAGTCGTTTTGTAGTTTGTTTAAAAAATGGAAAAAACCGAGTTTCGTGTTCTGATAAAACATTGTTTTTTAATGGGTAAAAACACCGTGCAAGCGAAACAATGGATTGAAAAATGTTACCCGGACTCTTGTCCATCAAAAGCAACGATTTGTCGGTGGTTTGCCGAGTTTAAACGTGGTCGTACCGACACAAATGACGCGGAACGCTCGGGTAGACCTGTGGAAGCCGTTACACCGGAAAATGTGAGTGAAGTGACAAAAATTATAATGAAAGATCGTAAAGTGAAGCTCCGTGAGATTGCTGAGATAACACAGATATCATATGGAAGTGCATTTACTATCCTTCATGAGAAATTGAGCATGAAAAAGGTTTTTTCCAAGTGGGTGCCGCGATTGCTTTCGATGGAACAAAAACAGCAACGAGTCGATGATTCAGAAAGCTGTTTATCGCTATTTACTCGCAATAAAAAAGATTTCTTGCGTCGTTACGTGTCCATGGACGAAACATGGATACATCACTACACTCCAGAGTCGAAGCGGCAGTCATCTGAGTGGCGCACAGCTGGCGAAAGCCGTCCGAAGCGTCCGAAAACGCAGCAGTCAGCTGGCAAAGTCATGGCGTCAGTTTTTTGGGATACGCATGGCGTGATTTTCATTGACTTCCTCGAAAAAGGTAAATCGATCAACAGTGATTATTATATTGACTTGCTGGTGCGTTTGAAGGAGGAAATCGCAAAAAAACGACCGCACATGCAGAGAAAAAAAATCCTTTTTCACCAAGACAATGCACCCTGCCACAAGTCGATGAAAACAATGGCAAAATTGAACGAATTGGGCTTTCATCTGCTTCCCCACCCCCCATACTCGCCAGATTTAGCCCCCAGTGACTACTGGCTCTTTGCTGATCTTAAAAAAATGCTCCAGGGAAAAAGATTTGGCTCAAATGAGGAGGTCATCGCTGAAACTGAAGCTTATTTTGAAGCGAAAGATAATTTTTTTTATAAACATGGTATTGAAAAATTGGAAAAGCGTTGGAACGATTGTATCACCCTAAAAGGTGATTATATTGATGAATAAAAAAAAATTTGGCAAAAAAAATGTTGTTTTCATTGTTAGTCTCGGGACTTATTGATCCATGTGTTACAATTACCGAATCCGGTAATTCATTTTTACATGAACCAAGTTACCGTCTCGGTAAAAATCTGTTAAATTTGACTGAATTACCGAGCGGTAAATTTACCCGCATTTTAAAACAGGACTGTGAATTCCCTCATTGATCACAAAATTTCGGTCTGCACCCGTTCTCGAGTCGCTCACCGTCATGAACACAAACTTTCTTTCTTAGCTACACTCAGAAAAATGTCCAGGTCAACTTTTTGTCAGGTTAACTCTGACCTTACAGAGATTTCTGTAAGCCAGCTAGCGGTCAGAGTTAACCTATCTAAGGTCAACTCGTGCAGCTCCCAATGCCCTACTTCACCTGCTGGTTGCTTAATTTCAGAATTTCTCCGACCACAGGTCAATTCAGTTTTACTTGCCCACATGCAGGCGAACGCGCGCCTGCCCGAGGCCAATTACGCCGTATGTAGGTTGTCGAGTTAGCCTCCATTTTTCTGAGTGTACGTGGAGGAAAGTAAAAAATGAACTGAGCTTCATTTGAAAATGACATCTTGCAATATTGTAAAGAACTCGAATCTTTCTTTCATGAAAAGAATTCAGCTTCAAAGGATATGTAAGAAGTAGCTTTTGCTTTGCGTCGAAAAAAAGGTAAAAGGATTTTCATTACGATTTTATGAGTTTTGAAGTATGAAATTGACAGTAGTTGAGTAATTATACAAAAGAACTGAATATTTCTGTGAAATAGAAGCAAAAAAGTAAGAAGTGATTTTTCAATTGAAATTGAAATTTAAGGAAACAATCGCAATTTCTTTTCAGGAATCGCAATTTCTTTTTAGGTTGTCTTCATCGTCGTAGGGAGAATTCAACAAATTTAAGTCACAATTTCAATGTAAAATAAAAATTAATTATGAAAAAGCAAATATATTTTACACGATCTCTTGGATCATAAGTGAAATAATTTTTATTAACAATTTTTTATCTTGTTACAGAGATTTACGCTAAGCCAGTAATAACAATATTTCACCCAAGGTTATGTTATTCTAATAAAAAATGTGAAAAGATTTCAAGTACCAGCTTTATGAGACCATGATGCCATTCTAATATGTTTTTGGTCTACATAAATAAGTAATTACATGAATAATGACTTTTAGACAGTCCCGAACGACTTTTTATTGCATTAATAACACCATTAATAAATGAGATTGAATATAATTCAAGACAAGTCCTTGGGAGCTTCTTTTTTTGTAAGAATTTTTCGTTTTTTCACTTTTGAGAGGTCCATAAAACATTCCGGAGAATCAAGACAGCAAAAAAAAAAACATCCCAGGCGGATACACAATATTTTCAACGATAAAATCATTAATCAAAATTCATGTAGTACAAAAATTCCACTGACCACACGATAATAATCGCAGCAAGTTTGTGGTTCTCACTGAAAAAAAAAATCTTAATTCTCTAAGACAAGAAACTGTCTTAATTTTTTCCGAGGTGGGCCTCAGGGGAAATTTTCCTACTGCAATACCTGGGAACAATTTTTTTCCTGCCAATTTTAGTACCTATCCTTTGGGCTGACTTTATGTATAGAATTTATCGATAAGATAACGTCAATGTTAATCTGACAATGACAAAAGGTTTGATAAAACAAAAATTTAGGGTGAATAGAAATCATGAAAAAAAGTTGGCTTAGAGATAAGTTGACTAATTTATTTTGTGTCAATCCGGGACAACATAAGGGGGGAGGGTGGGGGTGTAATGAAGGGAGGCTAAAATGAAACAATAACAATTCAATATCTCTGTTAGTTACAGTAGCAAACAAACAAAAATATAAATAAAAATTCTAGATTACAAAACATTTCAAAAATATGCGCCGCAGGTGAAATTCTCCAAACAAAATGCGGCATAATGATTTAAAACAAAAGCTACGCAATCAAGAGTGAAAATTAACTAATTTTTTCTTTCTTTTAAGGTCCCATAAATAACTTGAACTGAAATTTTAAAAAAATACCAATGAAGAGAAATATTTTGCAACCGAAATTTTTTGATATATCTGCATCCAAGCTAAAAATTGGCTGAAGAAAAGCTTCACAGGTAATTTTTTTTATGTTTTGCATATTTAGTAATTGCTTTAAATAAATACCCAAGTAACTAAACATGGTTATATATTGGTTACACAACGGTCGGACAATCTGGGTTTTCAAAATTTATGGGGCTACAAATTGGTCACTGCGATGTTATAGCGACATTTAGGCAAGAGTTTTCGTCCAGTTCTTTTGTAACTATTCTTTACCCAAAGTTGACTATTTATACCACGATAGTACTGTTTGTAAGTGAATTATAAACGAACATAATATAACAACCGAAAAACAACAACCATTTTTTGAATGGTCACAAAATAACCGATTCGGAACGGTTTTATACGACCGGTCACAAATTAACCGAATTGTAAAGGTTTTTTGCGACCGGTAACAAAGTTACAGATTTGCGACGGGGTTTTTTTTTGCAACCAGTCGCAAAGTAATCGTCACTTAAACTGATTTGCAACCGCTGCTTTTCTACCAGGGCTATATTGTAACCTGAGTCACAAATGGTTGCTTGGGTAAATCATACTAATCACAGAAATATATCCCATAGAATGCGCCTTACTTGAAAAGCCCGTATAAAGAAATGGGCCAAAAACACTAATGCTTTCTCTATTTTCATAAGCCTAAAATTTATTTGCATACCATAGTGAAATGAATCCAGAATTGCCAACTTTGCTTTTTTAGCAAAACACGATATCTATTCTAATTCCGATATCTGTGATACTAATATATAAAAATGAGTTGGTGTCTGTCTGTCTGTCTGTCTGTCTGTCTGTTCCTCTTTCACGCAAAAACGGCTGAACCGATTGACTTGAAATTTGGCATCAGTGTCTGTGGTAGTTCTGGTTCCAACATAAGCATACGGAAAAGTAGCGCGAGGGGTGAGGGGAGTAAGGGGAGGGGGTAAAGTGATTTCGAAAATTAGTTTTTGCGCTATGTTACTCTTTCGCGGGGAAACTACTGAACCGATTGGCCTGAAATTTGGCACAGATATTCGTCGGGGGTCCAGCCCCAACATAGACCTATTAAAAAGTAGCCCGAGAGGTGGGGGAGGGGGTAAAGTAATCTCGAAACTTAGTTTTCCCTCTATGTTACCCTTTCGCGGGGAAACTACCGAGCCGATTGGCCTGAAGTTTAGCTCCAACATAGACCATTTTCAAAAAAATTGAAAAAAACTTAACCCGGCAACGACGGGTATGCAAGCTAGTTAATTATAATTTTATATTGAATATCTGTGGTAATCATTTAAAGTGGCTTAAGTCGATTTTCAGGCGAAGCCAAACTGATCCATATTTACATTCCCACACAGATCACTTTGGCTTCGCTTGAAAATCTAGTTAAGCGACTTTAACACTCTAACTGCCACGACAGTTTTAAGCCTTTTTCGAATATTTAGTTGTCAGTCAAAAAGGCACTAGGAGAAGAAAAATTGATCTGGCACTCTCGCACGAATGGTCACTCTACTTAGAATGGAACAACATTTTTCTAAGGTTCTTTTTATGTCCTTTAAGATTGACATCTTCTTCAATCTTAATCCCTGTTTAGATCTTTGTTATCGACTTTGGCATGACATAAACATGGTCCTTGTTATCTTAACTCCAACTTCATTTCCTTTGCATAACTTTTTTTCCCATGAAAAATATCCAATATATACCTTTTATTTCGATATACATGTGGTAGAGAACAATTTTTGAGTAGGCGCTCACCTCATAGGTAAGGCATGCAAGAGCAAAGGTAAAAATCTAACATCATCCTTCCAGCCACATAAAAGCAATTAAATTCGTCTAAGTACAAAAATAAATTACATGGGATACGAAACAAGTAAAAGAATATTGGAAATGGTATGAACTCAACTAAAAGGGAACAATTCAGATCAAAATCTTAAAAAGGTTTTTTTTTTAATTTGACGCCAAATTAAGATTTAAATCTAATTAGATAGGTTGCTAAACTTCTCCGCATCTTGTGTGTAGGATGGCATAAATTCCATTAAAATATCGCATTAAATGGGATATTGAAGTCGTGTAATCAGAGATGTAGACGAGATATCTAAGAAATTTTATGTTTTTTTTCTTTCTTATATTCACATAAGGAAAAATTCATTTCATTTATTTATACGTTCCTTTGAAATGATTTTCATTATAAGATTGCAAATGAAAAATTATTTAAATCTTTTGATATTTTTAACCATGTTCACTAAATTAATAAGGAATTAAGAGTGATTTTTGTATAATTATGTTTCTAGAGGTTAACAGTAGGGCTTATTTATTGGAATTGAAAATAGAGTGTGTAAATTTATCAATCTACGAAAGCTCCTTAGAACATAATAAACATTTTAGATTTTTGAGATGAAATTTTACTGTAGCTTAAAAAAAATAAAGGTTATGTTAGAATTACTTGTAGCGCATAGCGGCAATCATGGGGGAGCAAACAAACAACATTACAGTGTTGAGAAAAAAAATTAAACCTTTTTTCACAAAGAACGATGCACGATTTTGCCCCCCTAAACTAACTTTTGGATCAGTAAAGTTTTAACTTTGGTTGAGCACTTTTTGGAAAGCGCACAGTGGATAGTTTCATCCATATTTGGCGTCAAGAGCCACCAGATTGCAGGGGAATGGTGAGGGGTTAACGAACTGTTAGCCCAGGGGCACAACTTCCATTTATGCTATGGTTTCTGTGAAAAATGACTTTCTCGTGATTTTGTAAGAAAAATGCGCCGCGGGCAAAATTATTTTATTTCGTTTTTCCTACATGTCCCATTTTTTACATTGAAAAAAACTTTCCCACTCCACTTAAAACACGCACTCATGCTTTATCTCTGATTTTCCCATATAGATACAAATAAAAATGTCAAAAGTCAAACAAGAAAAGTTTTGTTACTTAGCGAATATCCTTCAACAGATATCTTTTCACCACACAAAACTGTAGCGGATTATGATGTCAGACTTTGAAAACAACGAATTGGAAAATTATCTAATCCCACACCATATAATTATCAATTTATGGTAATTATTATCAACGATCCGATCGGGGCACTTCGTGGGCTTTCTATATTTCTCCAATTAATTATCAAGACGGCGAACAAACTTTTGTGAAACTTTGATTGCCCTTATAGATGTACGGCTTGATTACCTTCGCATCCACATGAATATGATTTTTCCGGGTGATTAGGGAAGGCTTTTCCGAGAAGCATTTTCAAATGTAAGGATTTGCAATGGAAATTATTTTTAGTGAGGCCAATGGAAAGTCACTGGAATGTCATGAAAGATACAATTTCGCAAAACTTACAGAAAAATTGTAATTTTGTTTTGCAATAATTTTTTTCCAGTCTCTTCAAGGTGGAAAAAAACTGATTCATTTGTATGGGGAATGGGCAAGGGGCAAGGGGCAAGGGGCAAGGGGGAAGGAATGGTTCAATTCTGCACATTCAAGAACTTAGCCCAGCTAATTTACGAGAAAAGTGACTATACACAATTTCAAGTCTTTAGCTCAATCCTTTCGAAAATTATGGTGTCCACGGACAGACAGACGCAGACGGACAGACAGACAGACGGACGGACAGACAGACGGACAGACAGACGTACAGACAGATGGACAGACAGACGGACAGACAGACGGACAGACGGACAGACGGACAGACAGACGGACAGACAGATGGACAGACAGACGGACAGACAGACAGACGGACAGACGGGCAGACAGACGGACGGACGGACGGACGGACGGACCGACAGATGGATAGACAGACAGACGGACGGACGAACGGGCGGACGGACCGACAGACGGACGGACAGACGGACTGACGGATAGGCGGAGATGAAAATCTTTAGTCATCCCTAACAGCCTGGTGTAGTTAATTTTTGTGTTCGATGATTGGTTCGATGCGTCATATAGATAGAGTATAAAAAATCTACCAATATCTACAGAGAAGTATTTGCGAGTGTACCGCTATATTAGATAGAATATACCTGAGTTTGATGAGAGCACTCGTCACACGTTAAGCAAAATATATTTTTTTTGTTCAAAATGGAAATATCTTTAAAGAGAATCAAATAACTTTAAACAACTTCATAAAAACTGAAAACTTTTTAACTACCCCTTATTTCAAGCAATGAATCACTCTATCCAGTTAACGAAAGATGAAAATCATTTCCTAAGACATTTCAAAGGTATGTTTGGTCAATGTTGTTAATTACAGGAAAACCGAGAGTCTCGGAAGAAGGCATCAAGGGCCAATTTACCCAGCATAGCATAACATTGCGACGATGCTGGATGAAAAGCCGGATGAAAAGCTATTAATTCATTGAGTGAAGTCAAGCTAAATATTACAAGAATTCCCTTTGCGGCTAGTAATTAAAGACGCTTCCATAGTTGACTTATGTTATACTGGAACCTTTTTATTGTTGGTATATAATGAATTTATGTTCGAGCATAGCATAGTTATGTTCTCTCATTGTTCTGTTGGGGACATGTAATATTAAATTGCAAATAAATAAAAAAATCATAGATAACAAAACGGTTTTGTTGTAAAAATTTTAATGGAATTGATTTTTAAACTCGAATTGAAAGAATTTCTAAATAAGAAAAAAATCCTCCAATACCTGGAAAATCGATTTGAAGTTTTTGCTACCTACAAAGTAATTAATTTCGTTCGTGTTGAGTGATGAATTAAATATTATTGGCAATCATCTATAATGATACCGTCATTAGTTTACAATAGCAATTGTTCATTCTATTTTTGATACGCCAATGTTTAAATAACGTAAACATGTGTTAAAAAAAAATAAGATAGGCCAACGGTAAAACTCATAAATGTGCTACTCATCCCGGTAATTATACTCAACAATAAGGCGTAAAAAAATCAGACGCGCTAAGAAAATATTAAATAAAGACTTATAATAGTTACGGACCCATCATATTTTTGCTACTAAAATGCCAACATTCATTACACCAACAGGTAATGGTGGTGGATGGTCAGTATAATTTTACACGTTAAAAATCTTAGCGCGGTATTACACACGGCAACTTTCGGGCTTACTTAAGCCGATTTTCGGGAG
The DNA here is from genome assembly GCA_964034945.1 of Chrysopilus asiliformis. Taxonomy (NCBI): domain Eukaryota; kingdom Metazoa; phylum Arthropoda; class Insecta; order Diptera; family Rhagionidae; genus Chrysopilus; species Chrysopilus asiliformis. Next base: position 57,037,870 of record OZ035963.1, on the reverse strand, counting down.
AAACGACTGCGGAGGGAAAAGTTGCCACTCGAAATCATGGCTTATCGACAATCTGCATACATGCAAAGCGTGTGAACCGGTTTGGGAAAAGTAGTAGGCAGAAATAATTTTCGTTCTGACCGTCAACAGGTAAAGATCTTGGGAAGTATATGAGCAGCAGCAATTTCAATGGTTTGAGTTCACACACACACATGTAAACTTGTGTAGCATATGCAAACAGGATTGGCTTATTTTAGCCACAAATGTAAGCACATTGGCTTATTAAGCCTAGAAGTTGCCGGCTTACTTAAGCCAAGTGTAATACTGGACTTAGATTTCTGACTTCACTAACATTATTTTAAGACAAGCCCATTAAAACCAAGTTAAGCAAAGTGTGACGAGTGCTCTCAACACAGTCAGGTATATTCTATCTAATATAGCGGTTCACTTCTATTTCGCCAAACAGTCTTAAAGATTTTCACATTCAGTTAGATGTGTTCTCAAGAAGATAAACCTCTAGTACTTTCAAGATATACACTACGACTTGGTCCATTGTTTAGTGGGGCAGCGCACCGGTGCGATGCTACACGCTTCTGTCGTGTTATGCTTTTTTTTAGAACCCTCCATTTACCTGTTATTCTCAACAACAAAGCAAAAATCTACAAAAAGCTTGTAGGTCCAAACACTTTTTTGGATTTTATTTTTGGGTAATTATCATTAGGTGAGTTTGAGTTCTACTAACCAAGTGATCAATGTGAGGTCAAGTGGTTAAGTTTTTTATTAAATTTATGGTATTTTTCAATGTCTGGTTTCTTGTTTTTGTAGAACAACATGTGATAAATTCTATTTTTGGCTATAATGAGGTACTGGCACACTTTGAGTAATTTCCATTTTAATTGTCTATACTGTCGCCTTTGGCAACCGATGTTCTCTTCCTTAATAAACTGGCAAATTAAATTCCTTGCATCAAATGAGTGGAAAAAAGTTGCTTGTAATTGAAATCAAATCGTCATTCGTCTATAGGTAAGGTAATGAGCTTTATGTCCCCTACTGAGTTCATCTGTGTTTGACCCCATTTTACAGGTATTTCTATTACATTAAAAAAAAAAAAGAACCGTTCTAATTCAAATGAGGCGAATTTCAAAGATATTTTATCTGATCTTGCGCGGAGAAGAATTTAATTAGTAAAACTTACTGGCGTGTGAATGGGGAGTACAAAACACTTCTATCGACTGCGCACAAGTTTTCTCAAATTCTGGCTAATTTGAAAACTTGTCGAAATATCTGGGTCATTTCTTTTACGTTTTGATATCTTAAATTAGAGTACCTACTTAATAGATTTCATACACAGCAAGTTTAATTTAAACCGAATAATTTTTTGAATCTAATTTGAGCGAAAATAAAGAAAATATGCACAAAACCATATAAAAACTTAAAACTTAAAAACGTTTTTATATGGTTTTATGCTTTTTTCTTTATTTTCGCTCAAAATTGATCTGTTGCGAACAGCATATGACTTTCTTTTTTGTGACCATCTAGAATACCTTCTCAGTCACGAAAAAGTCACAAGATGAACCTCACAATCGATGGCCACAACATGTTGTGACATTTGACCGGTCACTAATGCGGCCGTCACACGACGCTGTTTTGCCAGCGCTAGTGATTGTTTGGCTGTTAGCAGCCGTTTCAGCAGCACCGTGTTAACCCTAGTGCGTTGCTACTACCAGCAGCAGCGTGATGATTTTAGCAGCGCTAGTGAAGTAGAGACCGTTCTACTTTGCCAGCGCTACTAGGGATCATGTGACCCTGCACATGGTTTCTGAGCTGTCAAAAGTCTGATAAGTGGTAAAGTTTGTTTATTGTAAGTTGTTATTGTATGTTTATTTATTTAAATTTGTGTGTAACGTTTATTATTTAAAAAATCTCCCAGATTCAAATATCAAACCACTGTTTTGCTAACTGCCAGCGCTACTAAAGTAGAAATCGTGTGAACCCTCTCAGTACGCTGGCTGCTATTGCTACTTGCCAGCGCTAGTAACCGCGCTGGCAGCCAGCGGCTGGCAAAACAGCGTCGTGTGACCGCCGCATAAGCCAGAATAAGGCTACACTCAGAAAAATGGAGGCTAACTCGACGACCTACATACGGCGTAATTGGCCTTGGGCAGGCGCGCGTTCGCCTGCATGTGGGCAAGTAAAACTGAGTTGACCTGTTGTCGGAGAAATTCTGAAATTAATCCACCACCAGGTGAAGTAGGGCATTGGGAGCTGCACGAGTTGACCTTAGATAGGTTAACTCTGACCGCTAGCTGGCTTACAGAAACCTCTGTATGGTCAGAGTTAACCTGACAAAAAGTTGACCTGGACATTTTTCTGAGTGTAACAAAGTGATTTTTACGCGACTGTTGGGTGCTAATTACATCATCAGTTTAGTTTATAGCCCACTATAAGAACAAATGGTCTGAAAACTGAGCTTAAAATGGTAGATTTTCCGTTGGTATGAGACAGAAAAATATATTTATCAGAAGAGAGCGACACGTTAAACTTCAGAACAAAATTGTACTAAAAATTGACGCAAGTTCTCGAATTTAACACCAAGTGCGCGAAAAGCTTACGTTTGTATTTCTGAATTCGTGCTCTTAACTTTTAAGACCAAACTGTAACATTAATTTTTAAGCGAATAAACGCATAGAAAAATTATAGTTTCAGGATGGTTGGCACCAATGCTCTGTAAATGGACACAATGGTCGATATGGCTATCTACTGTCGGCCAAGTCTTCGTTCAGAGTGTGAATGGATCGCATGAATGGTTGAATGAATGAATGTCTTGAGCTGTGCTTCGGCATTAGAGGCAATTTGTCTAAGCTCCTGACATAAATCATAAAAAAAAATTTAAAAAAAAAAACAGATCAAGATGGTCGGAATAACGAAAGGAGATGTCGGTTTATAGTTCTCCTTGAACTTCTGCGGGTTATAGTCCGGGTGGAACACATTGGATGGTAAATCATTCCAAAGTCTTGTTGTTCGTGGAATGAAGGAACTCCTAAACTTTACTGTACTAAAACGGGAGGCTCAAAGATGAAGTCGTACACGCGTGCAGCTGCACTGCACGAGCGCACGACTTCTTTCTTGAGCCTCCCCGTTTTCGTACAGTAAAGTTTAGGAGTCCCTCTAGGGAAAATATGCAGTAAAGTTATAAGTTGGGAAATTTCGGTGGAACATTTCCCATGGAAATATCTATAGAATATGCTGAGTATCCCAACAGACGACGATAATATTTGTAAACAATAATATTTCGTCTAATACTTTGTAAACAATAAAACAGAAATAGTTTTTCCATTACTATGACACAAAGTTCAAATTTTAAATTTCACTCAATTGAATTTTCTAATTGAGCGCCTCTTCTGATTAGTATATTTATTTTCGGTATACTTTTCGATTCAATTCTGTAATTAAAGGAAATACGATACATTTTTCTGCGCGAAATTTTTCGCGCAGTCTTCTCAGCATTTAACGTTTGTGAAGGTTTACCTGGGCACCAATCATGTAGTCCGACGCGTCTCTGTCTTTCGACTTCGGCTTTTAAGTCGTGACTTCGCCATATCTGCAGCTTGAAATTTCCCGGAATCGTCACTATGAATCGAAACGTGATTCTGACTGTCACATTTGAAGCTGCTAATAAGGCGAAGTCAAGAGTTAAAAGCTGCGTCGAAGTCGAAAGACAGAGACGCGTCGGAATACATGATTGGTGCCCAGGTTGTTTACACATGAAAATTGTCGCGTTACGAGGATCCCGTAATAAATTTTTCATACAAATTTTGACGGTTTATTTACGACGTAATAAACTTACGCACTTTGTAGTGTTTACGAGGCATTACCGAGGTTTCATGAAGACCCTGATTAATCAAGCTACGATCGGAAAATTTCAAAATATGTTTTTTGTTTTTAATACGATTTTTTTACATAACATATTATTATTTTATTATTTAATATTGTTTAATTTTCCCAACAATTAAATGTTATCATCATAAAAGTCGATTGAGTTTAAAAACTTTTTGAATACTACCACCTAACTTAGTTATTATTGTTCACATAACATCTGGTCATAAAACTTTTTTTTTAAAAAATTATAAATTCCCAAGGTCAAATTTTATGTCGATTTGTCACCTGAGTTTCGGCTGAAATAGAATAATTACTCAGTCCACATTCAAATGACGCTTGGTAAACAAAACTCCGAGAAACATTTAATAAAATGAGTCATATGTGATTTTAATTCAGTACAAATGCAGACAGAATTAAATTTCTATAAGAACTTCCATAATTAAATTCGCATAATTCAGTATAACGAAGTGGAAAAAACATCAAAACAGAACCTGGAGAATTGTCGATTTGGGAGTAAGAAATCTCTCCTGTGATTATTATTAAAAATGCATAAGCATATCTGAATGAGTTCACCTGGTGTGTTGCAAGGTTGATATGTGTGTCGTTTTTGATAACTTTTTGGTGCGTTTCACGGAATTTAACTCAAAAAGTGTGTACTTGTAACCGAAAAGGCGTCATTAAAGACGTCAGATACGGGATTTAAAGGCGTGGTGGCATAAGACACGCGAAGAGTTGTCAGTCATTGCATATTTTAAGAAAATTACCAGGTTGTTTTCTACTAAAGTGTGTTCGCTTATTCGAGGAGTACATGATGTTAATATAAAGTTATGCTAAGTGAATCACCTTACGAGACTAATATTCTTTACCGTGAAACCCCTATTTAATATTGCAAAAAAAAATCTGAAAATTTTGAAAAGATGTGTAGAAAGCTTAAAAAAACTTAAAAGTTAGGCACTTGGCATACCGAATGTGAATTCGTACCGCATTGCGAAAAAGTTCAAGCTTACCAAGCGATCTTATATCATATGTCATCTACATGAGCTCTAATTTTGTATTACGTAACAATGCGGTCTCCCCAAAAATATAAAATCGCTTGGTAAGTTTGAGCTTTTTCGCAATGCCGTGCGAATTCGCATTCGGTGTGCCAAGTGCCTTACACTTACAGAAGTATCATATTCTAAACACATTTCATCTTTAGAAATTTTGCGATACGATGCACAGTTTTCGAGAAAACAGGGAAAAAGTATGGGAGATGAGGGAAGCGGTGGTCCAATTGGGTTTTGATGTATGGATGAGTTATGTAGAATCCTATTCTAAACACATTTTACCTTTAAACATTTTTCAATATCACTTACCGTTTTCGAGAAAATCGCTAAAAACTGTTTCGTTTGTTTGGGAGAGGGGGAAGGGAAGGAATAGAGAAATTTTGCCTGTTCAAGAACTTAGCCTAGCCATTTACGAGAAACGTAACTGTATAAAATTGCAAGACAGTAGCTCAATCCTTTCAAAAGTTATGGTGTTCACGGACCACCGGCGGACAGACGAACAGACAGACAGACAGACGGACAGACCGAAGGACAGATAGACAAACGGACGGACATGCGGATATCAAAATCTTTTGTCATCCTTAACACCCTAGTGTAGTTCATTTTAGTGTACGATGATTGGTTCAATGCTTTACAAAAGGTGTACTAAATCTTAATCATACTCATCATCATACTAATATATAAAAATGAGTTGGTGTCTGTCTGTCTGTCTGTTCCCCTTTCACGCAAAAACGGCTGAACCGATTGACTTGAAATTTGGCATGAGTGTCTGTGGTAGTTCTGGTTCCAACATAGGGATACGGAAAAGTATCGCGAGGGGTGGGGGAGTAAGGGGAGGGGGTAAAGTGATTTCGAAACTTAGTTTCTGCGCAATGTTACTCTTTCGCGGGGAAACTACTGAACCGATTGGCCTGAAATTTGGCATAGATGTTCGTCGGGGGTCCAGCCCCAACATAGACTCATTAAAAAGTTGCCCGAGAGGTGGGGGCCTAAGAGGAGGGGGTAAAGTAATCTCGAAAGTTAGTTTTTGCGCTATGTTACTCTTTCGCGGGGAAACTACCGAGCCGATTGGCCTGAAGTTTAGCTCGAACATAGACCATCAAAAAAAAAAAAATCGAAAAAACTTGACCCGGCAACGACGGGTGTGCAAGCTAGTAAATATATACAAATGGATGTTTTTTTGTCTGTTTGTTTGTTGGTTTGAGATTACAAAACTCTAAAACTACTGGACCGATTTTTACGCGGTTTTTACAAAATGATCTGCGTTGCCAGGAGCAGGTTTTTAGCTATGTTAGATTTTCAAAATATAACATAGAAAGGTTCTGTAAGGATAACGTTTTTTCCCAGAAGTTTTAAAGTTACTTATGGTTTTTTGGCATTCTAAAATTTATACAACAAAAACTTTAAGCTGGCAACGAAGGGTCTGCTAGTCTAATATACTTCTATATCATAAAAAAAATTTAAAAAAATTTCTGCATTTTTTCCCTCAACGGGGTTTTTTGTATCTCTAACTTGTTTTCGTTATTTTTTGGTCAACATTTTTATACAAGACAAAATGTTATGGTATGTTTCACAGGTTCTACTGTGTTTAAAATTTAAAACGTTAATTTTAGTACCTCCTTCCTGCGGAAAATTGTGTAATCAACTTAAAAAGCGACAAGTGACTACGAAGCGAAGCATAAGAAGCTCTTATTCTTAGCGTCTGTTCTTGCTGTAAGGAGTTTTGTAACTACTTTATCCATGTGAACCTTTCCTGATGCTGTAATCCATTCACGGCTAGAATTTATTAAGCATTTTTGGACAGGTAACAAGTGATGACAAATCATATTATGAAGCCATGCTTTTTTACTTTCAAGTGGCTAATCTAATTTTTGCCATTATTCAATTTAATACAACGCTGAAAATTCCACTTCGAAGACATTTTGGGGAAGAGCTCTTATTTTGGCAATACAGGAAATCAATGTTTGATCGAGCTAAATGTTATTTTTATGTGTTTTCGGGCCATTTATGTTAGAGTTGTTGACATTGTCGATGCTGCTGATTGTGGAACGGGTGATGTTTGTTTATTATGTTCGTATGTTGGTGATGTTAACGTTGATGTTGACTCGAAAACGGAACAAACGTTTTAAGAATAAATTTCTGATTCAGAATAAACAAACATAAAACAAAGAATAAAATTGAAGCAAAAAAAACTTGTAAAAAGGTAAAACAAGTCCACCTCTTTCTTGATAGCACTCAACATCAGGGCTAAGAATTTTAATGTCTACATAAAATCAAAATCAAGAGTAAACAACAACAAAAACAACCACAAATCAATGGTGCATAACGATAAAATGCAGTAATTTTACATTTACATATCAAAATAGTAAAAATAAAATTGAAAGTTTTAGTTTGAATGTTTGTTAATTCTTTGCTGTTGGAATGCAACTCTCGACGGGATCTCAATTCCAAGAGTTAAAAAGTTTACTCACGTACCACTCTATATGAAAATTATTATGGTTCCATTGCCCCTCTTGCCCCTGGCAGTCAATGCATTTATCTGTTTTTCTTTCTTTACAAATGCATAATGCGAACTTTGGATTATAATTGCAATTATATGCAGCTGACGTGAATATATTTATGTACACCTACCCGCTTTTTTTGGTATGCAATTCAATGCATTCCTACAGTATATGACAATCTTGGGTTAGTAAAGCAGTCATGGATTGCACTTAAATCAACTTTTCATATGGTCGCTTTATATGCAAAATGTCGGATCGTAAGTGACTTGTTACCTTGTTTAATTTCCTTATGACGTGTTTTAGTTCTTACTTCAAGATTTACAAAGTAAATTACAGAGGAAATTAAGTAAAAGTTCATTCCGTGTTTTTAAACAGATTTTTCAGACTGAAAGTCCCTAATACTCAGGTCCTTCAACAGTCCCATAAATTAAGGAAAAATTCACAAGCTTGGTCGTCATGGTCAAAAGTACATTTTTAGTAGGATGGCCATAATTTTTTGTGTGAAGATTTTCGTTGGTGAAAGAGGAGACAGACAATTTTAAATGCTTCGAAATGAATCACAGTGATGATGGCACACTGAACTGGGATCAGCTGACCTCAAACGTCAAAATGTTGGACTCGGAGGAAGAACTTTCCCAACTAGTAATTATTTTAAAGTCAACATTATATGAAGTAGAGAGCCTATAACCTAGAGCAGGCATCATCAGCTAGTGGCTCGGCTGACTCATCACACAGATTGGCTTTAACAGCGTAGCCACTATAATCGACCTTTTATTGTTTGCTGTAATGCTTGTGTGTTGCGGCTTCGGATCGCAGTAATAAAATGAATCGTGCTTTGAGTTGGAATCGGTGCATTATTAGCATGACGCATTTCGTTTTAAATCAGTTCGTGTCAAGCCATTGCCGTGGAAGGTTGTGTTTCATTGAACTGTATTTTAATTTGTAGTGGTTATAAATTTTGATTGTAAAGAAAGCGACAGTTACTCTGATGACCCCTGACCTAGAGAGTGGCCATGCTACCTTAATAAACTGTGCTACTGATGACAATTTATACCGCCAGACGAAAAAAATATGGAAAATTATCATTTTATTTTATTTAATCTAACAAAACTGACATTAGAAACTACCCGACATGTTCCTGATATCAGCTACATTTAGGTCAGTTCAAAAAAGTCAGCTCTGTGTCCCAGACATGTAGCTGCGCATTTATTGCGGTGTGCCATGCGCCATTGGATTACATGTGCAACTAATGTAGGGATCAGTCAGCTGCAGCAGCTGATGGCCAGTGTGACATCTCGCTTAGAAATTTTGAAAGTCCGATGAGAGGAAGAGGGAAGCAGTGTTCCAATTGGGTTTTGATGTATGGATGAGTTATGTAGAATCCTATTTTAAACGCATTAAGCCAGTATAAATTTTTCAATATGAGTCACCGTTTTCGAGAAAATTGCAAAAACTGTTTCGGTTGTATGAGGGAGGGGGCGAGGAATAGACCAATTTTGCCTGTTCAAGAACTTAATCTACACTAGCGTGACCTTTTTTTTTTGAAGTCAATGGGTGATAAAATGGGGGGGGGGGGGGATAAAGGGGGATGAAAAATAAAAATGAAAAAAATTATATTAATAAATCATAATATTGATTTTTTATTTATGTTTTTCAATTTCAAACACAAACTGATAATGAACTTGTCGATTCATTGTATTTTTCTTGAGAAAAGATTAGGACAAAGATATGTCTTTTTCAAATAATCGAAAAACTCCAAACAGCTGAGATTGATATTGTTTTTGGTAAAAAAAATCGATTTAAAAGTTTTAACTTGTAAACGAGTCTTTTCCGTCGTCCAAATTTTATTGATCGCCGAGAAAACACGTTCGACTGGTGCTGATGTTCCTGGCAGAGCGAACGCGTAGTCGACAATAGCCGAAAGCTCGAAAAATGGCGTTTCTTTCATAAATAAATCTTGGAAAAAAGGTGGATTTTTCAGGGAAAGTGGGGGATAGCCAAGTCCGAAAAGGGGATAATCCCCCTCAAAGGGGGATAAATGGTCACGCTAATCTAGACATTTACGAGAAACGTAACTGTACAACATTTCAAGTCACTAACTCAAGAGGGTCTATTTCAATTCTTGTTTTTTTTTTGGTTTCTGATTATTATAATTATTAAAAGTGTTATGGAAGTTCTATGCTTTCAAAATGGAATAAAAACTGCACCCAAGAAAAACATTTACAAACAAACATCTCACTATTGGAAATTACATAATGAAATGCGCCGCAGGTGAATTTTTATTAAAGAAAAATGCGCTAGAGGCAGCAATTACTGAGGAAACTACGCTGCAGGCGAGAATTTTTGAGTTTCGAGGTCAATTTTTTTAGTGATGAAGATGTTTCAACACTTGATTGCATATTTCCGGGACTAAGGTTTTTTTTCGAGACGGTCGTCGGAGCAAAGTCTCTAAATCCGAGACTGTCCCAGCAATTCCGGGACGTATTTACCAATTTTTTTTTGGAAAGATACATGGAACATAGCTTCTTCCACACTTGAAAACGTCCTAATTAATAATTTTTTTTACTCGTCCTGCCGTGGATTTACATTTTAGAGCATAAAATACATTTTAGAGTAAAAAATACAAGGACCGCTCTCTCTAGGCTATCTGATTTATACCCAACTGAATGTGGTTTTCCTAGTTTTGTCGTATCTACACTTTTAGCCGGGCGAAGTCGAGTCCAAATTCTACTATAAGAAAATAAAGGTATCAGTCGTACCTGCCATTTAGATATTCTTTAATAATATTATTAAGCTAATTTCCTTTTTTATCAAACGATCAAGAATTTTCTCCGACAAATTAAAATAACTAGCAGGCATATCCAAAAGGCTGTAGACGACCACCTGAATTTGTCGAAGCGTAAACATTTTTGTGGAATTTTCAATTAAAAAAAAACACAGATTCCCGCAGGTAAAACGTTTAAAATAACAGAAAAAAAAGAGATTGGTGCCTAGTTAAAAAATAATGAAAATTGAGGCATGCACCGAAAACCTTGTGCCTACAAACCGTGACGATAATGGCTGCACAGATCATATACAGTAAATATATGTGTATATGTAGACAGATACTCTAAGAAACAATTAAAAAACAACAGTTAATAACAAAAAAAAACAGCAGTAGGAAATATAGAATTTAAGTTTAATACTAAAAAATGGAAAAACCGCAGTAGTGTTCAACTGAATGCGGTTTAGAACCAAGTGCAACAATAAATTTGCTGAAGAAAAGTGCAATTTTACAATAGGGTTGCGTACCTTTTCTAACACCTCACGATTTTCGCACGCAGAGAAAGAAAAACGATTTATCAGACCACATTGTGATGATTATTTAAGGAAAGATCACTCTTCTGTGACATTGTTCTGATGGCGGTTAATGTCAATGCTACTGTAATTCACATTTATGTAATTACCACCCCCTTTTCTGCGAATACAGCTGGAATAGAACTTTTCTGTCTGTCTCTATATTGTTGTTAATTGACAATTAAGTGTAATTATTATGTAATAATTGCAATTACCAGACAGATTGCATGCGTCACATGAGATAAATCTACAGAAAAAAAACACGATCATAGGAAGAATACCCAAGCAACCAGGTGCAACTCAGGTTGCAATGTGACCCTGGTCGCAAAGTGCCGGTAGCAAACCCGTTTATGCGACGGTTGCTTTGTGACCGGCTTCAAGGAAACCGGTTTCAAATGGGTTACTTGGAAACGATCACAAAAAACCCTTTCAAATCGTTTACTTTGTGACCGGTCAAAAAAAACCGCCTGAAAATTAGTTACATTGTGATCGGTCCCAAGAAACAATTTGTAATCGTGGTCACAAATAAAACCTTCAATTTAGGTTACATTTTGGTTACATTTTAGATGGTTTCCGAAAAAACCAGCCAAAAACGGCTATTTTGAAACCAGCTTCTAAATGAGGGTTTCTGAAACGTTTCTGAAAGGTTACAGAAACCAAATGTGAAACTTTTGAGTTTTGTTACCATGGTTTCAAATACGTTTCTTAACCGGAATGTTGCCTCAAATTGTTACTTTGGGTTGCAATAAAAACCCTTACAAATCGGTTACTTTGTGACCGGTCACAAATTAACCGTTGCAAATTGGTAACTTTGTGACTAGTCGGAAAGTTGTTGTTGTTTTTCATTGTTTTTATCGTGCTCGTTTATAATTCACTCAGAAAAAAGTGTTATCAAAGTATAAATTGTCAACTTGGAACCAAGAAAATCATACTTGCAGCGTTTTCTAAAGTACTCTTGGAATACAAGTTTACATTGACGTCACACTCGATCTGCTCCCCCCCCCCCTTTCCCACCCCCTTTCACAAAAAAAAACATCTTGGCAGCCACGTTGCTGTGACGTTTTAGCGACCAATTTGTGACCCCGTTATGTTACAACAAGGGTTGTGTGACCGTCTTGCAACCGACATGTGACCATTTTTGGTTACTTGGGTATATTATGTTGCAATCGATTGCATTGCACTGCATATTACGTTGCATGCGTTATATTGCGTGTTTCCCTTTCAATCATAGTTTTATTTTTATTTTTTCAATCGAGTTACATGTCTCCTCAACATCTGTAGATAAAAGATAAATTAGATAGGCAGATAGATACATGCTTGGCAGACTGGTATTCATAAGATGTGTAAAATAGGTAGCAAACAAATCACACTTGATTTCCAGCTAAACAACTTTCACTTCTTAATACATTTAGCACCAATTGCTGTATGGTATCTACTATAGCTTGCAATTTATGAACCATGCGATGTGTATGTTTTTCCCGAATGATCATACAGAAATGAAAACCAACAAAATTTTATGCTCATATCGAGTGACTGATATATCTATCCAACTCAACCCCTTTTGGCGTTAAACATAAGATAAATGAACAACATGGGGTTTATTGTGCTTGAAGTTTCGATTGTTGAAAAATGTTTTTTTTGGCTATTTTTCCGAGTTAAAAATACGATATGCAAGGAAAATATTCAACGGTTCAGAGAAACAAAAAGTCAAAGTGTTGAATTATTTGCGAATTTATATAATAAAACTCGCCAAACCGTGTCCATGTCCAGCCACATATGACTACATGTTTTGCCAGTAATCAAATTGGTTAAAAAAAATCAGTTGTCTTCAACACTGCAAATGAAATCACACATGAACAAATGAAAATGTGAGCATAACACACCGATAAGTTCTGATTATTAAATTGTTATGTAATTTTTTTTAATATCGTGTAATTAAAGCAATTCTTTTGATTTGTGGTTTATAAGCCGGTATTGTGCCTCTTGGCTACCTTCAATTAGTAAGACTGACTTAATTGCTGATCGGAAAAGCATAAAAACTTACTTTTGAAATCGTGTTATTCATGTAAGTTTTATTACGTTTGCATGTACGATCGTTGGATTGCATACAAATTGGAATTATGCCAATACATTTTGTATTTAAAAAAAATTACTGCCTGAATATTGTTAATTACAATTAAAAGTTTGATAACATTGGCCACAGTGGGTTTTGGTCAGGTTCAAAAAATTGGCTTGTGTCTCTGAAAATTGCTGGTAAAACTCATAGATTTATGCACCTAGCAGTGAGATGATATTTTTCTTAGATAATTAAACTTCATATGATGGCAAATTGGATATTTTACTCTAAACCAGATTTTACTGGAATCCCAGTAAAAACATAACCACGATAAAGTACAGTAACTTTTACTCTTCTTTTCCAGTAAATAAAATTTATTGTCCCTCCCAGTAAAAATTGGATTGTATTCCCAGTAAAACCGGGGCGATCTGAATTAACAGTAATTTTTACTGAGAATCCAAGTAAAATTTACTAGATTTATAGTAAAATTTTAAAAGTTTCTCAAAACCTTTTTGAAAAGATTTTTTTTTGTTGTGAAGCATTGTGTTGTGTTGAATTTCTTCACAAAAAAAAATCCTATACAAATGCGAAAAATTTTTGCAATTTTCTCGAAAACGGTTCATTTTTTCCAAAAACTTGTTAGACTAGAAGTGTTTAAAATATAATTTTAAATATATTTTGAAACTAGCTTGCATACCCGTCGTTGCCGGAAGTTTTTTCGAATTTTTGTTTTATGGTCTATGTTGGAGCTAAACTTCAGGCCAATCGGCTCGGTAGTTTCCCCGCGAAAGGGTAACATAAAGGAAGAGCTAAGTTTCGAGATGACTTTACCCTCTCCCCTTACTCCCACCACCTCTCGGGCTACTTTTTAATGGGTCTATGTTGGGGCTGGACTCCCGACGAACATCTGTGCCAAATTTCAGGCTAATCGGTTCAGTAGTTTCCCCGCGAAAGTGTAACATATCGCAAAAACTAAATTTCGAAATCACTTTTCCCCCTCCCCTTACTCCCCCCACCCCTCGCGCTACTTTTCCGTATGCCTATGTTGGAACCAGAACTACCACAGACACTCATGCCCAATTTCAAGTCAATCGGTTCAGCCGTTTTTGCGTGAAAGAGGAACAGACAGACAGACAGACAGACAGACAGACAGACAGACAGACAGACATTTTTTATATTAGTATGATATAATTCTATAATCGGGCCACTCCTCCCTTGTCACATACAAATGGAAAACATTTTTTGAATTTTCTCGAAAACGGTTCATTTTTCCAAAACACTGGTGTGAACAAAGAGTGTTAGGAATTTGATTCTACATAACTCTACCCTATAAATATAAAATCGTTTAACCTGATTGACTGACTGACTGATCAATGCCCAGCCCAACACCCCTGAAGCTAGAAACATGAAACTTTCACAGTATGTCCCAACCATCACGTAGGCGCTCACTAAGGTGGGGTTTTTCGAAATCTTACCGCTAAGGGGGTAAACGGGGGGTAAAAGGGGTTTAGGTGTTTTTAAACCGTGATTTTCGCCATGGATCCTGCTCAATAGGAGGCTGAAAAGTTTCATCCAGGGGTTTTCGGGGTCGCTGATCACGAATCCGGTGTTAGAGTTTCGAAATTTAAAACGGAAGGTCCTGTAAGGATAACGCAAATTTCGTTTTTCCCAGTTTTTCCGGCAAAAAATGGCATAAGGGGTTTTCGGGATCGCTGATCACGAATCTGGGCATCAATCGTGTAACGAGCCGCGTCTCCGTCTTTGAGCTGAGACGGCGACATCGACGCGACACGTTTTTCTAATCTTGTATCGCGACACTAAAAAAAATTCTTGAATGTCTGAAATAATATAAATTTATTATAATTTAAATACAAAAACCTATACTATTTACTTTGGTTCGTCCATTGTGAAATGACAGACGAAATGACACTGAGCGACGCCTCGAACTGTGTCGCTGAACGAAAAGACGCGTCGCTAGTATGTAACGACGCGTCGTCATACACGATTGCTTTTCTTAATGAAAGACGCAATTTCGTGTCTGCGTCGCGTTACACGATTGGTGCCCTGGTGTTAGACTAATTCGCCAAGGAGAGTCCTGCAAGGATAAGATTTTTCTCAAAAGTTTTTAAGTTCTTTCCGGTTTTCTTTGTATTCATACAAAAACTCAACCCGGCAACGACGGGTATGCAAGCTAGTACATCATAATTCAGTCGGGCCACTCTAAACTAATGGAAAACATTTTCTCGAAAACGGTTAATTTTATCCGAAATCGGGTTTCATGAGGTTCTATGGGATGAGAAATCGATCTTGCAAATTTTCTTTGCTTACACAATAATATAAGCATACAGGCATGTTGCGGACTCATCGAACTGAGACGATGGGTATATGACCCGGGGACGTGCAAATTTCGGTTTTTTAAGGGATTTTAATATCTACCGCTATTGTATGTAAGAATGGTAAAAATGTTTTTGAGTTATACATGTTGGTAAAATCAACAGTTTTTTCTGGTAATTTATAGTGTTTTTTATTAATTTTCACTGGTTTTTTACCTCGGAAAATCTGCTAATTTACGGACCATTAAATTTCACATGGAATTCGAAAGTCTGCAGTGATTTATTTCGTGAAAAAGATTTCAAATTTAAACGATTTGTAACTGACTGACTATAAGTTATAATTAATGACGCTGTATAAAAGAAGAAGAAAAAAAACACATTTTACCACATATCTGATACTCGTAAATCTTTGAATGGATCAGACAATAGTGTGTGGCAGAGATTTCCTCAATCTTCAATATTCTAAGGTCGTATATAAATCTGAGATTAAGTCGTAGGACTTCGCTAATGATGCATTAATTTAGAATCTATTCAAATATCATTTTGATTGTATAACTGGATTCAAATCCAACTGAATGAAAATATAAAGTCTTTAATATTATTGCATGGAAATACTGTCAATTGCTTGTCTGGACTTTTTTTTTTTTTTAATAAAAAGTTTAACGTATAATACTTATGGCATGTGGCCAAGTTGCCATAACTAGAAAAGCGAAAGGCGATATCTCGCCATAGTAATCCAAACCACTTCAATACGGCGACATGGCGACCATTTGAGTTTAGGGACCTTGAAGATTTTATGCAATAAATTCCACATAAAATGGCCAATCGGATGGAGACCAGCTCATTGTATCTACCTATGTTAGCTATCTGCCAAGAAGACACCTATGACAATATCCCACGCGTCATTTCTCTTGCTTGTTATACTCGTACAGATTTGCTTTTTAACAACTTCGAACTGTACAGAATAAGAAAAATTGAAACGTTAAAAAATCCATAAATGAAAAATTCGCTGAATTTCTGTGCGTTTCGAAACGAGTTTTTCCATTTATCAAAAAAAAAACGTCAGTCCCGTCTATCCGGTTGGGGTTGAAGTATTCACGACTACCACTTGAATTTTTCAGTTTATCTGCAGAGGTTAAAAATGACCACTTTTGAAAAATAAAAAAAAAATCGATCTTGCGATTTAAAGAAAAAACAAAAATCTACGAGATGTCATCGAAAAGGTAGGTAGGTAGACAACCGATCAAATCCCTATTTGTATACTTGTCGGATTTATCCATGCAATATGAACCAAAAGCAACCACATTTAGAGTAGAAAAAAAACAAGATTAACGCTCCGGGGTGGTGCATTTGCAATTTGATTTCATGGTTCTATTGCTGGTCTCCAGCGGCTTGTACACGAGCGCGGTCCTATGTTATTTCACCTGGTGGACCTCAAGGTATTCGACTGAGTGCATAAAATGGGAAATATGTATGTTGCTTGTTTAACGTCTGTGCAAATGGCAATCGCTACACCGAAATGGTTATTGTAGGGCCAAGTGGTCCATACGGCTATGAAAATTTAGATATACTACTCGCTGCATCTGAGAGATACATCGAGATCCATGAAGGTGTATATATCGTGTACCTGGGGAGATTCGAGATTTATGCAGTATGCCTCTTAGTGATGCAGAACCACTTAGTTACCGTTGGATTATATGCTTCGTGAATTCGTTTTCACAAAATAAAATCACCATTGCCAAAGGGCTCTACTGCAACTATACTACATATTCGTATAGCATACCTACTTAATTTTATATTGCATTCATTGGCCGAGGCAGTATATGAAATTCTTAAAGTAATTCTTTAACGAAATATTTACGGGCCTCTAGCTTTACTGCACAATTTTCGTAGTTATTGTTAGATGAAGTTCATTTTAGAGGCAATAATCTGGCTAAAATATGAGATAATTTGATAATATGTATACCTACCAATGAGTTTTTGAGGTCAACTTCGGAAATTTATCTAATTCTAGTCTAATTTGCAAGGAATTTATAGAAAGTCGAATAGAGAATATGGGAAAACTTTAATTTGGTGCTCGAATTCCTCTGAAATTATTGTTGATTTATTGACAAGTAAGTTAAATGTTGACTGGGTACTCAGTATAATGAATAATCATATAATTTTAAATTTGTAGAATTCACAGTTTTCACAATAATAAGCAAAAAACATCCGTTGTGATCAACACAAAACTTTTCTCTGCAATATTTAGTTTCGGAAAATATATATAAAAAAAATATCTTTTTCCAATATCTCGAGAATCGTGAAAAATGCGTAAAAACCGTACAGGAAATTTTACTTCCTTTGAATTTGGTCTAAAAAATGCTGGGACATTTTATTTCCTTTGAATTTGGTCACACCAAAACCTCGATTTGCGTTTTTCCGAATTGCGTTTTTCCGAATTGCGTCGTTCGGAAGTTGCGTCGTTCGGAAGTTGCGTCGTCCGGAAGTTGCGTCTTCCAAAAATGTTCGTGGTTTCAAAGTTCCGTCGGTAATTTTTGGATTTGCGTCGTCCTCCTCTGCGGTCAATTAACGACCCAAATCGAGGTTTTGGTGTATTTGGATTTTTTATACCCGTATGGTGAAACCAAAGGGTATATTAACTTTGCCTTACCGTTTGTAACGCCAAGATCCCGTCATCGCACAAAAAAATGAATTACACCAGTGTGTTTAGAATGATGAAAAAAGTTGAATTTAGCATGTCCGTCCGTCTGTCCGTCTGTCCGTCTGTCTGTCTGTCTCTCTGTGGCGCGGATTGCGGGCGCACGGATTGAGCTAGAGACTTGAAATTTTGCGCAGATCCGTTTTTCGTTCGTTAATGGGCAAAATCGATTTATACCCCTTTTATACCCCTTTGTGGGGTAAATGGAGGGGTGAGGGGGGAAATTCCATCATCCTATATATTTTTGGAATGTACTCTTCATTACCTTTCATTTGAGGTACCACATACCCCCCTACCACCCCCCAGAAAAAAGTTTCATACAAAGTTTGAGGACCCCTGGAGGGGGCAAGGGGGGCGAGCGACGGCTAAAAATACCCATTTTGGATAGGGGATGCCTCCCTCTATCCATCCCTACACACCAAAAATCTGTAGCGTCATTGTCGCTAAACTGAACTCTTGCCAAAATACTAAAACGTATGTCATTTATCGCGATCAGTCACCCATTTAGCACCACCTGACAAGGTCGCCGTAGAACATTTTTTTCTTAGTTGGATCAAGATCCAGGTATTCAAACATATTTCGTCCCGTCAACTATTCGTTGTTGTTTTTTGTTCCACGGCTCCCGGGCTATAATAACTTCTATTGTTTCTAAAGTAATAACTAAAAAAAAAATAATACAAAAAATCAAAAATTAAAAGGAAAAATAAAAATAAAAAAGGAACAAAAAAAATTTTTTTTGGGCACTGAAAAGGAAAAAAATAATTTTTTGGGCACCGTTATATCAGAAATAAAACCGAGATAAATATTTATTTTATTTTTTTTTGCTCTTTTCTCGCTTTTTTTCTTATAACTGTGCCCAAAAATTTATTTTTTCCTCTTTTTTTTTATTATTTTTTTCCTTTAATTTCTTTCTATTTTAGTAATTTGTTTTAAATAAAAACTTTTCAAATGTTTTTTAAATTTTTTTTAATTTTTTTTTTTTATTTCGCATTATTATGACTAAAAATTCAAAATGAAA
Organism: Chrysopilus asiliformis; assembly: GCA_964034945.1. Lineage (NCBI taxonomy): Eukaryota > Metazoa > Arthropoda > Insecta > Diptera > Rhagionidae > Chrysopilus > Chrysopilus asiliformis. The sequence continues at coordinate 57,019,021 of OZ035963.1, read as the reverse complement.
AGGATGATTGCATTATCCTAGCAGGACCTTCCGTTATCCTTACAGACTTATGAATGTCGGAATCGGAGTCAGCGTCCCCAAAAACTCTCAGATCAGATAAGGTTTTTTCCGGAAAATTTGAGGAAAAAGATAATCACATTATCCTTACAGGACCAGTTTTTTTTGGTATCCCTAACGGTTCTCAAGGTATAAAAGAATTCAATTTTTTGATAATCTCTCGAAAACTATTCACTTTTGTGAAAAAATTCATATACTCAAATTTATCATATCATACTAATCATACTAATATATAAAAATGAGTTGGTGTCTGTCTGTCTGTCTGTTCCTCTTTCACGCAAAAACGGCTGAACCGATTGACTTGAAATTTGGCATGAGTGTCTGTGGTAGTTCTATTTCCAACACAGGCATACAGAAAAGTAGCGCGAGGGGTGAGGGGAGTAAGTGGAGGGGGTAAAGTGATTTCGAAACTTACTTTTCCCTCTATGTTGCTCTTTCCCGGGGAAACTACTGAACCGATTGGCCTGAAATTTGGCATAGATGTTCGTTGGGGGTCCAGCCCCAACATAAACCCATTCCATTCACGCTTTTAGCAAGGCGAAGCCGGTAATGGGCATTAACCTATTGTTTAAAAATCCATTGTCAAATTTTTCCCGATATTTCTTAGTATAGATAGATAAATTACACGCGTGGCCGGAGGCCGCGTATCATGTGGAGGGTGAACCGCGAAGCGGTTCGGGGCGCAGCCCCTAGTAGGAAATAAAATTTTCTACGTTTTTTCCTTTAACGATTTTTACGTATCTTTAACGGTTTTCAAGAGATTTGACAAATATTATTTTTTACTTAGATTTACCGAAACTAAATGTTGCAGAGGAGAGTTTTGTGCTGATCACAACTGATATTTTTATAAAGAGTTTTCCACAACATTTTCGTTTTTCGAATCTCGAAGAAATCAAAAATTGGTCAAAAAAGCCCATGAAACTGATCAACGATTTCTACCATTTATTCCGCAATTTCAGTTAGTTGATCAAATTATTTCAAGATTTTTTGGTATTTTTTTTATTCTTTTATTTTTTTTTTGAAAGACTTTTTTTTTTGAAAGACGAAAGGCTTAAAAAAAAATAATAGAAATAAATTCTCCATATAAAAACGTCTGTAAAAAATTAGAAAAAATAAACAGAGTGGATAAAATGAAGTAAATTTTGATAGGTAGACATTTTTTTAGGTTATTAGGTGCATATAAATGCTAAATTATATAGATTTTATGCTAGAGTGTGCTCAATTTTTAGTAAAAAAATTTGGTAAGAAAATGGTCTTTATTGTAAGTAGGTTTGATTCCCACATGCCGGAATTTTAACAATTTAAGTTGCGCCTTAATTAAGGTAAGAAGTTTTTTGTAGAATTAAATATTGATTATTATTTTTTGATCCAAATTATACAACAAAAATAATATTTAAACCAGTTCCAAATGCGTGTCGGATTTTTTCTTTATATCTTAAACATAGTATCAATTATTCTGTCATCAACGATATTACAGAAAAAGGAAAAAAAATGTACTGTTTTTTTTGATAAAAATTAACTTACTCTAACCACAAATGTTCTTAGCACAGGCAATTATTAAGATTTGAAATTAAAAAAAAATCCACAGATCAATTCCGACAGAAAAAGGTGAATCCTGTCTACAACAAATCGGAAGATTTCTGGTTACCTGAGATGAAAAGATCAACAATGATTTTAACACTCATCAGAGTAGCAAAAAACTATGTTTGTGGATATAAAAAAAAAACACAACATATAAAGCATATGTAATATTGGAATTTTTTCATAACAACTCTGATTAACAACTCTTTTGAGGCGAGGCGAGGCTGGCGTTACGAGTTTTTAAAAGACCCAAGGCCAATCAGTTTCACTTTGATCAATCTTAAAACCACTCACTATAGTCACACATCACAAACTCTTAGCAAGGTCCATCATCTAAACTTAAAACGTCTTTAACGCTGAAATTGCGTTAATCACGGACAAGGAATTGGCTTCGCTGACCAAAGTCGAGGAATCGAAGGTATTTAGAACTGTCTGTCGCGGGAGATATTTTCTAGTTGACTAAAGGGCTCGACAATTTTTCTCACAGGTAAAAAGAAAATCCATTTTGACATGTGAACACAATTTTAAAAGGGGGTAATTCTGTCGTTTTTTTTGTTGTCCTTTGACTGTTCTAAACCGCTACAAATCTCAAAAATTCGAAAATGCATTAAAAGCCATTTGCCATGGAATTCACGTATCGAAAATATTGCGAAATTGTCGGCTACTCTTGAGGCGAAGTTCTAAGAATGACACAACATAGCGAATAACCGACATTTTTACGGTGAGTCAGTTTTCTTTAACAAGAAGTCAAATGATCTTATAATCACATTACTAACTGGTAGAAATACTGTTGAAGCCATTGAAGATCCAACATAAGATTGATGACTGCCTTCTAGTTACATAATTGTCTTTGATCGGTGCTTCGAGTGCCGCATTTGCCCTCGATCGGCAATCATTGCGAATTTCTGCTCGTAAACACGGTAGAAAAATGTAACCAACATAAGCACAACTATTTCAATAAATGTTTTTCTAACTTTTTGCACGTCTTTTATCGATTTTGTAGTATTTTTTTTTCTGCTTCTTCTTGCCTTCCTAAGCTACACCTATAAGATTTTGAATTTATGCAATTGTAGTGTTTCGATGCCCGAAAATGTAGTCGAAATACAAAAGCAATCTATACTACTTTGATTGAATTCAAGGTTTCTTCGTCTATAATGTGAAGGTTGAACTACTATTCCATACTTTATGTAAAGAGTGAAATGCCGAATTCGATGCACAAATTAAAATATCACCTCAATAACTTGTTTTAGCACTCAGCCATTTCATTTTTAGAGGACGGAAATTCGGTGAAAATGTGTTAATTAAATGAGTGTGAATTGATTTTTTTTGTCTTGGGTTTCAGAAACTGAAAGCAGAGAAAAAATTGTAAATCCAAGTTATAATGGGCATTCCGAACTTTAACTAAAAGTACCAGGAAGACCGAGCCATGCTCGGCGACCTCAAAATCCTACTTTTGCCGATTTTTGGGGAAAAACTAAGGGGTCCATTGTTCGAAGATACCAGGCGAGGGGTATCGAGGGGGAATTTTCTTAGAGGCGAGACCTATCTAGATCGATTCCTAACCTCCAAGTTTCGTGAAAATCGTTAGGCGGGTTTTCGAGATCGTTTGTGCAGACAGACAGACAGACAGACAGACAGACAGACAGACAGACAGACAGACAGACAGACAGACAGAAAGACAGACAGACAGACAGACAGGCAGACATTCCTCGTATTATATTATAGGATAGTTAATTTCAATTACAAAAATAGTTCAAATCGACGATTTTTAGATTAAATAATCTTTTTTTTATATTTTTTTAAATTGTTTGTTTTGTTTTCACATTTTGTTTTATTTTTTATGTTATTAAAAAATTTAAATTGCAAAAAGCTTTTTATACTCTATATGATATATCATATAGAATCAATCATCGGACATGGGTGTTAGAACTACACCAGGGTGTTAGAGCCACCGTACACTTGAGCTAAGCCAGATTAGCTATTTCCCTGGTTAGGTGTAGACGTTTAGCGCTTCATGTTATCCTCAAGAAACACGCCACGTGAAGCTCTAAACAGGCACATAGCTGAGCTGGCTTAGCTCAAGTGTACGGCGGGCCTTAGGGATGACAAAAGATGTCGATTTCCTTATGTCAGTCTATCCGTGCCTTTGTCCGTCTATGCGTCCCTTTGTCTGTCCATCTGTTCGTCCGTCAACACCATAAGTTTCGAAAGGATTGAGCTACAAACTTGAAATTTTGTACAGTTACGTTTCTCGTAAATATCTAGGCTAAGTTTCTGAACGGGCAAAATTGGACCATTCCTTCTCCTCTCCCCCATACAAACGAAACAGTTTTTTGCAATTTTCTCGAAAACGGTGAGTCATACTGAAAAATTTATAAGGTTAAAAAGTATTTAAAATAGAATTTCACATAACTTGTCCATACATCAAAATCCAATCGGACCACTTTTTCTCCCCTCTCCTATACAATTGAAATACTTTTTTCCAGTTTTCTCGAAAACTGTGCATCGTATCGAAAAAAATTTAATGATAAAATGTGTTTAGAATATGATTTTGCATAACTTATCTATACATCAAAATCCAGTTGGATCACTCCTTCTCCCCTCCTTCATACTTTTTGACATTAATTTTTGATTTTCTCAAAAACGGTGAGTCGTATTGAAAAATTTATAAAGGCAAAACCTGTTTAGAATATGATTTTATATAACCGCTCCATACATCAAAATCCAATCGGACCACGCTATTCCCCCTCTCCTATACAAATGGATTTGTTTAAATAAACGTTTTGTCTGTCATCGTAAAGAATATTTGACGATTGACCCCTGGCAAGTGTAGATTTTCTTGTGTTTTCATATAAAATTAGTATTTCTCGAAAATTCTGAAGATTTCTCGAGAACGGCGAAAACAATTCCCGATTTCTCGAGAACGAAAAAAGCCCGGGAAATGCCCATCTCTAATCACAAGTAATATTTTTTTATTAATTTTCTTTTGGCAAACATTATAAGAGCCTCTCAAAGAATCTCTTTCTGAATCTAAGTTTGGCATGATTATTGACTATTCGCTTTACAGTTTTTTACACTGATCTCCGTAATTAAGTGTAATAACCCCAGAACTGAAACCATGTTACAGCTACCTGTTCATGCGAGAATACAATTAGAATAAAATTATTCTGTTGTTCTTTTATCCGAAACACTGTGAGATTCTCTAAGGCACTTGTGAAGTATCTCAAAAGACAAAACTCCATTGAATCGTTTTCACGAAATTCTTTTAAGCAATCTCAATTCGCAAACGCTATAAAAGCTTTATGCACGGAATAACCGTTAAATGATATTTTATGATCTCGCGAAAGAATCTCGAAAAAGACGGAAAAACAATTTGTTTTCTTTTTTAATGGTTTTCATACACGAAAACTTTTGAACTACGTCTAAAGTCGCCATCATCATCCTGGCCAGTGACATGAAATGAATGTCTTCGCCAACATCATCTTCATGGTCTTCATCTTTCGTCTTACTCATCTTCGTCAAACATTTCGAGATTCAGCATTCAAAATTAGCCATAATCAAAGATATGGCCGCAATTTTATCATGTATAGGCAGTCGCATTTTAGAGTTCGCTAACCTCCGATATTATTTGCCTTCTTCAATATTTACCTTGGATAAAATAACACTGACAAAGTGTTATCAAGTTTTCCAAAGTTTTCCACGTTGAAAAGTTGTTGAATTACTTGGAATTTCATCATCGCAGGCTAACACTTTCTCTTTTCATAGTTTATCTAACAAAATTTTTTAGCACAGAGTACTGGAATTTAAACAAAGCCCAGGTGTTAAAATTCCATTGTTCACAAATTGAATTAAAACATTTGCCACGAACAGCAGCTTGTCTTAATTTTTGGGTTGAAAAATCATCTGAAAAGCAGCGAATTCAACAATCTGTGAATTCTTTTGAATCGACGAACTTCGAATGTGATGCTGTGTTATAAACACGCGAAACCTACGCATATTGTCCACCTTTTGTAAATTACTGAACACTGAACACCTCAAGAAGTCGATAGCCGACTCATATTTGCATAAACTTAATCCATTTTATGGTTGGGATTTGAGGAGGAAACGATCGCAAAGACCTCTTGTGGGCTTCCAGATCTTGAGGTTTCCATCTCGGTTCAAGCAAAAGTTATTTTTTTTACACCTGGGCGACATTTCTTATGTTTGAATTCGCAATCGAATACTGAGGACTGAGGCGAGTTGTATTTGCATGTTCCAAACGGTTTAACGCAAGAGCATGTAGGTGTAACAAGTTTAAAATGTTCCTAGGGTGCAGTTTCCTATTTTTGATCAACTGAAAGAATTTTAGATATTATGAGAATTTTAAATTGTTTTGTATTGTCTAAAGCAATTTTAACAAGTCCTGCAGTAAACATCTTAGATATGAAATTCCTTTCTGTTTGTACTCTTTGACTATTAGTTTTTTTTAAATATGCTTAAAACCTGGTATAGTTTTTGTCTCTTCGTTTGTTTGAAGCTTAGTAGGTTGTTAAATACTTGTAAGTCCCGAAATGACTAGGAAAGTCCCGAATTTAGGCATTTTGTCCAAGAGTCCCAAAAACTAAGCTTTTGTGCTGGAATTATGCAATCTAGGGTTTTAATTTCTTAATCACTAAAAAAATTGACATCGTAACCTAAAAATTTTCGTTGCAGCGTAATTCGCTTAGTATAGGGTGTTTTTTTTAGACGTGTGGTTTTCAATCTGGCACTACTTTTTTCGGAGTTGGTCTTTTTGACAGTTGTCACTTGATTTATGCTCAGTTTGGTTTGCCATTTCGTCAAACGACCATCAAGCGCGTCGCACGTTCGGTGAATGGGCCCAAAACCAGATGGCCACCGATCCCGATTTTCACAAGAAAATTTTGTTCAGCGATGAAGCTCACTTTTGGTTGAATGGGTACGTCAATAAGCAAAGTTGTCGCATTTGGAGGGATGGTAATCCACAAGCCATTCTTCAGACGCCGTTACATCCTCAAAAAGTCACTGTTTGGTGTGCTCTATGGGCTGAGGGAATCATTGGTCCATATTTCTTCAAAAATGAAGCCGGCCATAATATTACAGTCAATGGGGAACGCTATAGAGCCATGATTAATGACTTTTTCGTGCCTGAATTGGAGGATGTTGATGTGGACGACCTTTGGTTCCAACAAGACGGCGCTACATGCCATACAGCGAACGAAACAATCAATTTATTGAAGGAAACTTTTGGTGAGCGCATTATCTCGCGTCGTGGGCCTGTGGCGTGGCCTCCAAGATCGTGCGATTTAACACGGCTGGACTATTTTTTGTGGGGTTATGTGAAGTCGTTTGTTTTCGCAGATAAGCCCGAGACGATTGACGCCTTGGAAGAGAATATTCGACAGGTTATTGCTGACATACGGCCCCAATTGCTGCAAAAAGTGGTCGAAAATTGGGCCTCTCGGCTGGCTCATATTTGCTCATTTTTTGATTCTAAATTTTACTATGGTCGACTATGCGAATTGAGTCGATTAAAACATGTTTAGATGAATGTTTAGTTATTCCTTATGGGTCGACCATTTTATATGTTTTATTTTCTAATGAAGCGGGCTAATCGGTCAGTATTGAATATTATGTAGATAAAGTATGGTGGCGGCTCATTGAAATTGTAATGAATTTTAAAACTAGATTATCTGCCAGAAATAGTGCATCTTACCTTATGGGATTTTTTTTTTTAAAATAAATAAAGAATGTGAAAATTTGCCCAGATGTCATATAAAATAATTTTGGCAAACGATTGTATAAAATTCAACTACTTTGCGAGGGGAACTTTTAGAATTTTAGAATTTCAGAATTCAGCATTAAAAATTTTCCGAAAAAGAACTATTTTATTTAGGAAATAGCATGTATTTATCATATGATGATTTGGTGTTTAGCTAAATCACGTGAGAAGCCTTATTAAAAAAAAAGACATTTTTTAACTGATTTTCTAAAAAAAAGTGACTAAGGCCCGTTTGCGCGTATTATTCTTAAAAAATTAAGTTGTGGTTAGCCTACTTAAACCGTAGAAATTCTTCGACTTAAATTTTTTAAGTTGTACATAAGTTGCTAAGTTTTGTTGGTGCAAACGGCACTTAATGGGTAAAAAAAACACATCATCGCCGTTTCCTAAAAATATTATTGAAATTTTTAACACTTCCCATGAAATTTTTATCAATGTACCTACATATGAACTAAAAGTATCTTACCTTTCCTATTGAGTCATTTAGTGGTTTTGTAATCCAAAAATAAAATTTTATAGAGTTGAAAGTTGTTTAAAGCACACCACACACTCACACAGATAAACTTATTTTTCTGCCAGAAAAGCTAATTCCCAGCTCAAGACCAACACTTGCGAGTATTTTTCAACAAAAAACCAGATAGCAAAAATAAAAAATTGCCACCAATTCTGCAGCCCACTAAGCGTGACACTAGACTCTAGATTGCTATAAGATGTTGCACTTCAGGTATGGTGGCCTTGGTCTTTTTATTAATTAAACCATAAAACTTTTTTTTTAACAGTAAAACTTTTTAAATATCAAATTTTTATCTCGACACCGACTAGACTAGGTTTAGCTCCAGATTTTATTCCTCATTTAGCACATTTTTCTATTGTAAAAATTGGCGATTTTCCGAATTTTCCATAATAATTATGCAAAACAAATCCAACTTTTCGCGCACAAATACACGCACGAAAGCGCATTAAATTCTGTTAAAAACAAAAAAAAAATTGTTGTTATTTTGTTTTTAACTGCAATCATCTATGAGTTGCACGCGCACAATCTTCGTAACTCCGTTACCGAACTCTCTGGTTACCTGTTCTGTACTGAAAAAGCTGCGGTTTCAGTCAGTTTACCTGTTGCGATTCCGCGAGATTTACTCACCGTGTATTGGTTGGTCTTAACTCGCTGTTGTTGTCGAAAATCGTTTTGGTATTCCTTTAGTAGTGTGAATAGGCTTTACTATCTATCAGATTTTTGTTACTATTTTTTGTACAGGTAAAATTTACCAAGTTGTCATTAACTTTAGGCTGAAAGAAAACATTTTTTTTTGGCTTCGCTTCATTTTAAAAGTGCCTACACAGACCTCATACCGCGTCAATCTACTTGAGAGCTTACAACGTTGGATACCTGGATTAATGCTGCTATACATATTTTTCAATTCGCATGAAAACCACAAATACAATGTAAACTTGGCTTAAATGTATTCGTTGTTATGTTAATATTTTTAGAGATCACGACACCATCGTCTTTAAGTCGATGGAGTTCGGCGGAACTCCATGGAGTCAAATGTTTTGCACGACATGGCAGAAAATGTAGAGTTTTCAATCGAAAAATTTTCAACAACTGAAACTTGCAAGTGGGTAGAGGTTGAAAAGCTTTTCTTATTCATAGATTGTTAGTACTCAAGGTAGTTTGTTGAATAGGTTCCGAAACTAATTGTTTTTTTTTGGGTATTTTTTGACTCATGTGTCTTCTATGAAAAATGCCACATGAATTCTAATGAGTTTTAAATCGTGAACGTGATCGAACATACATATTAATATTACGTTTTTAAAAATTGGTAATGCAAAATAGTTTGGGCGAGGAAGTTTTCAATATAACGTAGGAATTAAAAAGTTACATAATTTCAAGCACTTTTGATTTTGGAGAATAAGTATATTGAAAACAAGGTTCCTTGCTTGGGTCTTTTGTTTTAATTTATCCTGCAAGTCAAAGAACCATGCAAGAAATAGCGTTTTTCGTGCCCCTGGGCTAACTTTTGAACCCGTGTAATTTTCACTTTGGTACAGGTCTTTTTAAAAAGGACACAGTCTCTAGTTTCATCCATATATGGCTTCAAGGGCCACCGAATTGCAGGGGGATGGTGAGGGTGATTTCTGTGAAAAATCGCGAGAAAGTTCATTAACCCCTCACCATCCCCCTGCAATTCGGTAGCTCTTGAAGCCATATATGGATGAAACTAGAGACTGTGCCCTTTCCAAAAAGTCCTCTACCAAAGTGAGAACTACACGGGTTCAAAAATTAGTTTAGGGGGGCAAAATCGTGCATCGTTCTTTTTGGAGAAGAAATTAATTTTTTTATCAATAAAAAAACAGTTCAGAAATGCTGTTGGCTCTTTTAGAAGAAAAAAATACATTTAAAATTTTTTGCGATACTTAAAAATATAAAAACATGAAAGTACAGCGAAGTCCGAAGCAAAACTTGGCTTTGTTTTCTGAAAATATTGATAGAAATAAAATGTTGTGTGTTTTTTGGTGGTTTGCATCAACTATCCTCAGGAACTTAAGCTCAACTTAAATTATTTAAGTCCCAGAATTTCTATGGTTTCAGTAGGTTAAGAACAACTTAATTTTTTAACACGTTGACTGCCACCATGGAAGAAAAAAAATTGGGTCCCAGAGGGCAGTACAAGAATTGCCTTGAAATGATATTTTTTTCATGAATCTCCGAGATATACTGCAATATACTGCTTCTGGTTCCAGATTGGACTCAATTCATAAGACAAAATTCAAAAAAGGTTTCCCAGACTGTCTATTATTTTTTCCATAAGTTTTATACAGTTCTGTGCATCCGTAAAGTATTGGGTCTTATGCTAAAACAAAGTGTTGTGAGACCATATGTGCCCATTTTAATGTGAGAGCACGTCGTCAACGTGTTAAGAAATGTTGGTGCAAACGACCATTAGAATTTTAAAAACGTAGCTAGTCACTTAGCGGTGAGATGACTTGTAATAAATATTTTTTTAAGTTAACAGCTACTTAAACCACATTTAAAATAGAATCCAAAAAAAATAAAAAATAAATTTTGAAAAATCTTAAAACAAGCTTTTATTTATAAATTGTACTGAAAGGGAAAAAATAACTTTTTAGGCGCTCTGTATCAGAAATAAAAGCGAGATAAATATTATTTTATTTTTTATGCTTTTATTTCTGATACACAGTGCCTTAAAAAGTACGTTTTTTTAAATAAGAGCTTTTAAAATTTTTTTTCCTTTGATTTTAATAAATATTATTCATTTTGTATTTGATTACTATCACTACAAATCCAAAATACCGTCTGTCTTGTGCCACACTCAAAAAAAAATAACAAAAACCTCGCTCCTATATTGACAAAATTTGATTTGTTGGATCTGAACAATTTTTTTGTTCGATTGATAAAAGAATTGTTTAAAAAACAAAAATTTGTAAATATTTGTAACAGTTTTATATCATTTTGACAAATTAGGCTTTGTTATATTCACAATTATTTTATTGATTTAACAAAACATCATTTGTAAATTTATTTTTGTTAAAAGAGCATTTTTTTTTGTTGAACAGAGATTTCCCTCCACAAATATTTGTTCCAATTGACTGTTTTTTGCAATTTTAACAAAAATTTGGTTGATTTAAGAATTATTTTATCCATATGACCCATTTTTTCATTCACCGAGGAATAAATTTCCCCTTGTTGATTTAACAAAATAATTTTGTTGGCTCATAGATTGATTCTTTGGAGCCATTTTTCCACCACTCTTCCACACATATCGGCCGGAACGTTGGCAATTTCGCGTTCGATATTGTTCCTGAGCTCCTCTAACGTTGTTGGCTTGTTGGCATAAACCACCGACTTAACATAACCCCATAAAAAGAAATCCAACGGCGTTAAATCGCATGAGCGAGGTGGCCATTCGACCGGACCATCTCTCGAGATTTAACGATTACCGAACTTCTCCTTCAATAGATCAATTGTTTGACCAGCTGTGTGGCGTTGCTCGTTCGTGAACTTCAACATGATAAAAATGTAAACCTTGGCAGAAGTTTTAGAATTGCCAGATCATAAAAAAAGTTTTAGGGTGCGTTTTTATTAAAATACAAAATTGTTATGTCCTTATTGAAAGACCCTTTATATACTTTTTAGTCTTCAAATATAATATACTTTCTTTAGAAATATCCTCACAAACTTTTTGACTGCATAATCGGATTCAGCGACCCCAAAAACCCCTAGATGCGATTTTTTCCCGGGAAATTTGAGGAAAAAGTTAATCACGTTATCTTTACAGAACCTTTCGTTATCCGTACAGACTTCTGTATGCCAGAATCAGATTAAGCGGTCCCAGAAACCCCCAGATGAGATTTTCTCCGGAAAATTTGAGGAAAAGGATAATCAGGTTATCCTTACAAGACCTTTGGTTATCCCTTCAGACTTCTTAATGCCAGAATCGGATTCAACGACTTCAAAAACCCCCAGATGAGGTTTTTTTCGGAAAATTTGAGGAAAAAGTTAATCACGTTATCCTTACAGAACCTTTCGTTATCCGTACAGACTTCTTAATGCCAGAATCGGATTAAGCGGTCCCAGAAACCCCCAGATGAGATTTTTTCCGGAAAATTTGAGGAAAAGGATAATCAGGTTATCCTTACAAGGCCTTCCGTTATCCCAACAAGCACAATGTAGTGAAAATATTGTATTATCGTCGGAGTTACGTATGTGTGCAAAGTTTTAAGTCAATCGGATGAGTGGAAGTGGGCACAAATTAGATTACAAGATTTGATCCTCACAAACAGACAAATAGATCAGAAATCAATCTAAATATTAAAAAAAAATAAGTACTCATCATAAATAAAAACTTAATAAATGATGCTTTCGTGCAATTAAAAAAAGATACCCTTTTACTCAGCAATTCAGCAACTTATTTTCATTTCTTTTCTTGCATACGCCATACAAAAATGAAAAATCTTGTAATTGTTGTCAGTGCATAGAAAGGGTAACTATTCACCTGTCTGTTCACTTTCAAATCATAATCAGTTGAAGAATTTCTATCAGAAAGTTGAATTGTAGTGAATTGTAAATAATTTCTTTGTCGACTGTGTGATCTTGCACGGAATGAATAAAATATGTTTTATGTTGTGATGTTGCGACTTGAAAAGAATAACAATAGAAAAGTCAGCGGTAATTGTAGTCTAACTTACTGTAAATATCATTAAAAAAAAAGCTCAATTTACATCTTATTCACATTTAATATACCTTAATTAAGATTATATTAAGATTACAGCATAATTAGCCACGTGATAGATAATATAGTTCTCCTTGACACATCAATAATAATGAATTCAATATTTCCCACTCAATTTATTTGCAAATCTTTGGATAACAACTACTCCTCCCTCGAAGCAAGTTTAATTCAATAAAATGCAATTATTATTCATGGCAAAATGTCATTCATCCCAAATACGGGTTCCTCGTTTACGCCTTACGAAAATTATAAAAGAAAATGAAAGTCAAAACGGCCGCCAACCTCAACAGATTTACCAAATATTGAAGATCTTTCCAAGTATTTCGATGCGAAAAACAAATAAAAAAAACTTGCAAGAAATTTCGTTTAACAGCCAAAATGGAAGATATCAAACCCACAGGCCGCCAAAATGCCAAAATTTGGTAAAAGAACATTGATTAAAAAGAAGAATTCGCTAAACCGGTTCAAGAAAATCGGCTTTCGTTTAAGACGCACAATAAAACGCTATAAATAAGTGTATCTGGCAAAAAAAAAATTGCCAAACTCTAAGTTCGTGTTTCACATATTTCGGTGTAAAGAACTTGCAAGAATAAGAAATGTTGGTAGAATTCTATTTCCATACAATGGACCAACCATCTGAAAATGCGTTGGAAGTTTTCGGAAGAGTAAGGAAAACCTACACCTCACTTGAGAAGGTGAAATTGATGAAGTTCATTTTATTGTTGGTCCATAATTCGCAATCAAAATGAAAATCAATGTTTTTTTGGCAACTCCCAACCATTTTTGTGTACATTGGCTGGCCATTTAGGGTTTGGAGCCCGGGTCAGTGAACAGATTGCCTGATTAAACGACAAGTATTAGATATTAGATACTCTTATAGGATGAACTCGGTTCCTGAGGCGAATAAACTTTGGATTGAAAGTAATTTGATTCGCTTTGATTTGGGCAATTTCCACTGATTTCTACCAATTTATTGCTTAATTACCCCTTCTCAACGTTAACGATGTTATGTGGAAATTTTGATTGATTGGAACTTGTGATTCTCGCTGTAAGAATTCTACGAAAATTTTGTTTAGGAAATGTGAGATTTGGTACTCAGGTAGTGAAGTTTTGTATGGAATTATTAACTAGGTATTGAAAGCGTACTTTGAAAACGAGTAAAACATTCTATAAAAAAAATCAGAAAAAAAATTTGCGTTTAAAAAATGTCTTTTAATTATAGAATAGAAATTCGGTAAAAAAAATGTTTTTATAAGTCAGAATAATGTGGTAAGAACCCCCCTTCGATTCACTTTTTCGTGTTTTTTTGTTTGGAGTTTAGTAAAAGTGTGACTTATTTTATGGACAGCCACTTACTTTACTTCGCTCGTCATTTCATGCAATTTTCTATAGACACGAACAAAGTTTTTGATTTGATCACCATATTTCACCAAAAAAATCTTCCATCAACCGTTTAGTTATCGATCTTGGACCTTTAAAATACTCGCGAAAATTTCTTGATTCAATTTCCTTTATAAAGGGTCTTTCAACAAGGACATAACAATTTTGTATTTTAATAAAAACGCACCCTAAAACTTTTTTTATGATCTGGCAATGCTAAAACGTCAGTCAAGGTTTACATTTTTATCATGGTGAAGTTCACGAACGAGCAACGTTTGGAAATTATTAAAACTTACTACCGAAATTCTGAGTCGGTGGTCGCAATCGTGCAATCTCGAGAAATGGTCCGGTCGAATGGCCACCTCGCTCATGCGATTTAACGCCGTTGGATTTCTTTTTATGGGGTTATGTTAAGTCGTTGGTTTATGCCAACAAGCCAACAACGTTAGAGGAGCTCAGGGACAATATCGAACGCGAAATTGCCAACGTTCCGGCCGATATGTGTGGAAGAGTGGTGGAAAATTGGCTCCAAAGAATCAATCAGTGCAATGCTCGCGGTGGCCATATGAACGACATCGAATTTTATACTTAAATGAAACATGTCCACTACACCTGGGATAAATTTCAGCCCGATATCTCAATTATTCTGTGTTTTATTTAAATACAAAATTGTTATGTCCTTGTTGAAAGACCCGATATCAATTAATACTAAAGATACATACCGGTCTTTTAAAATCGATATAAAGTCCACTGAACCATTGAAATTTTATGTAGTCCAAGATTCCGCTTGTAAATAGCTGGGGAGAACTTTTCTGATTGAAGAAATTTGTATAATCAAAGCTTCGCACCTGAAAATTTTGGGTTTAGTTCAGGTTTATTTTCCGTTTGAAGGTCTGAAAACAATATGAGGCTTCCAAAAATAGATGGCGCTGTTTTGAAGCATGAAAAGCTTCTTTTGAATAAACTAATCCTAATAGAAGGTAAAGAGAAACTTGCAAGACAAAATATTATTTTGAGTAATGATTTTTTTTTTCAATTTTGGCTCGTGATTTTTTTTCAATTTTGGCTCGTCTTGCAGTGAACGCTTTGAACTAAACGACGTTTGGCTTGGGGGCCTATTGCGGTTATCGATATCTATTCGATCGACCATCGTTGGCCGGAACGATCGAAAAACAATTTGGTATTGCGTAAGGTTCATCGTTCAAGCAATCGCTATTGTGAATTTTTTAGTGTTTGACGTTTGGGAATTCACATTGTTGAAGTTATTTAAATGTTTAAAAATGACTTCAACGCAGAAAATACAATATTAAGCTCCCTTAAAACATAGAGGAGGTGGATGACAATGGCGATATGAGCGAAATTACACCAGAAGACGGTTTTACAAACCAACGTCAAGGCGAAAATATTAAACACCGAATGTTGAGTTCTTTGAATTGACCAATATTTCAAATCTATGTGAATAAAACAGTTTTTAAGTTCATTTTTTATTTAAATTATTTTTATACCACTTTGGTCTTATTTATCTTCATTTTTTAAACCAATTTTTATATTGGATTTTTGATCAAGATATTCCTCATTAATAATTTCCTAATGTATACAAATACTTCCACTTTATTATTAGCCTCTAATTTTGATAAAAAAAAGTAATTGCAATACTTCACCGATCGCTAACTTGACATAAACTTCACCGAACGTTCACGAACGATAAAATCGATGATCGCAATACCAATTTTTCGATTTGACATTTCAACGATCGATTGACGAAGCTCACAATAGGGGCCTTGGTCTGTAGCCTGTATGGTTGGACTAAGATTGAAAACAATTCATTCGATTTTGTTATGGGATTTCCTACAAGACGTTTAATTATTTACAATGGTTATAGGCCCTGAACTTTGCCCGTTCCCTACAATATTCCTTTATATTCTCAATAATTTTCTTTATAACCTGTGATAAATCACAGATTAAACTATTAATATCAGGAGTGGGCAGACTTTTCCAGGGTACGAGGTACTTCTAATTTTTTCAAGGTGTTGCGGTCCACCCAGTGGCGTAGGTGTGAAGGTACATGTGTCGTCTACACATTCATCGAATCATTTGCTTAAGTAAACACAGTTGTATCGATTGTGAAAAGCCGATTCTCCAGTCAAGCTGGCGTCGGTGTTCCATAAAATATGTTTCTTTTAGTATGCGCGTCTTATGTCTTAGTAAAGGCGGTCACCCCAAAATGTCTTGGCGGTCCACCGGTCGATCGCGATCGACTTATTGCCCACCCCTGATCTATGTGTTATAAAATCTGCTCCAATCTGACTCCCTCGGCTGTTATTTTTTAAACCCGTGAAAATATTTTAATCATGTTGGCACCATTCAAAGGATTGTCACTAAAGAATTTCTTTAAACACAAATGAAAACCACCTCACCTAATTTCTGCATCCCCCTTCGCTGGTTTAAATTTTGGTTTAAATTTCATTTCATCTAAAATCTATTTTACTGGATTTTTCTGTATAAAAGCTAACCTATCAGATGAAAGCGGGTCCCGTGCCATTTCCGATATCTTTAAAGGGATTTTAATCGGATTTTTATCTCCAAAAGATGTCCATTCTATTTTAAATAACGAAACGTAACCAATGTCCACAAAAGTGGGTTATTTGTAATCAATTTAGAGTATATATACTATAATAGTACTAATGATTCTTGGTTATTGAACATAGTATGTTAATTTATGACTAGAGGGATTATTTTCTTCACAAGTTCACAGAAGGAGGACTAATTAGTCTTTAAAACGGGTAACTACAGCAAATTTAAAAGAGGATGAAATTAATGAAAGAATTTAAAAGTCTATAATACTCGTATAAGATGATCGATTTGTTTTTAATTAGCCTCGATAACTTGGCTTATCTAAAAAACCCTCAACAAATAAGTCAATAAAAAATTTTCCAAGGACGATTCTAAAAAAAAAAACAAAAGGAGTGAAAACATCCTTAAAATTAAAGACTGCTCCTAATTGTTTTTTTGTGTTTTTCCGAAAAGTCCAGAAATAATTAAATATTTCCCCTTCTGCCGTCAACAAGAATTTAACTATCACTGTACAAATATAAAAAGGACTTTTTGAGAACGATTTTCAAGGATTTAGATTTAGCAACGACGCCGATGCCATGACGATGATTATGACGGACGCCTGGCATAATAAAGTTTCGTCATTAACATTTTAACTTTTACTTAAAGGACAGGTCTTGATAAATTGCTAAATATTTATAACCAACACTAAAACAGATATTTATTGAATGTTGCTAAGTGGAATTTCTCAATAGAATTTCGTTGAAAATAGCCAATTATTTGAAATTTGGAGAATTCGGAGGATAAAA
Organism: Chrysopilus asiliformis; assembly: GCA_964034945.1. Lineage (NCBI taxonomy): Eukaryota > Metazoa > Arthropoda > Insecta > Diptera > Rhagionidae > Chrysopilus > Chrysopilus asiliformis. The sequence continues at coordinate 57,001,610 of OZ035963.1, read as the reverse complement.
TTAATATATCTGGATCGTTTTTCATCGGTGACGGTTCGGTCGGTGGTAAGAAAAAGGTTGTTGTTTTCGATATTTCACGGAGCCATTAAAATTGAAATTAAAGGTAAATTTTGAAACTTTAATTGATTTATTGTTTCATCAAATTAAGACTTCTTTAGGAAAGGTAATGAAAATGTGATTTTATTGAGAATTTTTGATATTAGATGATTTACAGCCTTATTCTAGCTACGGTCATTAGTCACAACTCGGTCACAAGAGCCTCAAATTCTATGGACTTGTGACTTGTGACTTAAGTATCACAACGCCAGAATACGGCTGTTAATTTCATTTAAAAAAAAACACATCACAAACATTTCGTCATTATCAATAATTTTTACATGATTTTGACAAAATTTCGATACTTTTTAGAAAATATGCCGAAATTTTCAAATGACCGCAATAGCAAAGTAAAAACGAAGTTGTCGAAAAATATTCATGCCTTTTAAACAAAATGACAAAAGATTTTGCATGTCTTTTAAAAAGTCTGCAATTATTTCAATTACTTGCGTATTTTTCCTGAAGTGGTCATGTAGGTATAGAGAGTCAAACCCAAGACATTATAATCAAGTCGCTTGCTGAACAATTGAAGAACCTATTCATTAAAAGCAAAGATTGTAACCACAATAATCATGTCGCGATTTAACCAAGAGGGTCACGTTTAAGGTTAACTTCGCTAAATATTTATCTAACATGAAAGAAGAAATTCCATAAATTTCAGCAATTTTCATGTGTCAAGATAATTTTGAACATGATTGATGCAATTTTTACGTTTTGAGGGAAATTCGGTTTATAGGTTTGAATATAATTCAAATGTGGAGAAAACAAGATTATCTTAAGAGTAATACGAGTAGATACTTTCTCTGAACTTGAAGATGAATAAAATAGTGAAATAATGAAATTTAATAACAAAGCAATTAACTTTTTTTTGAAGTTAAAACTTCACGCCCGTTATATTTTTTCTCCTCAAAAGTTTCTTGGTTTGCCCAATTATGAGAAAATGAGGAATGGTATTTATCTATATTTATATCTCTATGTCTATTAGCATTTTTGGTTGAATAGCCCGTATCTGTCATTATCTATATCAAGCCTCGGCACTGCTTGGCTCGTCTGGCTCCTCAATACGATAACATTTTTATTCAAATTTTACGAGATTACAATCAATGTATGAACGTTTTTACTCGACTCTCCAACGCAATGATACGTGTTGGTTGACGACGGCCACTTCGGCAGCCGAAATCAAACGATTGACTAACAATCGATGGAGCGAGCCTACGACAGTCATTCAGTATGATTTCTGCTGTTGATGCGTACGGGTGTATACATTTGCTCTCCAAAATTATAATTGCTTCCCAAAGAACACTGATGTACGAAATTTTTTCAGAAATTTGATTTTTTTAGTTTTCCTTTTCCATTATGAAGCGCTCATATTCAAATTCAAATACTATGTCGTGGGATTGGGAAAACAAATATTTAATAACCACAAATAATAATAACCGTCAATGTCTAGTTTGCAGTTACATGTCGAATAAAAAATTCAATCTAAAACGCCATTACAACAGCTGTCATAAGTTCGATTTTGCCCGATGCAATGAAGTAGAAAGAGTAAGACAGGTTGACAACTTAAAGAAATTTTCTTTTAGAGAAATTTCCTTTAGGCGGAACAAATGATTCTGAAATTGCATAATGATAAATTGTGTAGTTCACTGTTCCTAAACGTCTCCATCAAAAGCGAAAGAGCGTAAAAAATGAAAATGATGCGTTTTCTCATTTTGTGTTATAGTATATGAAGAAACATAAAATTTTTTCGAGTAGTAGTAAATCACTACATACATGGTGCCGAGGCCTGATCTATATACAAAAATGTGTCAACCTCTGACGGGAGAAATTCAAAAATGCGAGCTGCACGAATTGACTTGAGATAGGTATGTTACGTAATGGAGATAACTCCGTCTGTCTGCTATAGGTTAGAGTTGACTTGTCAAAAAGTTGACTCGGATCAGATCACAGAACTATATAACATAGAACAACTATCACCATACAAAGCTCTGCTGAAAAATGGTCCCAAAAGTATTTCCCTTTTTATCGTACTTGAACGCATCTACTGAACTGTATGAGGTCGCGAAATTCAAATTTAGTTTGCCGCGAAATTCAAATTTCACAAGTTTGAGACTAACTTTAGGCGCAAACAAATAACTTTAGGCGCCAACACCATTCCGAAAGTCTATTTTCCTTTGACAGCTCACAGTTTAAACGAGAGGAGTATATTTATTTTCATACGGTTATCTCGCTCTTACTTGACTCGTTTTGATTCACTGAACTGTATTGAAATGGGACCATTTGAGACAGCAAATCGAGCGATCTAGTATATCTATGGGTATGTTACATAAGGGAGATAACTCCGTCTGTTTGCTATAGGTTAGAGTTGACTTGTCAATAAGTTGACTCGGATCAGATATACAATATTATTTTTTTCAGTGTGTTCCCTCGATTTATGACGTCTTTGGGCGAGTCAAGTTGCATCATTTTGTGTCATATACAAAAACTTTTTGCATTTTTTTAAGTTGCTGCAGAATTTTACACGGAAATTTCTAGTGGATGTTTTCTTACAGCGATAACCAAGGCGATAACTAAAAGACTCATGCAGGAATTCCTTGTGAATTTCATATAGAAATTCCGCAAAGTAAAGAATTTTTAACAAATAATATTCTTCTTTGTGCCTTCATGCTTCGAACTTGACTTTTTTACCATTATAATTCACACATCCGACAATTTCTTCTAGTTAAGTATATTTACTCCTATTTACTCCTAGTTAAGTATATTTACTCCATAAATAGTTGCGTTTTATTAATGTTCTGAAGCAGTTCAGAACAAGCTTTCCGTACAAAATCCTGCACCACCTTTTCATCTCGGACAGCGTTTGGAAGAAAGGGAAATTTTATACGGTAATGTAAGGTAATGAAATGCTGCTAACTTCAACATAATAATTCTGACATTTTATTTTCAATTGGGGATTTTCTGTTGGTGGTTAGTTAGTTCTGTTAGACAGCTAAATAATTTTAAACATGGGAGGTGGCAAATCGTGAGTACAGCAAGAAATTATAACAGTAAGGCACTTGGCACACCGAATGCGAATTCGCACCGCATAGCGAAAAAGTTCAAACTTACCAAGCGATCTTATATTGTATGTAGTCTACATGAGTTCTAATTTTGCAAAGACTGCAATTTTGGGGAGACCGCATTGTTAAGTACTGTAACACAGCGAAACGAAAACGAAATGTCAAATTCCAAAAAAATTTCGCTGTGCGAAATTTCGTTCGCAAAAGTAGTACTGTGCTTCAGCGAAAACGAAAAAAATTTTGGAAAAAAATCAGCTGGTTTGATCGGCTTCCGATTTTCACCAAGAGATGTCAGACACAATTTCTTCACATTTTTCACATCTGAAAAGAACGCCCTGAGGCATTCTTTTCGCACGAAATAATGACATATTTATATTTAATTTGAATAAATATAATTTGAATAAATAAGTGAGAAAACCTTTGTTTTTTTTATTTATTTTGTAGGAAATATGAGCCAAAAGGTAAAAATAGTGTGGTCATCAATTGAGAAAACAAAATTGTCGGAATTAATGGAAAGATATCCGTCACGCAAATATGGGGATGTTTTTGAGCGGCTTTTTCTTCGCTTCTGCAACAAAGCTAGAGCTAAACCAGCTGCCCCAATTACGATAGCTTTGTCTTGGTCCACTATTGCTAAAATTTTTTTCTTGGGAAATCAAGATTTTTCACATAAAACAACGTTACTACAAATGCTTTTTTTAGTATACGAAACACAAACACAAAATGACAATTCAAATGTCTCCAAAATCTCCAAAGCGAAAATTTTCGCAGTCGATTAATGCCCAGATTTTTTCGTTTTCGTTTCGCTGTGTTACAGTACTAGCCTTTACGTAATACAAAATTAGAGCTCATGTAGATGACATATGATATAAGATCGCTTGGTAAACTTGAACTTTTTCGCAATGCGGTGCGAATTCGCATGCGGTGTGCCAAGTGCCTAACGGCCTACTGATGCAACCAACGTGAAGTTAGTTGCGATTGAACTCGATGAAATTTCCCACTTACTCTGGATCGTTTTTTTAATGTTTAGTGTTCTAGAACATTAAAAAAACGCTACTAATATTAATTTAAATTGTTTAGAGTTTGCGGTTTTTTTATATGGCTGCTGGGAGAATCAAAGTAAAAAATCGCATGCTAGGTGAATGGGAAACAGAGCATGTAAACATGCAATTTCCGCAAAAAAACAAAGAAATGCTCTTTGGTGAATAAGAGTTAGCAAAGATTCAAACCATTGAGTTAAGAGAATGCTAAAACCGGACTTAAAATTAAGCAAAGCTTCACATCCTATCAATTATTCAGTTTTTATTTATGACGTCACTGATTTGGTATGAAATATTTCATATCTGTTTTCCGTATGAAAGAACCATGCAAGAAATTCAGTTTTTCGTGCCCTGGGTTAATTTTTGAACCCGTGTAGTTTTCACTTTGGTTGAGGACTTTTTGGAAAGGGCACAGTCTCTAGTTTTATCCATATATGGCTTCAAGAGCCACCGAATTGCAGAGGGAGGGTGAGGGGTTAACGAACTTTCTCGTGAGCACAACTTCCATTTCTGCAATGATTTCTGTGAAAAATCACTAGAAACTTCGTTAACCCCTCACCATCCCCCTGCAATTTGGTGGCTCTTGACGCCATGTATGGATGGAACTAGAGAGTGTGCCCTTTCAAAAAAGTCCTCAACCAATGTGAAAACTTCACTGTTTCAAAAGTTAGTTTAGGGGCAAAATCGTGCATCGTTCTTTATAGCATGTAACAGAATTTTTTGCCCAGTTTCATAAAGAAATCCTCGTTATAAAACGTGACTTTTTCTTTATGAATTTCCGCAGATTTGTCCTCTTGGGAATAAAGGTTAGGATCGTTTTTTTTGGCGCCCCTCCACCTCTACTTCGGTACCCTTCCCCTGTTAACTTGTGAACCACTCGACCGATTGAGAGAAGTAACTAGCAGATAAGCATCTTCCATTAAAAACATAACAAAAGCTATAATTGCCAATCTGGCAATTATTGAAAATCCGTATGGTGATTTAAGTGAACGGCGAACAGTTGTATCAAAATTCCACTTTGAAGTCAAATTTCCCAATAAGATTTTTTAAAACTTATTCCAATCGGATTTTGATGTATGGGAGTTTTATGTAGAATCATATCCTAAATAACTTTTGTTCTTGGACTTTTTTGATAAGATGCATCGTTTTTGATATATTCGCAAAAAACGTTTTCGTTCGTATGGGGGGTACCCCCCCCCCCCCCCTAATGGTCCATTTTTGCCCATTAACGAACTTGGCCTCGCATTTTACGAAAAATGGAACTGTGCAAAATTTCTAGTCTCTAGCTCAATCCGTGCGCCCGCAATCCGCGCCACAGACGGACAGACAGACGGACAGACAGACGGACGGAAATGCAAAATTCAATTTTTTTTATCATTCTAAACACACTGGTGTAATTCATTTTTGTGTGTGATGACGGGATCTTGGCGTTACAAACGGTAAGGCAAAGTTAGTATACCCTTTGGTATACATCCCTTGCTCTATCTGTCAACTACCGTCCTTGCTATTTTCTGGACCGCTGAAGGGATTTTTATCGGGCTTTTACTGTTGAACAGGTTGTGACATAAACAAATTTTCTGCTTAAAACTACCCACCCCCGTCCCGTAACTTCTCGCCTGCTGTCTTCTGAACGGCTGAAATGATTTTTAACAGATTTTTACCAGTAGATAGGTTTAATGTCAAGGACACTTCCTTTCCACTAAAATTTACCCACCCCGTCCCCTGTAACCTTTCTATCTACAAAATGGCTGAAGTAATTTTTATCACTGCAACATTCTACCACGAGACAGAAGCACGGGGTGGTGTGGGAGAATGCTTTCGTGAATTTTTTTTCCTCTCAAACTTTTTGTCATAAAAATTAAAATCAATTTCTGAATACGATAATAAGCAAGTACCTACGAGTGGAGTAAAAATTTCAATACTATGCCTTGACCATTGCAATATCTCCAATGTTGAACAGCGCAATTGATATTGATGTTTATTATTGATATGACAATGACAGTGGAAAAAAATTTAATAAAATAAATAAAAGTTAATTATGAGGTAAATTGAAAGATGTCTCAAGTTATGCTAATAGGCGATATGCATAAAAACGATATTCCCGCAAAATTCCCCACACTCTTCAATGTTTGTATGGCTGTGTATGATCCATTTGGTTGATTTGATTTTCAGCATATCAAATTTCAACATAAAAGTGACATCTTCTGTGAAGATCTAATTAAAATCGTAATCTTAAGACCATCTTCTTTACATGCTATAATGCTGTGCGTATTCTATATGTGCTCATTACCATCGTATTGTAGTTGAATAAAAGTTATGCTAAAAGGTAGTGCGTATCTTGGAAATGGACTCGGATTAAGGCGGATTCCTGACAAGGCAAAGAACCCTCCAGGGTACAACTGAAGGAGGTGAGTAGGTTTAACACCTTGATGGAAATGTACCCCATATCTGAATCAATGTTGACCATCACGCGGGCACATCTTAAGCAACGAGAATTTCGCTTGAATTAATTAACAATTGCTTGTCTGTTTATTTGTCACTGATGGTAATTCCTTATGGCCATTCGGAGTGCTTTTTTTTCTTCTTTAAGATCATTGCGAGGTTTTTGACTTCTGAATTATCCGTCTTAAGTACACGTGCATAAAATTTGTGAACGTCATTAAAGTATGTCGCCTTGAATATGGAGATGTTTGAGTGGAAATACTCAGAAGTTGGTGAAATTATGTAAATCTGAGTCCATCGATATTTATTTAATGAGCCTACATATAACCAGATCAAAAGAAAAAAAATAAATAATGGCGATTATTCCTTATTGAAGTATTGCAAACGAACGATAATTCGAGATAACTTTTCGTTTTTTTCTGTTCTTATTTTCTTGTTTCTGGCATTCTTCGTTCATCAGCAATTATTCCATGATATTTGTTACATTTTTAATGTCTTATGATAAGCTGGTCTAATGGGAAGAAGTTCTGTTAACACGAAACCTTTGCATAATTCGTGCATTAGCTTTTGATATTTCGAATATCTTTGAACAGATATTTTGCACGGTAAATGCCTTTAATCGTGAGGAGCAAAAAAAAACGGAAGAAATTTCCCAATAGAATATCTCAAAAATCATGAAAGATTTTTTCGCTATACAAAACGCCTTAAGATTTAAGGAAAATGGAAATTGTTTTCGATAAATTGAAACAAAATTATCCTGTGACAAAAAACTCGAAAAATTTAAGTTAATAATTTTATTTATCTAAAACTAGGGGCTGCGTCCCGAACCGTTTCGCGGTTCACCCGTGGTACGCGGCCTCCGGCGCGCGTTTCCACGCGAAAGAGTAACATAGAGGGAAAACTAAGTTTCGAGATTACTTTACCCCCTTCCCTTACTCCCCCCCTCCCCTTACTCCCCACACCTCTCGGGCTTTTTTTAATGGGTCTATGTTGGGGCTGGACCCCCGACGAACATCTATGCCAAATTTCAGGCCAATAGGTTCAGTAGTTTCCCCGAAAAAGAGTAACATAGCGCAAAAACTGGCGCCTGAGGAAATGTTTTGAAATCACTTTACCCCCTCCCCTTACTCCTCCCACCCCTCGCGCGACTTTTCCGTATGCCTATGTTGGAACCAGAACTACCACAGACGCTCATGCCAAATTTCAAGACAATCGGTTCAGCCGTTTTTGCGTGAAAGAGGAACAGACAGACAGACAGACAGACAGACAGACAGACAGACAGACAGACAGACAGACAGACAGACAGACATACAAACAGACACCAACTCATTTTTATATATTAGTATGATTGGAAAATCTAGAAAAAGGTTCAAAAAAATTAAAAAAAAAATGGGGAAAAGTTAGATAATAGTGCCACCTGTAGTTGATTTTGAAACTATTCCTACATAGATAGTGGCGCCATTTGTCGTAGATTTTGTAACTAAAGGTGGTCAATTTTTAAAATTAAAAAAAAAAAAATTGCATTGGCGAAACTTTTTGAGTTTTGTTTAATCCAGAGATACAAAATAAATTGTGGATCCTGAAAATTCAAGTTTAAATCGAGTCGAATCACTAAAAAAACAAAAAAAAAATGTTTTAAAAAGCTTTTATTAAAAAAATTGGGCACAGTCATTGCCTCCTATAAACACAAGGCCTAAAGATCTCAAAGAGATTTATCATGACGTCACATCAGTGGTAAAGCTCTTTTCGATGTTGCTATGCAATTCAAATGGAGACAAACGAAAATTCGACTTTATCGGCTTATATCTCGGAAACTGTTCCTTTGCCGGAAAAATTGTTTTCACTTTGATATAGAATATTCGATATTCTTGCTTTCAGTCATATGCCTTAGTTACCAAAGGCGAACAGAAAAAAAGTTATCGAACAAAATCTTAACAAAAGTGTGATTTTTCGTTTTCTCTTCACGTCGCTCTCCACTCCTACTTTCCATCTAAAATCATATCGATTTGGGTTTTCGCAAATAATTTAATGGATATATATTCGACATGATTGGGACATGAACCAAACGACAGATAATTACATTGAGTATAATAGTGCGTAAGTCAATTTGTTGTCGCATTAATAGTTTCCGAGATATAAGCCGATAAAGTCGAATTTTCGTTTGTCTCCATTTGAATTGCATAGCAACATCGAAAAGAGCTTTACCACTGATGTGACGTCATTTTTAGATCTTTAGGCCTTGTGTTTATAGGGGGCAATGGCACAGTGTATCAGAAATAAAAGCGAGATAAATATTTATTTTATTTTTTATGCCCCTATCTCGCTTTTATTTCTGATACACTCGGATGAGTGGAACTGGGTCAAGTTCTGAAGTCAATCGGATGAGTGGAACTGGGTCAAAAATAGATTGCAAGATTTGACCCTGACAGAGAAACAAACAAACCGATACCATAGTTAAACTATAGTTAGGAATCGTAGGGCTTTTTCCGTGTACCTACGTTGGAGTAAAGATAACCGACATACTCTGGACGCGGTTTTTCTTTCTTTCCTATGCGTAAATTACCAACAAAACACAACACATGTAAAACCTAGCCATATTTTCATACACCACCAACACATGCAATTTTCCGACAGCGGGAGATTGCATGTGTTGGTGGTGTATGAAAACATGGCTAGGTTTTACATGTGTTGTGTTTTGTTGGTAATTTACGCATAGGAAAGAAAGAAAAACCGCGTCCAGAGTATGTCGGTTATCTTTACTCCAACGTAGGTACACGGAAAAAGCCCTACGATTCCTATCTAGGTAATCTATGCCGATACGAAGGCGAGCTAAATAAAAGCTTTTAAAAATATCTGGTATTTGGTTTGATTACAGCATTTGTTTTGGTTCGCTTCGGTAATCTGTTTTTCAAAGTGATTCGGTTTATGGTTTGGTTTTGGATTTTCGTATATAAAAGTATCACTCCATATCTTTCCAGTTCAACTGATAATATCGGGTCTTTCAACAAGGACATAACAATTTTGTATTTAAATAAAACACAGAATAATTGAGATATCGGGGTGAAATTTATTCCAGGTGTAGTGGACATGTTACATTTAAGTATGAAATTCGATGTCGTTCATATGGCCACCGCGAGCACGTTTGCACTGATTGATTCTTTGGAGCCAATTTTCCACCACTCTTCCACACATATCGGCCGGAACGTTGGCAATTTCACGTTCGATATTGTTCCTGAGCTCCTCTAACGTTGTTGGCTTGTTGGCATAAACCAACGACTTAACATAACCCCATAAAAAGAGAAATCCAACGGCGTTAAATCGCTTGAGCGAGGTGGCCATTCGACCGGACCATTACTCGAGATTACACGATTGCGACCACCGACTCAGAATTTCGGTAGTAAGTTTTAATAATTTTCAAAGGTTGCTCGTTCGTGAACTTCACCATGATAAAATTGTAAACCTTGACTGACGTTTTAGCATTGCCAGATCATAAAAAAAGTTTTAGGGTGCGTTTTTATTAAAATACAAAATTGTTATGTCCTTATTGAAAGACCCTTTACATATATTTACTTTAGCTACAAGTAAACATATTTTTTGTTTACCTGTAGCAGGCTTTTTCACATCATTTTTTTAGCAAGTATAATGTTTACCTGCCCTGTGCTAAATGGCATATTTCTCTCTTGGCATGCTAAAATTTACAATTTTTTACATTGTCGCAATGCCAAAGGTGTTCTAATAACGCAAGCTGACTTTACATGCTCCAAATAATTTTTTTGCCTTAACCTACAGCAAGTTGACAGAAACCATCTGTAGGTAAACAGACTTCTTATGTAAGAAAACTTAACCGGTACTAGCTAAAATAGTCCTGCAGGAGGCTTAACACCTTTACTCAATGTATTTTGAAAACATGTATTATATTCATTGCTGTGGAAGTTTCTTAAAAGTTCAAAGAATTTAACAAAAGCTCTTCAATTGATATCAAAATTTTGGGACCATTGTTAAATTGCATTTTCATGCAATATTTTTACCAATATAATAATATTCCACATAAACAACCACTCATAAAAATTGAAATAGCCCATTGTTAAAATTTCTGAATGGTTTAAAAACACCATAAAATTATTTCTCTTGAATTGGAAGATGGTAAGTTTGAATTACTCATTTTTCTATTGTTCGATTGAAGGTTTCTTAGAACGATCTTCAGCAAATCGTCAAAAGCCCAAATTTACATTAGGAGTTCAAAAATTCGAACACAATATACTTACCTGCGTGTATTGCTGCACCTACAAATTTTCGTGCAAAATTCAAATGTTTTGAAGATAAAAATTATTGCGTGCACCGAAATGACATCATCGTCTGTCAGACGCAAGATTTGTTTGAGCCTACGAAAAATCTGAAAAGTCGCCAAGAAGGTACGCGACAAGCTTAAAGAGAGAAGTGCGGAGTTGAGTCGTACCAAAAGCCTTAAGGCAAAGTCGGCCTGGCCTCTTGTGTGTTTTTTCGACATGTTGCATTTTTTGGTTTGCTTGTTTTTTGCTACCTACATATATCCATTCATGTGTTATAAATACAAAAAGTGGATATTGATATAAACGTGCAGAATTCGTTTTTTGGTACTCATTTTTAGTCAGCACCAGTCAAAATTGATGCCAGACTAAATTTTTTAAATCTATCAGAAGAAAATCTACAATTGCCATGAGGTAGTCGCGAGGAGAACCTCACATAAGATATTAGTAAAATGTTCAATTAAGGTTTTGATGTAATATCGGTTTTTAAACCCTTTTCGGCTGCACACTTTTTTATTAAATAAAAAAAAATCAATCATTTTAAAGATATCCTGTGTGGTGTGAATATTAGCCTAGGTGCGCACTACGATTGCAGACATGCTTACAATCTGTAGCTGGCCATTTCCGGATTTATGGCCATCACCACGTCCCGGAATGGCAAGGAAACCTCGGATTAAGGCATATTGTCTCGACGTCCCGGAAACTAAACCTTTATCCTAGAATTACGACATCTAGTGTTGTAATTTCTCAATTACTAAAAAAATTGACCTCGAAACCCACAAAAATTCATCTGCAATAACAGGCAGCACTAATTTTCATTAGTGGGATCTTTGGTTCCAAAAGTTTTGCCTGCGGCGCAATATTTGATGTATTCCGAAAGCATGAAACAGTTTTTACATAGCAAAAATTGAAACAAACCTTCTTTGGGTTTTAAAAATTTCTTACCCCTTCTACCATGTCTTACCCCTTCTATCGCACAAGGTTTGTGGCATCGGAGTATAAATACTCAAATCGAGTTTTACTCCACCAAAATCCTGTAAGCATGCGTGGAAGCTGGCAAAGCAGGCTCTGATGACGGTGAACCAGCTTTTCGTACCAGAAACAGACTCCTGATGGGTTTTCAGGGCAGACATGTCCGACCTGTTGGGGGGAAATTTAAATGTGAAAACATCCGCAAAAATAATATAATTTTGCTGTTTTTGCAGACCTTATAAGCCGAGAAATTCCAATAGGATCCTTCTACCATTCTCCAACGCACTCTACCGGTGCTCTGTTCCGAATTCTCACCTGAGCACATTTTAAATATTGAATCACATTTGAAATATGTTCCGGACAGATCGAAATCCTCAATTAGTGGCTGTCAATAAAACACGTCAGGCTAATTTTTGATTTTTCGAACCTCCCCCCCCCTCCCCTTTTGTAATGCTTTTTCGTGAATTTTTGCTTGTAGTTTATTACCATCATCACACTACCGTCCCCCTCCATCACCTCCACTAAAAGTGTGACGTATTTTATGGGCAGGCCCTTAAAGGTTTCGTTAAAATTATTTACATCATTCAAAATTGTCGATCTGGCAGTGCTTTTGACCACCTTTAATCTGAAGTGAGTTAGATTATTTTTTTCCAGTAAAATAGGCAGCAAGACAAACTGAAAAAACAACAAATTAAAAACAAAGTAAAGCCTTAAGCCGAGTATAAATAAAATCAAAACTTGCAAATTTTCGAAGACATCGCAACGAAAACGATTCGAGAAACCAGAATGACAACTTGAAGTCGGGTTTAAGTTCGACTTTATTAGTTTATTTTTAGTTTGAATGGGTAGCTATATTGATGTCTTCAAGTTTTTTTTTCTGTATTTAAATTTTTGGGATGTTAAGCTGCGTTGCGGTCTTATTTTCTTGTGTCTCTTCGCGGAATTGGCCTTTTCTCTGTCGTCTTATTAAAATTTTTTGAACATCAATTTTTTTTAATACTTAAAATCGAGTGACGTAAGCTCCCCATATGGGCATCCGACGTACATTGACGTGGTGACATTTTGCATGTGTGGGGAGAATTTCATACGAAACTAAAAAGGAAATGTTTAAGGTGACTGGATAGATAGCTTTTAATGCTTTTGTAACGGGATTTACTAAAGTGGTAGTTTCAAGTTTTCAAATTCAATCCACTCTATAAAACCGGGACGGTAACAAACAACATTTCAAACGAAATTTATTCAGTGTTTTCAAATATTTGACGACGATCTTTAACACATCATATAGAATTTTTAATTGCAGTCCTTAAAACTTTGAGTGATTGATTGTTTAACGAAGAGAGCTCAACTTAAATATTCCTAATTGAAAGATTTTTTTATTGTTTAACATGTCAGAATATAATTTTTGTTTGCTTTTCTTTACAAAAGCTTTCACAAATTAGAATTTTTCAAAAAAATGTATTTATACTCTATATGACATAAGAGCCTAAGTCGATTTTCAGATCAAATCAAAAAGATCTGTATTTACTTACAGCAATTTGGCTTAGCCTAAAAACAGACTTATGCCCTTATGACTTGTTGCCACATATATATGTATATTGTTTGTTGAAATATTGTATATACGTTTCTCGTTCTTGAACGGGCAAAATTAGACCATTCCTTCCCCCCACCACCATATAAACGAAGCAGTTCTTTGCAATTTTCTCGAGAACGGTGATTTAAAAAGGCAAAATATATTTATAATAGGATTTTACATAACTCATCCATACAATTGAAAAATTTATAAAGCTAAAATCTGTTTAGAATATGATTTTACATAAGCAATCACATACCTTTGCTGGTGTCAATAATTTTTGTGTTCGACGATTGCTTCGACGCGTTACAAGTGGTATACTAAATTTAATATACTACTATATGATAAAACATATAGAATACGCAAATAAAGATTCAGTTATAACATAAATTTTATAGAAAGAAGAGAAGTAATAGCCCTATGTAAATACGGCCTTATGATTTAATTTAAGCTTTTGGAGTATAAATAGCGTTGCATACTTGCAGGCACCTCGTAGAAAACTTCTGTCGTTACCTTTGAGAAAGTATTTTTTGAACGCATTGAATTTCATTGTGTTTTATAAGATTTCATAATCACAATTGAAGGGTTTGCAGCAATCGTTTTCGTTTTGGGTTTGCAGCAATCGTTTTCTCATGGTCCATTTCTGCCCATAAACGAACTTAGCCTTGCATTTTACGAAAAACGAATCTGCGCAAAATTTCAAGTCTCTAGCTCAATCCGTGCGCCCGCAATCCGCGCCACAGACGGACGGACGGACAGACGGACAGACGGACGGACGGACATGCTAAATTCACTTTTTTTATCATTCTAAACACACTGGTGTAATTAATTTCTTTGTGTGATGACGGGATCTTGGCGTTACAAACGGTAAGGCAAATCTAATATATCCTTTGGTTTCACCATACGGGTATAAAAAACTATTAAAACACCTTCTTTAAACTCAATTTTGTAGTTTAATTTATTTATTCATGCGAAAATATTGTGGGGAAGGAGTTTTAAACATTAGTTTGGGGCAAGAACGAGGTAAGTCCACAATTTAAAAAGTTCTCCCGTTCAACGGAATTGGTACTATTGTATGATTATTGTGCCAAAACATGTGAAAGGCATATACCATAAGTTGTAAAAAAATTTTTGATGAAAGTTGAAAATTGAATTTTTAAAACGTTTTTTTTTTAATTTCCCAAAAGCCCAAAAAAAGGACTTACCTCCTTCTTCCTACAAGCCCTTCAATTCTCAAACTCTAAAAAAACCCGAAAAAACCGGTTAACCGAAACAAAAACACCGGGTAAACGGGGGGTTTTTTTACATCCCTAGCCTAGGTGCCATGCTATAAGGCCATATGCAATAAGGCCATAATGGCGTTATTGCATTTTTAAATGTGAAACAAAGCCATAAATCAATTATGGCCTTATTTCACATTTAAAAATTCAATAACGCCATTATGGCCTTATTGCGATCCCAGCTAAAAAAAAGGCAATATTTTCAATATAACAAAAATTTTATTCAAAAAATTCTGAATTGAAAAAGATTTAGATTGTTTAAAAAAATTTAGACAATAGATAAAAAGATAGACAATTTAAATTAAAAAAATCATATTCATTAAAAAAAAATCCTGTTGATTACTGCGGGAAAACCAAATTTTCGTGGGTTTTTCGACAATTTGCCCACTATCATAATATCAACTTTACCAAAATTTTATCCAAAAAACTTTGATAATTGAAATAGATTTAAAAAGAAAGTTTAAATTTAAAAAATTCATACTCATTTACATAATAATAAAAAGAAATTCGATGACAGTTTTGTTGATAACACTTCAAAAATAAAATTTTCGCTATTTTTTCGACAATTTGTTGACATATTGGGCACAATATAGATACATTGCGTGTAATGTAGCCTTCCTTTATGTTGTCATAACAATATGAGCACAATTTGTAATGATTACATGGTATCAACAAAACTGCTCTTGGATTTTCACAGCATATTTCGCATAACTGTTATTGGTTCCTGAAACGTCATGACTGTCACCAGTATTAGCTTCGTCATTATTTTCGTTATCACTTTCTTCATTATTCATACTACTTTCTAGGTTAGTTTTGTATGATGTTATTGAATAACAAGTGAACCGATTCAGGACGTCATGAAGGGAAAGGATTCCTTGCTCCAATTTTTGCAAAACATCGAGAACCGCCACGAGCCGGCACGAACCGGCACGAGCCGGCATGATCCGGCATCAGCCGGCACGAGCCGGCACGAACCGGCATGATCCGGCATAATTCCCTCGAAATTTGTATCAAAAAATTCTCCTTGCTCACTACCCCCATTTGACATGCGATTTATCCCGGACTCAACAAAAACAAATGACATCCTACTTATAAGCAAAATTGGGCATGGAGTTAAATTCTTTGGTTCATTTCACAAGGGAGTTTATCCTTGCTAAAATGTATTCCATCTCGTTCCATTAAATTAGAAATTAAAACTAAAAGAAGTTTTTTTTTGAGAGTGTCATTCAATTTTTGTTCAAGGTCGCAAATTTCAATGGGTTTTTGGTTCGGTTCGAAAAACCTGTTTGCATCTCTGCTTTAAATAATCTCTTGCAATTCAGGCGAAATTTTGATCAGAAATACAAACCAGTTTTTAGAATCGAAGTAAAAACCGTCAAAATGTTGGTAAGGAACTAATTTTAAAAATCAAAGTTAATAGTCAGAAATCCATTCACCGTTGAACTAAAACAGAACCACATTCAAAATCAACATTGGTTGCATTTCTGATTTCTATTCTGCGATTTAAAAATTTTGAAAGTGAGAGTTCTGTGCTAGCCGGAACGTTCGTGTAAGCCGAATAAATTTCTTGATCACGTGAGTTCCGACTTATAAAGGCGACACCGAAAACCCCCTAATACAATTTTTTCCCGGAAAAATGGGAAAAGGGATATTCGCGTTATCCTTACAGGACCTTTCGTTTCTAATTTCGAAAATCTAACACCAGTACAGCGATTTTTGTGCAAAAGGTGATAAGTGATAAAAGCCGTGATAACAATAAAGACACAAATTCCTGTCAATGTATGCTTGTTTGCATGCACCTGTATTGGTGAGATTTTATTGGAAAGCCGACTGGAAATTTCCCTCGAAATTTGTATATGGTCACACTAGCTGTGCTCTTCACTTTGAACTGTCACTGACGCACCGAGATTTTTCGAGGGTGGCTGAGTTTTGTTTTGTGTATTGAAATTTGTAATACGCGAATTCCTGTCATATTAGATGTGTCTCCTCCATCGTTATAAAATAAAATCAAAACTCCATCTGTAAAAAAACCATTTTGTGTAAATATAAGCCGCAAAACGACCGAAACCTTCGACAAACTGAAAATGAAGCCACATTAAATTGACAACTGTCAGGGCAACCGGGTTGCCATAACCAAATTTTTTTTTGTTTTCGAAAACCCCCTAGTGAAATTTTTCAGCCTCCTATTGAGCAGGATTCATGACGAAAGGCACGATGCCCGTGCACGATGCCCATGCACGATGCCCATGCACGATGCCCATGCACGATGCCCGTGCACGATGCCCGTGCACGATGCCCATGCACGATACCCGTGCACGATGCCCATGCGAGATGCCCGTGCACGATGCCCATGCACGATGCCCGTGCACGATGCCCGTGCACGTTGCCCGTGCACGATGCCCATGCACGATTCCTGCCCGTGCACGATGCCCGTGCACGATGCCCATGCACGATGCCCGTGCACGATGCCCGTGCACGATGCCCATGCACGATGCCCATGCACGATGCCCGTGCACGATGCCCATGCACGATGCCCGTGCACGATGCCCGTGCACGATGCCCATGCACGATGCCCGTGCACGATGCCCGTGCACGATGCCCATGCACGATGCCCATGCACGATGCCCGTGCACGATGCCCATGCACGATGCCCGTGCACGATGCCCGTGCACGATGCCCATGCACGATGCCCGTGCACGATGCCCGTGCACGATGCCCGTGCACGATGCCCGTGCACGATGCCCGTGCACGATGCCCGTGCACGATGCCCGTGCACGTTGCCCGTGCACGATGCCCATGCACGATTCCTGCCCGTGCACGATGCCCGTGCACGATGCCGATGCACGATGCCCATGCACGATGCCCATGCACGATGTCCGTGCACGATGCCCATGCACGATGCCCGTGCACGATGCCCGTGCACGATGCCCATGCACGATGCCCGTGCACGATGCCCATGCACGATTCCTGCCCGTGCACGATGCCCATGCACGATGCCCATGCACGATGCCCGTGCACGATGCCCGTGCACGTTGCCCGTGCACGATGCCCATGCACGATTCCTGCCCGTGCACGATGCCCATGCACGATTCCTGCCCGTGCACGATGCACGATGCCCGTGCACGATGCCCATGCACGATACCCGTGCACGATGCCCATGCGAGATGCCCGTGCACGATGCCCATGCACGATGCCCGTGCACGATGCCCGTGCACGATGCCCATGCACGATGCCCGTGCACGATGCCCGTGCACGATGCCCGTGCACGATGCCCATGCACGATGTCCGTGCACGATGCCCATGCACGATGCCCGTGCACGATGCCCGTGCACGATGCCCATGCACGATGCCCGTGCACGATGCCCATGCACGATTCCTGCCCGTGCACGATGCCCATGCACGATGCCCATGCACGATGCCCGTGCACGATGCCCGTGCACGTTGCCCGTGCACGATGCCCATGCACGATTCCTGCCCGTGCACGATGCCCGTGCACGATGCCCGTGCACGATGCCCATGCACGATGCCCGTGCACGATGCCCGTGCACGATGCCCATGCACGATGCCCGTGCACGATGCCCGTGCACGATGCCCATGCACGATGCCCGTGCACGATGCCCGTGCACGATGCCCATATGCACGATGCCCATGCACGATGCCCGTGCACGATGCCCATGCACGATGCCCGTGCACGATGCCCGTGCACGATGCCCATGCACGATGCCCGTGCACGATGCCCGTGCACGATGCCCATGCACGATGCCCATGCACGATGCCCGTGCACGATGCCCATGCACGATGCCCGTGCACGATGCCCATGCACGATGCCCATGCACGATGCCCGTGCACGATGCCCATGCACGATGCCCTTGCACGATACCCGTGCACGATGCCCATGCACGATACCCGTGCACGATGCCCGTGCACGATGCCCATGCACGATGCCCGTGCACGATGCCCGTGCACGATGCCCATGCACGATGCCCGTGCACGATGCACGATGCCCGTGCACGATGCCCGTGCACGATGCCCATGCACGATGCCCGTGCACGATGCCCGTGCACGATGCCCGTGCACGATGCCCATGCACGATGCCCTTGCACGATACCCGTGCACGATGCCCGTGCACGATGCCCGTGCACGATGCCCATGCACGATGCCCGTGCACGATGCCCGTGCACGATGCCCGTGCACGATGCCCATGCACGATGCCCGTGCACGATGCCCGTGCACGATGCCCATGCACGATGCCCGTACACGATGCCCGTGCACGATGCCCGTAAAATGGCGTTTCTTTCATAAATAAATTTTGGAAATAAGGTGGATTTTTCAGGGGGATGTGGGGGATAGCCAAGTCCGAAAAGGGGATAATCCCCCTCAAACGGTGATAAATGGTCAGGCTAAGCTAGAGACTTGTAATTCTGTATTTCTCACAAATGGCAAGACCAATTTCTTGAAAGGGCAAAATCGGACCATTCCGACAATTTTCTCGAAAACTTTGAGTCGTGAAAAGTTGAATATAATTTTACATAACCCATCTAGTACATCAAAATCCAGTTGGACCACTCCTTCCCCTCACTCATACAAATCGATTTTTTTTCTATTTTCTCGAAGACGGTGCATTGCTAGGAATGCAACATCGTTCATAAGACCTCGATATATCGAAAATCGATGTTTTTTTTAAGGCGACATCGATGTCAAAAAACATCGTCCTGAAAACATCGATACCTCGATGTTTTTCCGATGTTTTTCCGTGCACGATGCCCATGCACGATGCCCTTGCACGATACCCGTGCACGATGCCCGTGCACGATGCCCGTGCACGATGCCCACGCACGATACCCATGCACGATGCCCTTGCACGATGCCCGTGCACGATGCCCATGCACGATGCCCGTACACGATGCCCGTGCACGATGCCCGTAAAATGGCGTTTCTTTCATAAATAAATTTTGGAAATAAGGTGGATTTTTCAGGGGGATGTGGGGATAGCCAAGTCCGAAAAGGGGATAATCCCCCTCAAACGGTGATAAATGGTCAGGCTAAGCTAGAGACTTGTAATTCTGTATTTCTCACAAATGGCAAGACTAATTTCTTGAAAGGGCAAAATCGGACCATTCCGACAATTTTCTCGAAAACTTTGAGTCGTGAAAAGTTGAATATAATTTTACATAACCCATCTAATACATCAAAATCCAGTTGGACCACTCCTTCCCCTCACTCATACTAATCGATTTTTTTTCTATTTTCTCGAAGACGGTGCATTGCTAGGAATGCAACATCGTTCATAAGACCTCGATATATCGAAAATCGATGTTTTTTTTAAGGCGACATCGATGTCAAAAAACATCGTCCTGAAAACATCGATACCTCGATGTTTTTCCGATGTTTTTCCGTGCACGATGCCCATGCACGATGCCCTTGCACGATACCCGTGCACGATGCCCGTGCACGATGCCCGTGCACGATGCCCATGCACGATGCCCGTGCACGATGCCCGTGCACGATGCCCATGCACGATGCCCATGCACGATGCCCGTGCACGATGCCCATGCACGATGCCCGTGCACGATGCCCGTGCACGATGCCCGTGCACGATGCCCATGCACGATGCCCGTGCACGATGCCCGTGCACGATGCCCGTGCACGATGCCCATGCACGATGCCCTTGCACGATACCCGTGCACGATGCCCGTGCACGATGCCCGTGCACGATGCCCATGCACGATGCCCGTGCACGATGCCCGTGCACGATGCCCGTGCACGATGCCCATGCACGATGCCCGTGCACGATGCCCGTGCACGATGCCCATGCACGATGCCCGTACACGATGCCCGTGCACGATGCCCGTAAAATGGCGTTTCTTTCATAAATAAATTTTGGAAATAAGGTGGATTTTTCAGGGGGATGTGGGGGATAGCCAAGTCCGAAAAGGGGATAATCCCCCTCAAACGGTGATAAATGGTCAGGCTAAGCTAGAGACTTGTAATTCTGTATTTCTCACAAATGGCAAGACCAATTTCTTGAAAGGGCAAAATCGGACCATTCCGACAATTTTCTCGAAAACTTTGAGTCGTGAAAAGTTGAATATAATTTTACATAACCCATCTAGTACATCAAAATCCAGTTGGACCACTCCTTCCCCTCACTCATACAAATCGATTTTTTTTCTATTTTCTCGAAGACGGTGCATTGCTAGGAATGCAACATCGTTCATAAGACCTCGATATATCGAAAATCGATGTTTTTTTTAAGGCGACATCGATGTCAAAAAACATCGTCCTGAAAACATCGATACCTCGATGTTTTTCCGATGTTTTGAAAAAGTTAAATTTAATAAATAATTTAGCCACCTGGCGGATGCTCTACTGTGGGTGGAGTGCACCCAGGTAGGACTAACACGGTTTTAATTTTTCTTATACGTTGAACCACCAAAAACCCGTTAGTTTTCGAGATATTCGCAAAAAACTAATTTTTTGGAAATACCAGCATATCTTCATAACCGCTTCAGATACAGAGTTCTCGTAAAAGACATAAATGTAGCAAATTTTATTGTCTTCAAGTTTTGTAATACATAAGACTACTGGAAAATGGTTAGTTTCGGAATAAATCGCAAAAAACCGCATAGTTTTTAAAAAGCTGCCGTTTTGGTTACTTCCGGTTAACGGATTTCCACATGAGGACCAAATTTCTCTGTAGAATTTCATGGCTAGCTCTGGTATTTTTTTGCAAAATCTTGTAGAAAGATGAAACCCAAAATTGATATCAAAGAAAATTTGAAACAAATCTTTAAGTAGAGTGGCTACATTAAATCAGCTAAAATTAGTTTCTCTACTAATTTGATGAAGAGTAATGTTCTAACATCGTGGATAGCAACATCGATACCTCGATATATCGGCCTGTTCAACATCGAGGTTAAAACTCGATATTTTTCAACGATACCTCGATGTTTTGCAAACATCGTGCACCATGCCCGTGCACGATGCCCGTGCACGATGCCCACGCACGATACCCATGCACGATGCCCTTGCACGATGCCCGTGCACGATGCCCATGCACGATGCCCGTACACGATGCCCGTGCACGATGCCCGTAAAATGGCGTTTCTTTCATAAATAAATTTTGGAAATAAGGTGGATTTTTCAGGGGGATGTGGGGATAGCCAAGTCCGACAAGGGGATAATCCCCCTCAAACGGTGATAAATGGTCAGGCTAAGCTAGAGACTTGTAATTCTGTATTTCTCACAAATGGCAAGACTAATTTCTTGAAAGGGCAAAATCGGACCATTCCGACAATTTTCTCGAAAACTTTGAGTCGTGAAAAGTTGAATATAATTTTACATAACCCATCTAATACATCAAAATCCAGTTGGACCACTCCTTCCCCTCACTCATACTAATCGATTTTTTTTCTATTTTCTCGAAGACGGTGCATTGCTAGGAATGCAACATCGTTCATAAGACCTCGATATATCGAAAATCGATGTTTTTTTTAAGGCGACATCGATGTCAAAAAACATCGTCCTGAAAACATCGATACCTCGATGTTTTTCCGATGTTTTTCCGTGCACGATGCCCATGCACGATGCCCTTGCACGATACCCGTGCACGATGCCCGTGCACGATGCCCGTGCACGATGCCCATGCACGATGCCCGTGCACGATGCCCGTGCACGATGCCCGTGCACGATGCCCGTGCACGATGCCCATGCACGATGCCCATGCACGATGCCCTTGCACGATACCCGTGCACGATGCCCGTGCACGATGCCCGTGCACGATGCCCGTGCATGATGCCCGTGCACGATGCCCGTGCACGATGCCCATGCACGATGCCCGTGCACGATGCCCGTGCACGATGCCCGTGCACGATGCCCGTGCACGATGCCCGTGCATGATGCCCATGCACGATGCCCATGCACGATGCCCTTGCACGATACCCGTGCACGATGCCCGTGCACGATGCCCGTGCACGATGCCCATGCACGATGCCCGTGCACGATGCCCGTGCATGATGCCCGTGCACGATGCCCATGCACGATGCCCGTGCACGATGCCCGTGCACGATGCCCATGCACGATGCCCATGCACGATGCCCTTGCACGATACCCGTGCACGATGCCCGTGCACGATGCCCGTGCACGATGCCCATGCACGATGCCCGTGCACGATGCCCGTGCACGATGCCCGTGCACGATGCCCGTGCATGATGCCCGTGCACGATGCCCACGCACGATACCCATGCACGATGCCCTTGCACGATGCCCGTGCACGATGCCCATGCACGATGCCCGTGCACGATGCCCATGCACGATGCCCGTGCACGATGCCCATGCACGATGCCCGTGCACGATGCCCATGCACGATGCCCGTGCACGATGCCCGTGCACGATGCCCATGCACGATGCCCATGCACGATGCCCGTGCACGATGCCCGTGCACGATGCCCGTGCACGATGCCCGTACCCATGCACGATGCCCTTGCACGATACCCGTGCACGATGCCCATGCACGATGCCCATGCACGATGCCCGTGCACGATGCCCATGCACGATGCCCGTGCACGATGCCCGTGCACGATGCCCATGCACGATGCCCATGCACGATGCCCGTGCACGATGCCCATGCACGATGCCCGTGCACGATGCCCTTGCACGATGCCCGTGCACGATGCCCATGCACGATGCCCTTGCACGATACCCGTGCACGATGCCCGTGCACGATGCCCGTGCACGATGCCCGTGCATGATGCCCGTGCACGATGCCCGTGCACGATGCCCGTGCACGATGCCCGTGCACGATGCCCGTGCACGATGCCCGTGCACGATGCCCATGCACGATGCCCGTGCACGATGCCCGTGCACGATGCCCATGCACGATGCCCGTGCCCGTGCACGATGCCCATGCACGATGCCCGTGCACGATGCCCATGCACGATGCCCGTGCACGATGCCCGTGCACGATGCCCATGCACGATGCCCATGCACGATGCCCGTGCACGATGCCCGTGCATGATGCCCGTGCACGATGCCCGTAAAATGGCGTTTCTTTCATAAATAAATTTTGGAAATAAGGTGGATTTTTCAGGGGGATGTGGGGATAGCCAAGTCCGAAAAGGGGATAATCCCCCTCAAACGGTGATAAATGGTCAGGCTAAGCTAGAGACTTGTAATTCTGTATTTCTCACAAATGGCAAGACTAATTTCTTGAAAGGGCAAAATCGGACCATTCCGACAATTTTCTCGAAAACTTTGAGTCGTGAAAAGTTGAATATAATTTTACATAACCCATCTAATACATCAAAATCCAGTTGGACCACTCCTTCCCCTCACTCATACAAATCGATTTTTTTTCTATTTTCTCGAAGACGGTGCATTGCTAGGAATGCAACATCGTTCATAAGACCTCGATATATCGAAAATCGATGTTTTTTTTAAGGCGACATCGATGTCAAAAAACATCGTCCTGAAAACATCGATACCTCGATGTTTTTCCGATGTTTTGAAAAAGTTAAATTTAATAAATAATTTAGCCACCTGGCGGATGCTCTACTGTGGGTGGAGTGCACCCAGGTAGGACTAACACGGTTTTAATTTTTCTTATACGTTGAACCACCAAAAACCCGTTAGTTTCCGAGATATTCGCAAAAAACTAATTTTTTGGAAATACCAGCATATCTTCATAACCGCTTCAGATACAGAGTTCTCGTAAAAGACATAAATGTAGCAAATTTTATTGTCTTCAAGTTTTGTAATACATAAGACTACTGGAAAATTGTTAGTTTCGGAATAAATCGCAAAAAACCGCATAGTTTTTAAAAAGCTGCCGTTTTGGTTACTTCCGGTTAACGGATTTCCACATGAGGACCAAACTTCTCTGTAGAATTTCATGGCTAGCTCTGGTATTTTTTTGCAAAATCTTGTAGAAAGATGAAACCCAAAATTGATATCAAAGAAAATTTGAAACAAATCTTTAAGTAGAGTGGCTACATTAAATCAGCTAAAATTAGTTTCTCTACTAATTTGATGAAGAGTAATGTTCTAACATCGTGGATAGCAACATCGATACCTCGATATATCGGCCTGTTCAACATCGAGGTTAAAACTCGATATTTTTCAACGATACCTCGATGTTTTGCAAACATCGTGCACCATTCCCGTGCACGATGCCCGTGCACGATGCCCACGCACGATACCCGTGCACGATGCCCGTGCACGATGCCCGTGCATGATGCCCGTGCACGATGCCCGTGCACGATGCCCGTGCATGATGCCCGTGCACGATGCCCACGCACGATACCCATGCACGATGCCCTTGCACGATGCCCGTGCACGATGCCCATGCACGATGCCCGTGCACGATGCCCGTGCACGATGCCCGTGCACGATGCCCGTGCACGATGCCCATGCACGATGCCCATGCACGATGCCCTTGCACGATACCCGTGCACGATGCCCATGCACGATGCCCTTGCACGATGCCCGTGCACGATGCCCTTGCACGATGCCCGTGCACGATGCCCGTGCACGATGCCCATGCACGATTCCCGTGCACGATGCCCATGCACGATGCCCGTGCACGATGCCCATGCACGATGCCCGTGCACGATGCCCATGCACGATGCCCATGCACGGTGCCCATGCACGATGCCCGTGCACGATGCCCATGCACGATGCCCATGCACGATGGCCGTGCATGATGCCCGTGCACGATGCCCGTGCACGATGTCCATGCACGATGCCCGTACATGATTCTCGTGCACGATGCCCGTGCACGATGCCCATGCACGATGCCCGTGCACGATGCCCATGCACGATGCCCGTGCACGATGCCCGTGCACGATGCCCGTGCACGATGCACGATGCCCGTGCACGATGCCCGTGCACGATGCCCATGCGAGATGCCCGAGCACGATGCCCGTGCACGATGCCCATGCACGATGCCCGTGCACGATGCCCGTGCACGATGCCCGTGCACGATGCCCGTGCACGATGCCCGTGCACGATGCCCGTGCACGATGCCCGTGCACGATGCCCTTGCACGATGCCCATGCACGTTGCCCGTGCACGATGCCCATGCACGATTCCTGCCCGTGCACGATGCCCGTGCACGATGCACGATGCCCGTGCACGATGCCCGTGCACGATGCCCATGCGAGATGCCCGAGCACGATGCCCGTGCACGATGCCCATGCACGATGCCCGTGCACGATGCCCATGCGAGATGCCCGAGCACGATCCGCCATCAGCCGACACGAGCCGGCACGAACCGGCAAGAGCCGGCATGATCCGGCATCAGCCGGCACGAGCCGTCACGAACCGGCATGATTCGGCATCAGCCGGCATGATCCGGCACGAGCCGGTATGATCCGGCACGAACCGGCATGATCCGGCATGGTCCGTCATCAGCCGGATCATGCCGGCTCGTGCTGGTTCGTGCCGGCTCGTGCCTGCTGATGCCGGATCATGCCGGCTCGTGCTGGTTCGTGCCGGCTGATGCAGGATCATGCTGGATCATGCCGGCTCGTGCCGGTTCGTGCCGGCTGATGCCGGATCATGCCGGCTGATGCCGGATCATGCCGGATCATGCCGGCCCGTGCCGGCTCGTGCCTGCTGATGCCGGATCATGTCGTCTCGTGCCGGCTCGTGCCAGTTCGTGCCGGTTTGTGCCGGCTCGTGCCCTCATACCCTGATACCCAAGGTATCAGAGTGGTTCGGTATATGGTTTGGTTTTGGTTACATGCGCCATGTTTCGTTGAGTGGAAAATGTTTCCGAATTTTTTATGTGGAATACAGGCAAAAATCCAAATTGTCACTTTAAGACCAGTCATTGTATTGCGCGCCTGCGCTTATTGGTTATTTTTAGAGTCCGACCGAATAATCGGTTTCGGTCGAAGGTGAAGAAAAGGGCCGAAGTTCGGCTTCAGCCAAAAACTTACCTTTGCTGGCTGGCATCTAGTTATTTTTTCTGCCACAAACTATCTAGAAATTAGAGCTCCATTAAAAACTCAAACACATTCAATTTTTTTATGTCATTTTTATTAAATATTTTCATTTTTTTTGTGATATTTTTTTCATCTCATTTTTTTATAATATTAAAACTTACATAAATTTTATATTTGTTATAATAGCAAATAAGCAAATTATATTTCCTACCCGACAGATTCAAAATAATTTACTTAATAAAATTTTTTTGGGAAAAATCGAAACTAATGTTAAAATTATTTAAAAAAACAAAAAGAGAAGTCTATTCGTATATGAAAAACGCAGAATTAAATCAATAGATTTTCAAGTCGTATTTAGTTTTCTTCTTTCATTTTGTTTTAGTAAAGTTTAGTTTTGGTTTTTTAACGTTCTTTTTGTTGAATTTTTTACTATAATTTATTATTTGAATTTATCTTACCTTAAAAATGTTCTTATGTATTGTTTTTTATGTGTAATGTGTACTCGTTTACTGGTTTTAATGTATAATAATTTCATTTTTTTTTTTACTTTAATTTTATATATAAAGGCAATCGGCGAATTTTACTGATAATTGCGGTTTTTCTTTATACATATCTGCTTTTATATTTTTTTTATTAATTGTTTTTTTTTAATTGATTTTGTTTCGTTTGTATTAACGTATTGGTTTAATTTAATCATCATCACCTTTTTTTATTTATATATAAAATTTTCTTTGGTTGGTTGGTTTTTATCATTTGATAAATTGATTTTTTTTTATAATTTAATTGTCATTCGAAACATAATGAGAATATTTTTTATATTATTTGTATAATAATTTATCTGATATTATTATTATTTACTTAATGTTTTTGGTTTTTTATACAAATTCTCCTTGATTTCATTCTTTATACACACTTAATCAACAATCTTGTTGGGAAATTGTTGTATAAGGCAGTTTCTTGTTGTTATTTTTTTTTTAAATTTTATTATTATGATTTTTTTAAAGTTCTTTATCTATTAGTAATTATCGTTTTTGTATCGTGTTGTTTTTTTTATTAAATTTAAGATATTTTTTAACAAACTATTTTTACTTGTCTCTAGATTTATGTTTTCTACTAGTTAATATGAAGTCTTGATTTTTTTCACTTTAATTGATATGAAAAAATGTTGTGCCTTTGAACAGCATTTTATTTTTTGTTCTTTTATTGTTTTTCTTCTTTTTATTTAAATATTTATAATTTTTTGTCAATAATAAAATCTTTTTTTAAACCACATATGTATACATTTTTATATTGTTATCATGAGTTTTTTTTTTTTCATTTATGTTTTTTGTTGACTGACTTGTAAATGTTTGTTGAATTGTGTTTTAGTTTTTGTTGCTTTTTGTTTTGTTATGTTGGTGTATCTATCGAGAAGAAGGCAGTGACTGTGAATTAGATGTAATTGCCAAAATTTTGTCGAAGGCACAAAACTTTTTGCTTTGATACATCAATAAACTTCTTAAAGGAAATAAATGAAGAGAAAACACTAACTTTGAAATCTAAAATCATCGTCTAATGGCAAAATGTGCTCACGTGATTTAATGTTTCCCTTTTCTTCCACTATTATATATAAAAATAGAAAAACAGCTGAAAATAAAAAGTTGTATAAATCAATAAAACGAGATGAGTTGTGTTCCTTAAACATTTATTAAAATCACGAAAAATATTATAACAAAAGTTGTGATATTCAAAAAATAAAACTAATGTTTAAACACTGGTTATAAGAAAAAATCAAAAATAAAACAAAAATTGAGTTGAATGTTAATAAATCATGCTAATTTTACCGTTTTTGGACATCACCTTTCTCCAATTACCACGGGTTTTTAACCGACTTCCAAAAAGGAAAAGGTTCTCAATTCGACCTGAATGTGTGTTTTTATACCCGTATGGTGAAACCAAAGGGTATATTAACTTTGCCTTACCGTTTGTAACGCCAAGATCCCGTCATCGCACAAAAAAATGAATTACACCAGTGTGTTTAGAATGATAAAAATAATTAATTTCTGCATGTCCGTCCGTCTGTCTGTCTGTCCGTCTGTCCGTCTGTCCGTCTGTCTGTCTGTCCGTCTGTCTGTCTGTCTGTCAGTCTGTCTGTGGCGCGGATTGCGGGCGCACGGATTGAGCTAGAGACTTGAAAGTTTGCACAGGTCCGTTTTTCGTAAAATGCGAGGCTAAGTTCGTTAATGGGCAAAAATGGTCCATTAGGGGGGGTACCCCCCATACGAACGAAATCGTTTTTTGTGAATATCTCAAAAACGGTGCATCTTATCAAAAAAGTCCAACAAAAGTTATTTAGGATATGATTCTACATAAAATTTCCATGCATCAAAATCCAATTGGAATAAATTTTAAAAAATCTTATTGGAAAGTTTGACTTCAAAGTGGAATTTTGGTATAACTGTTACGATTTTGATACGAATATCACCATACGGGTCTCCAATGATTGCCAGATTGGCAATTATAGCTTTTGTTATGTTTTAATGTATGTTACCGCCTAACTTTTAACTGGGTTGACCGATTTTGGCCGTACCAAAGAGAAAGTTGTAGAGAAAGTTGTGGAGAAAGTTGTGGAGAAAGTTGTAGAGAAAGTTGTAGAGAAAGTTCCTGATTAGACCCCGCTGCAAATCCCCCCCCCCCACCCCCCGTGGCGCAATGCTTTCATACCCCCTCGCCGGCTAGATTCTACATCGCTTGAGATATCGAGCTGAAATTTTTTGTGTTGTGTTCAGTACAGCGCCAGGAAGGATATTTTACATACTTCCCCCCTGTTCACCCACCCACTTAAATCCCCTCTCCTGCTAAATTTTACATTGTTTGAGATATCGAGTGGAAATTTTTGGTGGGGTGTTCAGTACAATAGCTGGAAGATTCTTTTATATATTTCCCCTCTTCGGACTTATCCCCTCAAACCCCCTTCCCTCCTAAATTCTACATCGTTTGAAATATGGAGTTATATTTTTTGTGTTACGACACCATGGAGGATATTTTACATATTTATCCTCTATGGCGCTTCCCCCCATACCCAGTCCCCTGCTAGATTCTGCATGGTTAAAGATATAATAGTTAATGTTAAAAACTATTAATTCACATTTTGTTTGATACATCCGTTTGGCGTTTTTTGTAGCTTTATTCAGTTTGGGGCATAAAAGAACTTAGCTTTGTCTATAGTTTACAGTGTCTATAGTTAATCTGTTTAGCAACAATTTTTGGAGTCGATCTTAGTTCTTAGTGGCAGCAACAGCACGATTAGCCTTAAGGGTTAGAAAGTATGTAATTTTTTTTAGTTGCAAATTTAACGCCACTCCCAAAAAGCCGAATTTTAAATACGCTTTTAATGGACATAGTTTTAAATTTGTTTTTTTCTTATTAGTGTTTTTTTTCCTTTTTAGTCATGTTTTTAAAGTCGGTTTTATTTTTATGTATGACTAGCTTGCATACCTGTCGTTGCCGGGTTAAGTTTTCTCAATTTTTTTTTTTGATGGTCTATGTTGGAGCTAAACTTCAGGCCAATCGGCTCGGTAGTTTCCCCGCGAAAGAGTAACATAGCGCAAAAACTAAGTTTCGAAATCACTTTACCCCCTCCCCTTACTCCTCTCACCACTCGTGATACTTTTCAGTATGCCTATGTTGGAACCAGAACTACCACAGACACTCATGCCAAATTTCAAGTCAATCGGTTCAGCCGTTTGGCTTGGATTCAAACTCGGCGGCGACGGAAAAAGTGCGCTGCCGTTGCCGCTGTATTGTAGCAGCTCTCGTTGCGCTACGTTAGTGCAAAAAAAAAATGCCGCCCGCCGCTGCCGCTTGCCGCCTTCACTGTGGTTGAACTATTAGCGAGACAGGTACATGGAAAATTCTTCGCACAGGTGGACCAAAGAAAACGGCAAGAAGCATTAGTAAAGATATGGGATGAAATGCCACAGAAAATAGTGCGTGCAATACATTTTGCAAACGTTTACATCCCACCATTAAGGAGAAATCAGAAAGATTTGAGCTGCGCAATTAATTATTAAATTTTTTTATGTCTTTAAACAAAAAATATATTACTCTTTGAAAGGGCTATTCACTCTTGATCGTAGATAGTAAAATCGTAGATTGTACTGTACATCTACGATGGAAATGTACAACGAAGCGTGAGCAGCGCTTTACTAGAGGTTGTGGGTTTTGTCGTAAATTTTTGACTCTTTTATTTATTTTCTTTACCTAAATTGTTTAAAGCATTTTTTAACTCTTAATTTATACTAAATCATATAAATACTTTAATTTACTTGCTTTTCCAATGTCCATTTTAGAGCTGGCACCAAGTTGACATGTCACAAAACATGCCTTAACCTCACTTTATTAGAAGTACGACAAAAACTACAATTTTACCATACCTTCGGGTGTGGTAGATTGTAGTTTTCGTCGTAAAAAAATTTGTATGGAGAACCGTCAAAAAACTACGATTTTATTTACGATTCTACGATTCCACGAGTTTACGATCAACTACGATAAAGAGTGAATAGCTCTATTATTTTATTTTTTACAGCATTTTTATTTGCTGACAGAAGTTGTGACTCACCCTGTACTGCATTTTTGGTTAAGTCGGTTGTACGTAAAAGTAACAATTTATATCTGAATTGGAAATTCTTCACATATTAGCTTTGAATCGGATTTTAATGTGTGGCAACTTAATGGTAAAAAAAAGGAAAAAGAAAATCCATGATGATCACTTTTTGCCAACGATGAAATGAATTTTATTTAACATATCTAATGATCTCGAAATAAAACGATACACAAAAAACATAAAAAAAATAAATATTTAGTTATTTATATTTTGAATTTTGTCTGTTTTTATAATGAATAAATATAATTATGGCAGTATAAAACATTTCGAGCAATTTCTTATACGACTAAAGAAGAATGAAAATTTTGGTACATAAATTTTGTTTTATAAATGTTTATTAACTACAATCATTTTTTTTTTTAATTTATTTTTTTTATTTGGTATTGAAAATGTTGGTGTAAATGGATATTTTGTTTAAAATTTCTAAATATATTAATGTTTAATTATTGTGTGAATGTTAAATGTTATACTTTTGATTTTGAAAGTTTGGGGCCAAAAGTGAATTTCTCGTAATAAAAAAAAAAGAAATGAGAAATCAAATTGGAAAATGCGATTTTTTTTTTATTGAAAGTTTAGTTAAATCTAAAGTATTGATTTCATAATATTTAACTATTTTCACAAAAATAAATAAATAAAATCTTGATTATTAAAACGAATTTTATGAAATCGTTATCATTTCGCTACTTGATCATATCTCACGCATACTACTATCATACTTTCATTTTTTTTAACTATACTAAGAAATATTTAATGAGTTTTATTTTTTTTTGTTTTCCTTTTGGTTTGTTTATTTTTTACTAGATTTTTCGTTGTAGACTTTATTTGTTGTTTTCCCGTGATTAAAGACAACTTTTAAAATAAAGTTCCGCTTTAATTTTTTGTTTTTTTAGTAATTTTCATAATATTTTCCTTACTTAATTTAACTTATTGAACTTTCACGATTTATGTTGTGTGTAAATCTATGGCTTTTGTCCAATTATGATTTTTTATTTCACTATAATGATTTTATGTTATCAGCAAATATTATTTATCCCCGTGTTTTACGCTGGTAATTTAATTATTAATTATTTTTATGCCATTATTGATGAAATTAATTGTTTTTCATTTGTTTAACTCGTGTTTATTCTTATATAAATATTTTTTTTATATTTTAACTGCAGGAACAAATCTATACGTTTCGTTTTTCGTGTTTTGTTGTTTTAAAATTTTAATTTTCGATATTGATCTTTGTGTAAGGGTGTGTTTTATTAGTGTATATTACCACTTTCGATATCTTATTCCGTTTTCGAAAAATCGTTAATTTTTAATGAAAATGAATGGTTTTTCCGAATGATTATAATTGAACTGTTCCGCTCCCCTTTGTTTATCCGCGTTGAAACTGCTGGTAAATAATTTTTTTTTTCATTTAGCTTTCTGATTTTACTATTGCTTTTAGTTTCATATGGCTACATATTTAGTTCACATGGTCATATATTTCAATTATCAATTTACTAAATTTTCGCAACAAAACTAACCCAGGAATTTTGTTCGTCTTGTATTGTAAATTTCGTCCAATTTCACAGGAAGTTATCAATAGAAGTATAATTTTCTGTCCCTTGAATGATTTTTCATAACGTATTCGACCATAGGGA
Source organism: Chrysopilus asiliformis (assembly GCA_964034945.1). Classification (NCBI taxonomy): domain Eukaryota; kingdom Metazoa; phylum Arthropoda; class Insecta; order Diptera; family Rhagionidae; genus Chrysopilus; species Chrysopilus asiliformis. Next base: position 56,968,644 of record OZ035963.1, on the reverse strand, counting down.
CCCTGTAATCGCACGCTACCAGAATATTTGCGCGGCTTATCCAGGGACCGGATATACAGGTTTCATTGTATACGAGGTTTGTTCAAAAAAAGGCGACTTTTGAAATTTCGCGGGCTACGTACATTCGATTCTCGATTTTTTTTATTGTTGGTTCACATGTTCCCAATACATGTTGACATGATCAACCATTTCGCAGTTTTGTTTGTTTTTGACACATATAAAGGTTAGACGTGTTTTGGTGTGCTTGGTGTGCTTTTTGCTATCGAAAAAAATTGATCAAAGAATCTGTATTAAATTTTGTGTGAAAAATAAAATTAACACATTGACTGCCATGGCTTTCATTTTTGATAGCCAGTAAGCCATGGCTATCATTTTTGATAGCCAGTGAAAATTGGCACTATGATTCATGAGCGGGCAAAGCTTTCATTGTCGATAGCTGGGTCTACAATCTACATGCATACATACATACATTTATAAATACGTACATTCTACATACGTATACATGTATTGGCATCTCCCTTACATTTTTGCAAAATTGGTCTGGCAGTCAACGTGTTAAGTGCTCCAAAGCACTTGACTGTGTCATTTGGCGAGTCTACTTTGAGCAAAAAAATGTTTATAAGTGGTACAAGCTCTTCACAGAAGGCCGAGAAGATGTTAATGACGATGCCCGCCCTGGACACCCCAGCACGTCAACAACTGACGAAAACGTTGAAGCAGTGAAGAAAATTGTTATGGAGAACCGTCGAATCACTGTTAGGGAAGGTGCTGAAGCATGAAGCGTGTGGCAGCGAAGTTTGTTCCGAAATTGCTAAATTTTGACCAAAAGAACCGTCGCATGAGCATCGCTCAGGAGTTGTTGAATGACCGTAATCATTCCTCAGCCACCGTATTCACCGGACTTGGCTCCCTGCGACTTTTTTCTGTTCCCGAAACTGAAAAGTCCTATGAAAGGACGGCGTTTTGCCGCGATTGAGGAGATAAAGACCGCATCGCTGGAAGAGCTCAAGACCATTTTAAAAAGCGCATATCAGAAGTGCTTTGCGGATTGGAAAAAGCGCTGGCACAAGTGTATTACTTTGAAGGGGACAAAATAGATATTGTTGAATAATTCTGTGGCCACAAGCAATAACCGCTTATGTCGAAAATTGCGATTTTGAGGAATCGGAGTACAAAGATGAAAATCATTTTCTGAAAAAAGTTTGAATGATAACTGGATCCGGATTTTTAATAAATTAATTGCTTTTATAAGGGCAATAAATCAGTGCTACAGTAGACTTAAATGATCTTTTATTTTATAAAATATTAAGGAAAAAACCACATAGGTCTTACATGTAACTAAAATTAAGTGTTTACTGAATGTGTAATACATTATTATTGGGACATACGCGATTATGTTTTTCGACCAAAGCTCCTGGTTAGAAAAATCATACGAAGACCAAATTTTTTGTGTATATAGATTACAGCATGGAGAACGCAGTAGTATTAATAACTCATTTCGTTCTTAAATCGACATAAGCGGTTATTGCTTGTGGCCAGAGAATTAAATATTTTTTGAGAAAAATAAAAAGTCGCCTTTTTCTTGAACAAACCTCGTATAAATATTAAAATGAGTGACACTTTTCGTAACAATGTAAAGGCATATCAGTAGGGTGATCATGCGTCCTGAAATGACCGAGACAACCCCGCATTAAGGTATGTGGTCCCGTCATTCCGGAATCTAAGTTTTTGTCCCGGATTTTTCAATATAATCTATAAACCGAAAACTTGCACTTGCTGCGAAGTTCTTTTCACAAGTTTCTACCTCCATCGGGACTTTATTTAGAGAAAAGTTGCCTGCGGCGCATTTTATAATAAATTTTCTGATTATAACGTATATTTTCCCCTCAAAACTGTTGCACAATCTCCTGTGTTCTAAAAAAACACTACAAAAATGTCAGAAAAATTTGGCAAAGAGTTGGGACGTAAGTTATTCTTTCCGCTTTGACTTGTTTTGTACTTTTCAATTAATTTCAAGCTATTGAAAATATCCCTTCCATCACCCCTCTTTTCTCCCCCCACCCACTCCTCACCAATAATCTGATTCTATCAAAAAAAAATATGATCACCCTACATATGATTTTTTTTAGATAAGTAGACCATACGTCCCGGATTATCGGCGCCCGAAAGTTAAATTTTAATTCCGGAATATCCGATTCGGGATTGACACCTAGTAATTTTCGCCTGCGGCGTATTTAATTAATAATTTTTCCATGATATTTCTTTCTCAAATGTTGCCAAATTTTTTTTTATTTAATTATTTTTTTTTTGGAGCTAAATTTCAGGCCAATCGGTTCAGTAGTTTCCCCGTGAAAGAGTAACATAGAAGGAAAACTAAGTTTCGAGATGACTTTATCCCCTCCCCTTTCTCCCCCCACCCCTCACGCTTCTTTTCCGTATACCTGTGTTGGAACCAGAACTACCACAGACACTCATGCCAAATTTCAAGTCAATCGGTTCAGCCGTTTTTACGTGAAAGAGGAACAGACAGACAGACAGACACCCACTCATTTTTTTATTAGTATGATTTTAAAATTAACTATTTTTGTAAAAAAAAAATTTCCTCATAATTTAATTTATTATACTTTGGATGGAAGCCAATCAGACTCTGAAATTCCTATAAAAAATTACAGTTTGAATTAAAAAATGTGACCATGTTACAACTGAAAATATTATACTTTGGCATTTAATAACATTCTGATAGAGTTACACAACAAAAATAATAAATTTAATATTTTTTTTTTTGAACAGAACATAACAACAAACATGTGCATAATTCCGTTGGACGGAATGATAATAATTTAAATTTTATTAATTTTCTTAAAAATTTTTATTGTTTAAATTTCATAGTTTTTAAATACCTACTAAATAACTTTTCCTTCTTTAATATTCTGTCGTTCATATGTTTCGGATATTGAATTATGTATAATGAAGTTTTTTTCCATAATTTTTTTATTGAATATTTATTACATTTGTAAATGGTAGGTAATGATGATGATGATGATAAAATTGTTTTATTATCGCTCGTGTGTTCGACGAGGTTGAGCTCTAGTGTTTTACTATAGAAAAAAGTTATATTTTTTTTTCATTTTTTTTTATTTAATAATAATTTTTTCATTTGAAATATGTTACAAGTATCGTTTTCTCTATTAGATGATTTTTCTTACTTCGTTTTTGTGTGAAAAAATTGTCTTAATATTTTTTTTTAAATTTTTTATGAAATTTTTTTTATAAAACGTTTTTTTTTACTATTTTATAATTAATTTATATTAATTTTTTTCTTAGAAAAAGATTTGAACACTAATGTAATTCTTTATCATATTCTGCTTAATTATTGGAAGTAAATGCACCAAAATGTGTTTTTATTTTTATTTTTTTTTTGTATTTTTTTTTTTGTTTTTTTATTAATAATTAATAATCCTTAATACTCCCAATATCATGCATCCTGTATATCGCCTTTAAGTCCAGGCACCCTATGGTGTTGGTTGTGTCCTAAACGATTAGCTAAATCCTGTACAACATCACGAAATATAACTGTGTCTATATTTTCACCTAATAAATATAATAAAAACCAATCGCCCATCTTCGATCGACGAACAATTATTTCAATAGCGTCGCGACGCACTAACCTAAAAGTAGAAAAAATAATTCAAATTAAACATTTTTTTTAAATTTTACTATTTAAAAAAAAGTTTTTATTTAGCTTGCTTTTTGGTCTGTTTGTCTGTTTGTTTATCCGTTTTTCAGGGTCAAATCTTGTAACCGTATTTTAAAACATATCCGAAATTTGGTTAGCACACGCCATTGCGGCGGCTGTCAGGCACCATCTATACTGATTCCTATATCAAGGTCCTATATCAGGACCGATTTTTACGCGTTTTTTTTTTTTGCAAAATGATCTGCGTTGCCAGTAGCAGGTTTTTAGCTATGTTAGATTTTCAAAATTCAAAACGAAAGGTCCTGTAAGGATAACGAAAATATCCTTTTTCCCATTCTTCCCCGGAAAAATTGGCATTAAGGGGGTTTTGGGGTCGCTGATCACAAATCCGGTATTAGATTTTCAAAATTCGAAACACGAGGTCCTGAAAGGATAACGCAAATGTCCTTTTTCTAATTTTGTCTCCGAAAAACTGGGTTTAGGGGGTTTCGTGGTCTGATCAGGAGTTGGATGTTGGAATTTCAAAATTCTAAATGGAAAGTCCTGTAGGGACAACGCAAATATCCTTTTTCCCGTTTTTCCTGGGAAAAATCGGCATCAAAGGGAGTCCGGTGTTCGATTTTTATACCCGTATGGTGAAACCAAAGGGTATATTAACTTTGCCTTACCGTTTGTAACGCCAAGATCTCGTCATCGCACACAAAAATGAATTACACCAGGGTGTTTAGAATGATGAAAAAAGTTGAATTTAGCATGTCCGTCCGTCTGTCCGTCCGTCCGTCTGTCCGTCTGTCTGTCCGTCTGTCTGTCTGTCCGTCTGTGGCGCGGATTGCGGGCGCACGGATTGAGCTAGAGACTTGAAAATTTGCACAGATCCGTTTTTCGTAAAATGCGAGGCTAAGTTCGTTAATGGGCAAAAATGGACCATTAGGGGGGGTACCCCCCATAGGAACGAAAACGTTTTTTGTGAATATCTCAAAAACGGTGCATCTTATCAAAAAAGTCCAAGAACAAAAGTTATTTAGGATATGATTCTACATAAAACTCCCATACATCAAAATCCGATTGGAATACATTTTAAAAAATCTTATTGGAAAGTTTGACTTCAAAGTGGAATTTTGGTACAACTGTTCGAATTTTGATACGAATATCACCATACGGGTCTCCAATGATTGCCAGATTGGCAATTATAGCTTTTGTTATGTTTAAAATTCGAAACGGAAAGTCCTGTAAGGATAACGAAAATATCCTTTTTCCCATTTTTTCCCGGAAAAATTGGCATTATAGGGTTTTTGGGGTCGCCGATCACGGCTCTGGTGTTGGAATTTTAAAATTCGAAACAGAAGGTCCTGTAAGGATAATGTTTTTTCCCAAAAGTTTTTAAGTTATGTATGGTTTTTTGGCATTCTAAAATTTATACAAAAAACTTTAAGCTGGCAACGTAGGGTCTGCTAGTATTGTATAAATTAATTATACTAAGTTACCCATCATGTGGTGTCTTAAATGAAGGAGCTTGGAAATACAATCAATTCGTTTTACGAACCTTGGGGAAAACAAAATGGCGGATGCACAATGGAATTTTGTCAAAATCGCACGGAAAAAAACATATGGAACCCGTTCTACCGAAATTGCACGCCACAGTCCCATATTTTTGGGAAAAACGACATAGTGGCCAAATATGGGTGTCATTTCTATAAAAAAATTGTAACGAGATAGGGAATTTCGAGGCGTTTGAAAATATTCGAGAAATCAAGCAGATTCCACGAAAACGCGGACTAGTTCCAATATTTATGGTAGCCTTTGCTACAAAATGGTGTAACGAGTCCTATAATCTCTATCCCATATTTTATTGGAACGTTTCCTATGCGGATTTTTTCCGTGCGTATGTACGAAGCATCCAAAGTGTGAATTCTAAATGAAATTACTGTTTTAAGGAGTTAAAAGTTCACTTTAGCAATTTTTTGATTTCAATTTTGAATTAATTCCAATACGGAGTCAAAAATTCACTTGAACCCCTTTTAGGAGTAATTTCCATTGTAAAGGGTGTTCATGTTTAGAAAAAACTTTCCAGTTGGCTACAATAGCCTATTTAGTGCAGTTTGCACCAATAAAACTTAGCAATTTATGTAGATCTTAAAAAATTTAAGTCGAAGAATTTCTACGGTTTAAGTAGGCTAGCCACAACTTAATTTTTTAAGAATAATACGCGCAAACGGGCCTAAGATGGCGAATGGCTTACAAATCGAGAGGTCCTAAAAAACATCGCAAATGCTTGCAAAACACAAGGTGAAATTTATTTATTTTTTTAAATAATAAATTTGTTTAAACCTTTTTTAAAATTCAACACCTGTGGGTGCTGTATGGGGAGCTGTTGCGAAGAGTAATATCGGACATATGTGTATTTTTTGGAAAACAAAACATAGTTTGGACGAAAATCGAGAAATGATGCGAAAATTTTAATAAATCTGCGCCGAAAGCGACATTTTTTTAACAGCAATGATTTAAATCAAGAACTACACAATAACAATCGATATTTGTTGTGCTTTCTGAAGTTTCATAAATAAATGCAGTTGAAAAAAGACAAGGAAAATAATTACGCCGCAGGTGCAATTTTGAGAAAAGTCAATGAAAATATTTGCGCTTCAGGTGAAATAAAAAAAAAGATTTTAGGTGAAAATTCGTTAAGAAAAAATGCGCCATAAATGTATTTGTAAAGGCAGCTCTCAGTCGAAGAAGAGTACATTTTGTACTTATCGTTATTGTTGTTTTAATATTTAATAAATTTAGGGACTAAATTGAATACTGCGGGATAGTTTTCGGGACGCTATGGTAACATGCCTTAATACCTGGCAGGACCGTAGCCAGGATTTCGTTTCGGAGTGGGAGGGGGTGGGCGAGGGGGTCGGGGAAGGTGCGAGGGGGGGGGGGGGGGGGAAGGGAGGGCGGGGGAGGGGAGCTTGGTTCTAGAACTCTCAGCACCAAATTTTTTTTTGGGTGAAGGACCAAAATTTCGGGTGTGGGGGGCGGGCTTCGACCTTCAAGCCCACCCCCTGGCTACTGGCCTGATGCCTGGCCTGTCCTGATTAATTCGGAACGAGAACAAATTTTTTTACGCTATTGCGAGTGTGATTTGGATCACCTGTCATTAAAAATTCTACCATTTTTAACAATTTTGGTCAAATTTTTAGTTTGACCGCGAAAAACAAACTCAATAAAATATTAAAGAAAAAAACAAACAAATAAACTTACCTAAATCGCATACGAAATAAATACACCCGCATCCGGGGTGAGAATATGATAACCACCCTGTATATAAGTGTTAATGTTGTAAGAAATGATAACAGGATGAACCAAAACCAAAGGAATATATAAATTTTTTCGTTTACGACATTAAGTGGTAATATACATATCGCATCGTGTTTTTCGACCTATAAAAGACAAAATTTAAAAAAAAAATACTATTTTGGTAGGATCTATTTAAAAAAAACTTACTTCTCCACTGGAACCATATTTATAAAATGTACACTTGGTCATTCTAGGAAATATGTAAATCATTGGATCCATACGATCCTCTTGGTCTGCCTCCATATAGGAGATAACGTCTAGGCCAAATGTCATAAATTCGCCATCGAAAAACCGATTCATTAAAAACATTTGACCTGCAAATAATTTTATTTTATTAGTGGAAAAAATTTTATACCCCAAGCAGCAATTACGTCAACAGCAACGTTAGCCGTTGACATCTGTCGGGACGACAAGTGTCAATCGCTAATGTCACAGTTGACATGAGTGATGCTTGGGATGAAATTAAAGAATTGGTTGCAGTTTTAAATTGTTTTTTTTTCTATGTCATTCCCGTGAGTAGTTTTCTGTAATATTTTCAGTGCGCACTTTTTTTTGTGTGTGCGCAATTTTTCGATAACTTTGAAAGTCTTAGATTGTCAAATATTATTCTAATTTGACACTTTTTTTTGCTTTAAATATGCAACCAAAGCAAAAATTTTATCTTCACTAATAAATTAATAAATCCAGCGATTCGTGTATTTACCTATGACATTGATAAGTGATAAGAATTCACAGACATAATACCTGTAGGCCCACCAATTGTGATACCTTAAATAAAAGATAATAAAAAAAGATTTAAACAAGATTTTTTTTCAAAATGTTACCTCAGGTTTTCCCATAAGTAATCAAGAAGTAGTTTCTTCTTTTGTTTTTTCTCAGCTTCTGAACAAATACCTATATCGAGATCCATAATTAACGCATGTATCTTTCCACCTTCCCATGATTTCCATAACCATCGCGGGGTATAAAATAAAATTGCCTGTAAATGAGAATATGAAAGCATTAACATTTTAAAAAAAATATTTTCTGCGTGTTAGAAATCTTTTTGAATAAGTTTTTTCGTTCCATCAATTATATCTATTAGTTTGTTTAGCTTGAATAAGAAGTGTTGTTAATTCGTTTCTGGCTTAACAAATAAAAATTTCATAAAAAGGGTAAAAAAAGGTAAATCATATTTCCAAGATTTGCCTGAAATTTTTGGCGTATAAAAAAATCTAGTCCCTAGATTTTCCGAGAATTCTGTAAACAGATTTTCCAATTTTTTCAAATTTTTTCAAATGGTGAAACCAAAGGGTATATTAACTTTGCCTTACCGTTTGTAACGCCAAGATCCCGTCATCACACGCAAAAATGAATAACACCAGTGTGTTTAGAATGATAAAAAAAAATTGATTTCTGCATATCCGTCCGTCTGTCTGTCCGTCTGTCCGTCCGTCTGTCTGTCCGTCTGTCTGTAGCGCGGATTGCGAGCGCACGGATTGAGCTAGACTTGAAATTTTGCACAGATCCGTTTTTCGTAAAGTGCGAGGCTAAGTTCGTTCATGGGCAAAAATGGACCATTAAGGGGGTACCCTCCATACGAACGAAAACGTTTTTTCTTATCAAAAAAGTGCAAGAACAAAAGTTATTTGGGATATGATTCTACATAAAACTCCCATACATCAAAATCCGATTGGAATAAATTTTAAAAAATCTAATTGGAAAGTTTGACTTCGAATTTTGATACGAATATCACCATACGGGTCTCCAATGATTGCCAGATTGGCAAATATAGCTTTTGTTATGTTTTTTATCTCAAGCACAACTAAATTGCTGAGAAAAAAAGAGTCAATTAAAGGAAATTTTTGGGAAATTCAAGAAAATATTTTTCTACTGATTTGTGAAATTTTTTTCCCCAAAGTACACTCAAGCAACAGTTTTTCGACAAAATTTTCATGAATTTTTGAAAATGTTCATAAATTTTTGAAAAAACCATGAAACTTTAACTCCAGAAACAAACTACAGGCTATCCTAACAGCATCGAAAGTCACTGCTACATATCTGCGACTTAAATGGCGACTACGCGGTCGACAAAAATGCTGCTTGGGTAGTTTTCTGTTTATGGCTCCAAAATTGGTAGAGTAGAGATACCGTTTTTGTGTTTTCTGGAGCATAATAAATAATTAGATTTGCCATCTAGAAAAAAGATTTTCAGGAAAATAACTAGATTTCCCATCTAGTAAAAAGCTTCCCAGTAGAAAATTACTTTTTTTTTTGAGTTTTCCTGTTTTTTTTTCTTAATTCTGAAACATTTTACATGAAAAATGTTTTTCAACATGTTTTTTTTTAAATTTATGATGAATTTCTAATGCATTTTCATTTAATATCATGTTTGTGCAACGAACGATTTTTGGAGATATCGGAAAAATTTGGCATGGGTTTTCCGGTGAATGAGTTTTCGGCTACTGCGTCGAAACCGTTAACGATAGCACTTTGGTTCCTTCAGAGAAAATATAGGTGATTAAATGTAATATCTAACAAAATAAATTCATGAAAACCGTTGGGCGACAAAAAAAGTTTTCACGAAATTTTTGAAAAATTTTCGAGAATGGGAGAAGCTTAAGTGGATAGTTCCAAGGCGGGACCTATTTACAAAGCAGTGTTCAAAACGCTCCCATTTCTAGTCTTTCGTTCTGCTCCCAAGGAGGGATTGAAATCAATGGAAAGTAAAATCACTCTCTAGAGAACGAAATTCAGTAAAACGCATTTCAGTAAAACGCTCCCAAGAACGAGAACGAAATTCAGTAAAACGAATTTCAGTAAAACGCTCCCAAGAACGAGAACGAAATTATGGTTTTTACATTCTTGCTCTTAAGATCTTTACATTTGCATTTTGTTCTTACGTTCTTCGAGAACAGAACTTTAATGCTAGGAGCGAAATATCGCTCTCTCACTAATAAAATACATACAAACCGCTTTGAACAAGGAGCGAAAACTTAAATAGAAATCATTTCGTTCTTAACTTGGGAGCGAGAACGAAAAATGTGCATCAATCGTTCCGACTCCTACAAACAGTACCGCGGAGCTCAAAATTTCTCTCTTTAAAGAACGATTGTGCTCGCAAATCATTTTCCTTCTCGAGAACGAGAGTCGGAAACCGCAGCAAACGTTCTTGTCGTTGGGAGCGAAACTTTTAAAAGCGAAAAGAACGAAATAACAAAATAAAGTTTTGAACACCGCTAAAAAGTCTTACCTTAAATTAAGCTGAACACAACACAAAAAGATTCAACTCGATATTTCTAATGTTGTATAACCTAGCAGAGGAGGGGGTTTGAGGCAATAAGGCTATAGGGGGGAAATATGTGAAAGTTCCTTTCTGGTATTGTACTGAACACAACACAGAAAATTTAGACTCGATATCTCTAACATTGTAGATTCTAGCAGGGGAGGGGGTTTGAATGGAAAGTGCCACAGGGAAAATAGCCACAGCGGGACCAATTAGATACTTTCCCCACCATTTTCTCTTCGGAATGACTCAATGCGGTCAATCTAGTAAAAAGTTATGCATGTACATCACAAAGAAATACAGTGGGGCCGAATTGATAGTCTTTTTCTTTTGGAAGTCGCTTAAAAAAGAGAGAAAATTGGAAAATTGGAATTTTATGCGGGCTAATTTTTAATTTTATTTATTATTTGTTCACAAAACTATAATTGTAAGCGAACATTTAATCAAATCTGAAACCCATGAAATAAAATATGTACCCGTATGGCAAGACTTCAAAGCATTTAAAAGCGAACCATTTTTATCAAATGTTTCTGTTGTTTTATATTCAATTCATACGACTTTTATCTTAAATAAGCTTTCTAAATACAAAATTGACCATTCTTTAGGGACCATTAAGTAAACAGCAATAGATTCACAAGTTTTTTTTCCTTGTAAGATGCATCACGAGTGCATTGGCAATAGCATAAACCGGGCACAAGAATATTTGTATTCAATGTCTGCCGGTTTGTTAACAAACCGACTACTTCACAAAAATTACAACTAATTTTGACACTTGGCCAATTGCCAGAGCAAACTTCAGCAAATCCCTAGGGAACTCTGCCTTCAGAGAAGCCCACAGCAAAAAAAAAAATTGGAAATTTTATTACTTGCAGTTCACGTAGCGAATATTTGCCCAAAGTCTAGGCGGTTTTTTTTCTAAAATTTTATTGTTATATTTTTAGTTAGCAAAAATTTTAATAAAAACAAAAGATATGTAGTGCTTAGAATAGTGGGGCTGATATTAAACTCGGGAAATCAAGGGGAAACGGTGGGTGGTAGGCTAAAGAAAATCAAACATTGCGCAAGGGGAAAAAAAGATTAAAAAGAAAAATGTTTAATTGTGAAAGAAGACCATTGGCACGAGCTCGATCTAGAAAATTTTAACCCATTGAACCAAAATTATGTATTTTGGCACCGAAGTGATTCTATTTCTCGCTCTTCCTCCCTCTATGTTTATTGTGCAAGTTAGTTCAGTGACCAAATCATGGGGGTATTAGTTAGCTTGGTTTCTATGGTGCGGTCATATCTTATGGTTAGCGCGGATTTCCCATTGTTTTATTAACATGTGTCGTATGTGCTATGCTTATTCTATTCATGTTGTCCAAAGTCCAGAATAGAAATATGCATCGATAGTTTCGTTTTTTTTTTTTTCGAACAAAGTGAGATTTTCTGTTCTTTACTCGATGGAGGCTTTGGGGACTTCGATTCCAGAGTATGTCCGAAAACAAAATAAAATTGGAGCACAATAAAATTCTCTATGCGACATAACGATGCCAACAACTAAAACAGGCAAAATGTATGACCAAAACTACCCTCGGGATTATAGAATTTAATGTACACAATGCCGATATCGCTTTTGTTCCGATGTGAACATTAAAATTTATTGCATATCAGCCAATCGCGTCGAAGGGGAGGGGGCTGGGGGGTTGGTGAGGATAATTCGTTTTGAATTTGTTTAAACTTCACCTCGTATTTTTCGTGCAGAAAAAAAATCAAAAACGAATACCAGAGTTTTTTGTTAATTTTATCAATCATTTGCAAATTTTTATTTTTTTTACTGCAAATTCTATGTTTTATTCCGCAAGAAGTCTCTAATTCTATGTTCGCAAATTCTATATTTTATTCCGCAAGAATTTTTTTCATGCCTAGACTATTGCTAAGTTGACATATTCTGCGATAGATGAATAAGTCTTGCAGATTAATTGGCGCAGATTACGTGTCGAGGATTAAGTGTCGCGAAGAAACAAATTACGGCAAAAATTACGAATGTAAATTGCCCCTTAGCTATTATCGGATAGTGAAAACAATATTTTTTCGCGATTAACGCAAAAACTGTGGATCTTTCAATAGTCATACGTAAGACAAAAGTTGTGAAAATAAAGCAGACATCTGTATCTGAAACCGTTTTCGAGATATCCGGCTAAACGGAACACCAAAGAAACAATCAATGAAAGAACAATTTATATAGAAAATACAATTTGATTTTGACGAAAACCAGATTCAGAAATGTGTGCCGCAGGCGAAATTACAGTTATTTGGTTATATTCATTTCGTACTGGGGCCTGAAATGGAACACCAACGAAACAACAAATTTTATATAGAAAATAAAACTTGATTTTGACGAAAACCAGATTCAGAAATGTGTGCCGCAGGCGAAATTTTCAATAGAATGCGGCGCAATGGTTTAAATCAAAAGCTATATAGTCCCAAGCAAAATTTACCTAATTTTTTGCGCTCTTAATGATTCGCCTTAAAAGTAGGGAGACCGTACGTTTCGGTATGATCGGGATAGTCCCAGGATCAGGCATATTGCCTCGGCGGCGGCGTCCCGGCAATACAACTTTTGCCCCGGATTTTCAAATTAAGTGTTATAAGAATGATTTTCAACAAATTCCGTAAGTGTTGAAAAAAATTTTGCTGGCGGCGCTTTTGTCTTCATTGCTAGTTTTTTTTCAATTTCCGTTGTCGCTTCTTCTGGAATGTAAAGACCGCAAAAAATTAAGCTTTTTTAGCTCTTGATTCAAATCTTGGCGCTGCAAAAATTTCGCCAGCGGCGCATTACTTATCAATCCTTTATCCCAGGTTTTCGCCTAATTTCTTTGTTTTTTTTTTGTTGTTTCGTTGATGCTATGTTTCCGTCATCCCCCCACCCCCCGTTCTCGTCATGTGCCGGATTGACCTGAAAAAAAATACTGACACCCTACTTGAAAGACAATCTCTATACATAAAATCGTTTAACCTGATTGACCGACTGACTGATTGACTGATTGACTGACTGATTGACTGACTGATTGACTGACTGATTGGCTGACTGATTGACTGACTGATTGACTGACTGACTGATTGACTGACTGATTGACTGACTGATTGACTGACTGATTGAATGACTGATTGACTGACTGATTGACTGACTGATTGACTGACTGATTGACTGACTGATTGACTGACTGATTGACTGACTGATTGACTGACTGATTGACTGACTGATTGACTGACTGATTGACTGACTGATTGACTGACTGATTGACTGACTGATTGACTGACTGATTGACTGACTGATTGACTGACTGATTGACTGACTGATTGACTGACTGATTGACTGACTGATTGATTGACTGATTGACTGACTGATTGACTGACTGATTGACTGACTGATTGACTGACTGATTGACTGACTGATTGACTGACTGATTGACTGACTGATTGACTGACTGATTGACTGACTGATTGACTGACTGATTGACTGACTGATTGACTGACTGATTGACTGACTGATTGACTGACTGATTGACTGACTGATTGACTGACTGATTGACTGACTGATTGACTGACTGATTGACTGACTGACTGATTGACTGACTGATTGACTGACTGATTGACTGACTGATTGAATGACTGATTGACTGACTGATTGACTGACTGATTGACTGACTGATTGACTGACTGATTGACTGACTGATTGACTGACTGATTGACTGACTGATTGACTGACTGATTGACTGACTGATTGATTGACTGATTGACTGACTGATTGACTGACTGATTGACTGACTGATTGACTGACTGATTGACTGACTGATTGACTGACTGATTGACTGACTGATTGACTGACTGACTGATTGACTGACTGATTGACTGACTGATTGATTGACTGATTGACTGACTGATTGACTGACTGATTGACTGACTGATTGACTGACTGATTGACTGACTGATTGACTGACTGATTGACTGACTGATTGACTGACTGATTGACTGACTGATTGACTGACTGATTGACTGACTGATTGACTGACTGATTGACTGACTGATTGACTGACTGATTGACTGACTGATTGACTGACTGATTGACTGACTGATTGACTGACTGATTGACTGACTGATTGACTGACTGATTGACTGACTGATTGACTGACTGATTGACTGACTGATTGACTGACTGATTGACTGACTGATTGACTGACTGATTGACTGACTGATTGACTCATCAACGCCCAGCCCAAACCCCTGAAGCTAGAGACTTGAAACTTTCACAGTATGTCCCAACCATCGCGTAGGCGCTCACTGAGGCGGGGTTTTCCGAAATGTTACCCCTAAGGGGGTAAACGGGGGGTAAAGGGGGTTTGGGTGTTTTTAAACCGTGATTTGCGCCATTAATCCTGCTCAACAGGAGGCTGAAAAGTTCCACTCGGGGGTTTTTGGGGTCGCTGATCACGAATCTGGTGTTAGAATTTTAAAATTCGGAACGGGAGGTCCTGAAGGCATAACGATTTTTTTCAAAAGTTTTTAAGTGATTTTTTTGTTTTTTGGCCGCAAGAAAATTTTTGCAAAAAACTTTTACCCGACAACGGCGGGTATGCAAACTAGTATTTAAATAAATAAAAAAATACTCTTGGGTATCCGTTGAATAAGTGGAATGAGAAAATAATCCGTTTTTAATGAAATCGTTAAATTCAATCATTAATTAACCAATAATTAGTGCGATTTGTATATTTAGTCTACAATTTAATAATCTTCCGCCACCACATTTTGATGAAATTTCATAATTTACCCACAGAACAACAAGTTAATAAAATTCTAGTCCGTCCTTGAAAAGCAAACGTCAACAGTCTTAATCCTGATATAAATTAAGAATGACTATTGGAAAGATTGTTGAACAAAATGTCGACAAAATTGCCTCATTCATAACTGTCGCCATCTAGTTAGTGTAGGAAAAACATCGAAAAAACGAATTATAAACACACGTTAACCTGTCGTCAATAAACCATGACATTTTCATGAAAATCTTAATCTTATAGAGTGATTTGGCCAGCCAGCCAGCACCTTGACCGCACGCTGCCACATCCAACATATATCACGTCAACAAAACTATCTATTGATCTGAATATAACGTAAGAAAAATTAAATGACTTAAGAAAAGAGGGGTAGTCTAACAACACATACACGGAAATACTATTTTAAACCAAAACATTAAACGAAGACGTCATAAATGTGAAAGGCCCGTCCACAATCCGACTGCATTACATTCTTAAAGCCGAATCGGTTCCATTGCCTCCATCTTAGTAAAAATAATAATAATAATAATAATAATTTTTCACGTTTCGCATGTATAAAGAAATTTATATTTTCTAAGAGATGAAAAGTGGAAAGTCGACTGAAACATGAAAATAATAAAAAAATGAAATTCAAAAATTACGGAAATAGCCAACGATTACAAAATTAAACAAAAACTTCGACCAGAAAAAAAAATCATTCAAATTTTCCCTCCGATATTTTTGGAATATTTATAAATGATAAACTAATTATAACCACGATTAGATGTCGACACCTACTCCACCACGGGTCTATCTTAAAGAGAAAAAAAAATAAGAATCCGTTGATGTTAAAGAACCTGAATTTAAAATTCAAAGTAGAACATTTCACTTCTGCGGGGTAAAATCCGAGGCAAATAAAAAGTAAAGGTGAAAACTAACACACTTCGGGCTGGGAAAATTCGAAAGAAGACAATAAACATATCAGTGACGTCACAAATTCACTTCGTAGTGAATTGCCAAGGAAAAAAAAGAAATTCAAGAAATTCCCTGGTCAGCCAGTGACTAATGAGTAACTCGGTTTTTCATCATCATTAAAATAGTGCTACAAAAATATATGTATATTTCCGCAGAGAGAAAATTATGGGAATATTCACGTTTTCGTAAAACTGATAACGACCATATGTCAAACGAAGATGGCATTAATCATTTTAAATTAAATTTTAATCGAAGGTGATTTGGACAATTTAATTTCTCACTTAAAACGCCTATGAGTTTCGTGAAATATGACAAAATAATTTCGGAATTTTCATTTTTGTGGTCGGTAAATAATTTTAAATAATTTGGTTTCACGGTTCTATATGTTTTATTGATGTTTATCGAATTTTCGTTGTGAACATGGAATTCACATTAACTTCACGATTTGTCAAAAATTTGAAATTAATGTTCAGCATTAATTTATTAGGGATAGCTTACATTTTCGATTTTTTCCGGAATTTTCCTTTTAGAACTTACTCCACAATACTTATGCTGCGTTTACACGAATGACAAATTTGTCATTTTTTTGTCATAAATTGTCACTATCGTGTAAATAGTATCATTTTTGTCATTATTTCTGTCAGAAAATGACAATCTCTCATAAAAGAATGAACTTGTCCATACCCAGCATTAGGCCCGTTTGCTGATACAAGTCATAACTATTTAAGTTATGCTTAGCCTTCTTAAACCATAGAAATTTTGGCACTTAACAAATTTAAGTTCGACATAAGTTACTAAGTTTCGTTGGTGCAAACCGCTCTTAGACATCTACCGTACAAAAACTTAGGTGTCGTTTACATCTGACACTTTACTCACCGAATTTTATTTTGCGACACTAAATTCACATTTCACAATTTTGAAATTTTTTACCGGAAAACGCGAAATTTGAATTTTTTCATACAAAATCGAGCCGCAAATAATTCAAGTTTTGACAACCTTTGCCAAGGAAATTTTTGCTGCGATACATAAATAAATTCGCGGAAAAAATTCTGAATAAAATTCGCGGAGAAATTCAAGAAGAAATCACAAGTGTGAACGAAGCATAAGCACAGTTCTCAGAAGTCGAATTTGTTTTATGAGATCTTCCGGAATAAATGTTTGGCAACATGCATTTTGTGTCACAGAATGAAATTCGCCGAATTAAGTATCAAATGTAAACGACCACAAAATTATGACAATTTTTAAAATGTTATATCCAGTTCGTTGATCAGCGACCCCTAGAACCTCTATTAAAAACTTTCCTAAAGAAAAGAAAAAAAATCCGCTATTCGTACATATTCTTCCTACGACCTGCCCGTTTAAGCCAATCTGCGCAAATTGCTTCGGAGATAAAGGGTCTTTCAACAAGGACATAACAATTTTGTATTTTAATAAAAACGCACCCTAAAACTTTTTTTATGATCTGGCAATGCTAAAACGTCAGTCAAGGTTTACATTTTTTTTTAGGTTTACATGCCACACAGCTGGTCAAACAATTGATCTATTGAAGGAGAAGTTCGGTAATCGTGTAATCTCTAGAAATGGTCCGGTCGAATGGCCACCTCGCTCATGCGATTTAACGCTGTTTGATTCCTTTTTATGGGGTTATGTTAAGTCGTTGGTTTATGCCAACAAGCCAACAACGTTAGAGGAGCTCAGGAACAATATCGAACGCGAAATTGCCAAAGTTCCAGCCGATATGTGTGGAAGAGTGGTGGAAAATTGGCTCCAAAGAATCAATCAGCAAACGTGCTCGCGATGGCCATATGAACTACATCGAATTTCATACTTAAATGTAAAATGTCCACTACACCTGGAATAAATTTCAGCCCGATATCTCAATTATTCTGTGTTTTATTTAAAAACAAAATTGTTATGTCCTTATTGAAAGATCCGATATAAGAGATAAGAGGTGGTTGAGGAGGAGATCGACGGGTAGAGAAAGAGGTATTTTTTTACATGGCACAGTATTGCATATCAAATTCTTCATCAGACACAAAAAACCACTCCCTAATCGTTCGAACGGTTCAAAAGTTATCAGACGAAGGGAAGCGAGGCGGAGGGGATTGGTCGATATAAATAATTTTATCTTTTATTCTGCAAATGACTCTATTCATGTCCTAAATTTCATCACAATCGGTTGAGCAGTTTTTGCGTGATATCGGAACAAAGATTCAGACAGACAGACACACAGACGGACAATCTGGCAGACAAGCATAAATTTTTAAAATATTGTTTTTGGGTTCAGTTTTTTAAATTATATCGGAAAATCTAAAATCCAAAATAAAAAAAAAACAGAGTTGCGCTCTCCCTCACAGTTTTATTATATGTTAGTACTAGCTTGCATACCCGTCGTTGCCGGGTTAAGTTTTTTGTATAAGTTTTAGAATACGAAGAAAACCGGAAATAACTTAAAAACTTTTGAGAAAATCTTATTTTTGCAGGGCTCTCCGTTATGAATTAGTCTAACACCGGATTCGTGATCAGCGACCCCGAAAACCCCCGAGTGAAACTTTTCAGCCTCCTATTGAGCAGGATTCTTGGCGAAAATCACGGTTTAAAAACACCCAAACCCCCTTTACTCCCCGTTTATCCACCTAGCGGTAAAATTTCGGAGAACCCCGCCTTAGTGAGCGCCTACTTGATGGTTGGGACATATTGTGAAAGTTTCAAGTCTCTAGCTTCAGGGGTTTGGGCTGGGCGTTGATGGGTCAATCAGTCAGTCAGTCAGTCAATCAGTCAGTCAATCAGTCAGTCAATCAGTCAGTCAATCAGTCAGTCAATCTGGTTAAACGATTTTATTGTATATAGATATCGCAGATATGATTTTTCCGTCAAATGAGATATCACTAGGGAGGCTACATCTTCCGGATTCACTTTAGGCGTATTATCCTGGGTTTAAGCATGTAGTCTCCGCGTCCAAGAATTAAAATCTGTATCACGGATTATTCAATTTAGTCCTGAAATCGAAAATTTTCACCTGCGGCACAGTTAGTTTTTTCATAAGTTGCTACCATCATTGCATCTTTCGCCTGCGGCGCTTTTTATTGTCAAATTATTAATTATTTTGATTAAAATTTTCTCACCAAAATTTTGCCAGCGTGGTGAAATTTCTGTTGTGTTTTAAAAGTGGCAGAACATTTTGCAGATAAATTGGCAGAAAAATTGTCAGAAAAATTGAGAAAGAGTGGCAGAAAAATTTTCTTTTTTGGTTTCTGGACGTAAGATAGTTTTTCCGCACGCGCCGCTTTAACTTTTTTCGTGCTTTTCGATGTATCCTGCGATATTGAAAACTTTCCTGCCCCCCTCCCTCCTCTCACCATCCAACTACTCCACCAATCTTCTTAGTTCTCGTAAATTCTACGCTTAATTGAAAATCATTTTAACCCAATATTGTTCTTAATTAACCACCAAAGCAATAAATCTTTTAGTTCTGCTTGAACGATCAACGAGAATTTCATAAATTTTCAAAAATCTTTATATGTTTAAGTGCTGCATGCACAATTTGGCTGCAATTCAATGCGATTGTATTACATTTGTGTTTTCATAACTGCCAGCACAATTAGTGGGACATCAAAAATTTTATAAACAATTTCTGATGTTTTGGTACACGTCCAAAATTGTCATAAATTATGAATGAATGAATTTTAAATAAAATACTGAACAGTGAACGTTTTTTTTTGTGATTGTAAATAGATTTAGGTCAATGTTAGATGTGCAAAAATAAATTGTGCACCTTTAGTGCATATTTTTTTTTTTTGACATTGAATGGATGTAGGATCAGGTGAGAAGTTCTTTAATTTATTTAAAGATCTTTGCCAATAAATTTTATGTGGGTTTTTTATACAAACTAAAGGATTTTTAATGACACGAGATTATAAGTAAAATATCTTAAATGACTGCCCTATAACACTATGCCTCTACCCATTTATCGCTACAACCTGGTCAGCTAGCCAAAAACGACCTTTTAACGATTCGCAGGAAAAGTATTTTTCATGGAATTTTGTCCTGTCGTAAATAAGTTTGTGAAAATTTTTGATCTTGGATCAATAAGGGATAAGATGAGCGGAGGATGGGAATCCCACACTCCTTGAGGGCCCACATCTCCTGAAACGGACCATATTTTATATAGAAAAAAAATTCTTGATTTCCAAAACAAAAATTTTTTAAAAGGATGTTTAAAAATTTTTAAACAGAACGCGGCGCAATGATTTAAAGCAAAACCTCCAAATTTATAAGAAAAATTAACTTAAGTTTTCGCGCTCTTTAGATTTCATAAATAATCGCAACGGAAATTGTAAATATATCAATAAATACAAGACCATCGAAGGCCAAATCTTTTGGAATACATGCGCCACTTGTGGAAAATCAAAAACGTGCCGCAGGTGAAAAAAAAGTGGTTTATAGCAACCATCAGCCGGAGTACGATATTTTTTTTTGCATATTTAGTGATTGCTTTTCTAGCGTTTGATAAATTAGAACACTAAACAGAAAAATCAGCGACAAAACTTTAGTGTCTGGGGCGCCAAAAATACATGCTTAAATCTGGGATTGCCCCGGCCATTCCGGGATTGGTTCTAGCTTAATAAAAACCATATTTCAATAAAAAAAAAGATTACACTGCACAACAGTCATTTTGTGCTAAAGATTTTACAGTCTATTTAGGATATTTTGATGTCGCTGATTCCGAATCTGCAGTTGATTTGGTCAAAAACTAGAGCCAATCTGGCCAAACCACTTGCAGAATCGCAATCTGCGACGTCAAAATATCCTAAAAAGATTGTAAGATCTTTGGCAGCACAAAAAAGTAGTGTTATGTATCTACAATAAACTGTATGCGAAATTATTTTAAAAAAAGCCAGTATTGTAAAATTTGGAAAAATTATTGATTGATTTTTTAGACAATACGAAATCTTTTTTTAATTTTTTTCCTTTGATAAATCACAAACCTACAACCTCGTCTCGGTCAGACATAAATTGCGATTTCTTTTACATGGCCTATCATTGAAATATCCCGTGGAGACAGCATTTGCCAGAATTTTTTTTGAAAACTCGACCAAAAATGCTCGGGAAAAATATATCTCTAAGTGTCCTTTTAATGACAGACCATGAAAAAATCGCAATTTATTTCTAAAAACATAACAAAAGCTATAATTGCCAATCTGGCAATTATTGAAAACCCGTATGGTGATATGACATTGTTCGAAGTTTAAGTGAACGGCGAACAGTTGTATCAAAACTCCACTTTAAAGTCAAACTTTTCAATAAGATTTTTTTAAATTTTTTTCCAATCGGTTTTTTATGTATGGGAGTTTTATGTAGAATAATATCCTAAAAAACTTTTGTTCTTGCACTTTTTTGATACGATGGTCCATTTTTGCCCATTATCGAACTTAGCCATCCATCTGCATAAAATTTCAAGGCTCTGGCTCAATCCGTGCGCCCGCAATCAGCGCCACAGACGGACAGACAGATGGACAGACAGACGGACAAACAGACGGACAGACATGCAAAATTCTATTTATTTTATCATTCTAAACACACTGGTGTAATTCATTTTTGTGTGTGATGACGGGATCTTGGCGTTACAAACGGTAAGGCAAATCTAATATACCCTTTGGTTTCACCATACGGGTATAAATAGGTGGGAAATTTCAGGCAATTTTGAGACTCTCCAACCTAAAAATATGCCATAGAAATAATTTAAAAAGATTTAGATAAGCTAAACTTTTTTTCACAAAAACAAAAAAAACTTTTCAGAAGACAAATTTAAGTTGGGCTTAATGGTTCGGCCCATAACTCAATAACTTATTGTATAATTGGAGAAAAATTCCAGTAACTCGATATAAGCATTCAATTCGTGTTAATAGATATTTTATTGATCTTCTAGTTTTCGATTTATGGAATTGGCACTTTTTACTGCCGGCACTTCTAGACCCGTCCTACCCTATCATTTCTTTATTACTCCATTTTCAATTTACTTTTGTTTTAAGAGATAAGTACCGAAAAATGTGTAGCTCAAATGGATGACAAAATGAAATACAAAAAAAAATGTATGACAAGAAATTAATAAAATTGTGGCTGAGATATCCTTAGGTCAATCTAAATATTTCATGAGCAGAAAAAAAAACATGAAAGCACTTTTCCAGTATAAATTTCAAATTTTTTTTCTCAGTGAACTGCGAATTGCAAATGAATTTTATATGGAAATTGTAAGGGGATTCTTTTTTTAATTTTCGACTTCTGAAAAGTTTGTATTCTCTGAGAAATTAAAATTATATTC
This sequence comes from Chrysopilus asiliformis, assembly GCA_964034945.1. NCBI lineage: Eukaryota > Metazoa > Arthropoda > Insecta > Diptera > Rhagionidae > Chrysopilus > Chrysopilus asiliformis. The sequence goes on along the minus strand of OZ035963.1, from coordinate 56,946,247 downwards.
CTTGTATTTCTTTATTCAGTCAAGTTACCCAAATGAAATGACGAAATGCGCAATAAAAACACCCTGTTTTGTAAATTTCATAATAAGGAAAAATGAAACGACGATGTTAAATTCCAAAGTCAACAATGATCAAAAAGAAATAAGAAATGGACTTGAGAATTTCGTTTCGTTTTAAAATAGGTTAATGATTAATTAAAAAGCAATAAATTGGTATTGAAGGTAGAAATGCATGAACATTTTTTAAGGATTTCTATTTGCTACGAATCTTTATTTTACACCTCAGTATGTTGCATCATTTTGGAATATCTCTGCTAAATATTGTAGGAAATGTGTTTATTTTTTAAATTTTATGAACTGTTTTCGATTGATTGATCTTGAGTACTTCACATTACAGCATTTTTTTCAATCTTAATGAGCCTCCTTCTTAAATATGAAGGGAAACTGATTTTATTAGTTTTGGATTTGAAACGCATATTCGAAAAAATTTCTCTTCATTTTTTTTTTAAAGAAACAAACATTTAGATTTTTTAGTTAAGAATATCAAACGAAGAAACTTTTTATCATAAAACTAAATTTAGTAGATACACATTTAACTTATTGTAAACAAACACCATCAAAGTTTTTGAAGACGTTTGTTCACAAAAATATATGAGTTTATGATATTGTTTTTAAAAATGCTCAACATCCAATCGAAAAAAAAAATTAAGGAATCACAGCACATGCCGATCACAAATTCAATGTTGAAATTCCAAAAATCAGATCTTATAGCCTTTATAAGGATAACAAAAATGTCCGTTTCAGATTTTTTTACTCATGAAAATCAGCGTCGGGTTAACCGTTGTTCTTAAATCTTGTGTTAAATTTTCAAAATTTGGATCCTTAAGGTGCCGGTCCACATGAGAGTAAATGCAGGCGAGAACCTGTCGCTCGCAGCTACTCGCAAATGGACACGTCTCTGAGAGTCGCTTGCAGAAACTCGCAAAAACTCGCGAGCTAGTTTCTGCGAGCTGTCAAAAGTGATTCTACTCTCTAGTCGACAGGCCTCCTCTCAGTGTTGCCGGAGACCTCAAGCCCAAAATCGCTGAAATGAGGAAAAAAAATCTCAAAAGTCTCCGAAATTATAGACAAAAATTGCTAGTTTTGAGACTTTTTTTTAATGCATATTTAAACATATATCTTGTTTTCAAGTCGGTTTTATTCTTTGTTTTTAACAATAATAAAATATAATAATAAAAAAAACAACTTTGTCTTCTTAAAAAACACACTGCACCTGCAGCAAAGCAAACAAAATTTAAAATAAATTTGACGTTTACTTAAGTTGAGTTATTCATGTATTTTCTTATAGGGGGATTCTGTGGTACTTATTTATATACATTTGGTAGGTTGTTGACCCAATAAGCATAAATGTAAAAAATTGTGAAAAGTATGATATTTATTAGTCAAATTTTCAACAGTGTTTTTTTCTTACACGCCATCCAGACCTGCCGGAAACTCTGACATAAATGTTAGCAGAAATGTCATTAGAAAAGTCTGTTGTGACGTAGGTGGGCTGCTGATTCTGGCATGACATTTCAGTTCCAGAAATGCGTTGAGCAATAAACAACTCAGCAGTAAATATGACGATCTGTGATTTCACTTTTTTCTTTAAAATCTCCGCACTAAAATGAAATTCGGCCTCCTGCTGCCCCCACGATGCATTTTTCAAATAATTTCTTTGTAAAAATTACTTTTAAACAGTATTCGTTTATAACACGGAGCCACTCTGCACGTGAAAAATTAGAATCCGCCATCTTAAATTCCATTTCTGTTACGATTTCTGTTAGCAAAGATGTCAACAAAAAATGTTAGACTTTTATGTCGTAACAGCTGACATTTCAATCTTCACTAGACATAACATCAGACATGACAGCGACACTGACGGCATTCATGGCAGGTGTGGATTAGTAGCTAAGAAACTTTTGAAAATCGCTGAAAATCTCCGAAAAGTCCCCAAAAATCTCAAATCTCAACACGTGCTTTTTAAGGCATGAAAGTCGCTAGAAATGAGACAAGTCGCTGAAAACGGCAACAGTGCCTCCACTGAACTTTCGGAGAGTAGCTCGCCAGATACGAACAGCGTTTGAATTTCGCTGGTAGCTCTCGAGAACGCTAGAAGCTCGATTTCGCTAGTAGCGATAGAAAAATCGCCGAAATTAACTCTCAAATGGACAACCTCCTGCGAGTAACTCTCGAGAGTTTTTGAGAGTTACTCGCGTATTTACTCTCATGTGGAGCGGCACCTTTAGGACGTGTAGAAAAAAACTTTTCCTATTTTCACAATAATTTGTGAAAAAATTGACTTTGTAGGGTTTTGAAGGTGGATCCTAGGACGTGTAAGGATAACAGAAAAACCGTTTTCTTATTTTCGCAATAATTTGGGAAAAATGGACTTTGTAGGGTTTAGAAGGTCGATAAGCTTAAGTCTGATGCTAAAATTTAAAAATTAAAATTTTAGAAGAACAATTGGAAAAAGTAATTTGTGTTATCCGTCCAACTGTTTAGAATCCGAATTTTTAAAATTTCAACATCAGATTCAAGATTAGTGACCTCAAACCTGGGATGAAATGAAGTGTATTTGATATAAACATATTATTTGAAATGTTAAGATTATTTAATATATCATTTACTAGAATTTAGACCCGCCTTCACCCACCGGAAAGCGGGAGTAGAAATTAGATAGCCTAGAGTAGAGAGGTCTGGGCTTTTCTCATCGGAAAATGCTCTTCGAAAAAATTAACAAAAATACATACATTAAATTCTAGCATTCAGATTCGGACTCACTTTACCCCCTCCTCTTACCTCTCACTCCTTTCACCAATCGGTATACTTATAAATGGGGATATGTTAGAGATGAACCCCGAGGAACATCTGTGCCGAATTTCAGGCCAATCGGATCGGTGGTTTTCCCGCGAAAGAGAAATATAGAGGAAAAACAAAGCTTCAGATTCTGTTATCCCCATCCCTTACTTCCCCCACCGTCCAGGACACTTTTCAATCGATTTGGTTTTGAGCTGGATCCCCGGAGAGAATCTACCCCGAATTTCAGGTCAATCGGCTTGGTAGTTTTCCTGCGAAAGAGTAACATAAGGAATAACTAAGCTTCGGATTCACTTTACGCCCTCCCCTTGCTTCCCTCACTACTCGGATTACTTACCAATGGACATATGTTAGAGCCAGGCCTACAACGAATTTCCATGCCAAATTTCAGTTCAATCGGTTCTGACCATAGATATACTAGATCGCTCGATTTGCTGTCTCAAATGGTCTCATTTCAATACAGTTCAGTGAATCAAAACGAGTCAAGTAAGAGCAAGATAACCGTATGAAAATAAATATAGTCCTCTCGTTTAAACCGTGAGCTGTCAAAGGAAAATAGACTTCCGGAATGGTGTTAGCGCTTAAAGTTATTTGTTTGCGCCTAAAGTTAGTCTCAAACTTGTGAAATTAGAATTTCGCGGCAAACTAAATTTGAATCTCGCGAACTTATACAGTTCAGTGGATGCGTTCAAGTACGATAAAGAGGGAAATACTTTTGGGACCATTTTTCAGCAGAGCTTTGTATGGTGACAGTTGTTCTATGTTATATAGTTCTGTGGTTCTGACGCTTTCACGTGAGAGAGGAACAGATAGACAGACAGACAGACATCAACTAATTATTTTCCTCTTCTATAAAAGGAAAGTATTGTATTCATGATTTTTTTATAGTAAGTCCAACATTTGTGTTGAAAAAGAAAAGAAAATGTATAGATTTTTATTTAAAATATGAGAATCATCCCCAAAGCGATTAATAAAAATTAAATTTTTATATTTACAGTCACATAAAAAGAGTTAATAAAGATTTTCTTTGACAAAATATATCATGAAGAAAGATGAAATTTATTGACTATGGCCAACTTGCTGGTAACTTCTTAATCCCACAATTCTGAATCTTTTAAACAATAAAATATTTCGTTAGACTAAATTTAACTATACAAATGTTATATTGTCTGAGGACTTGAACCCAATAAAAGATTTTATTGACTCATTAAATTAGTTTCATTAAAAAAAATCGGACAGATTTATTATTGTGTCAGGTATCAGGAAAATATTTGAATTTCTCTCTTTATTTTTGCATTGTGTCAGCGTCACTTCATATGTTCTTGCGTTGAAATTAGAATCCAGCTTTTTAATGTATTTCCGGAAAAATTGAAAATTTTCTTCTCCGTTGCCTTTTACACAGCGATTGTTTAATTGCTAAAATAGCCCAGTTTGTCATAAAGCGGATTCAGAAAATTATTGTGAAATCTGCCGCATCATTTGTATTACACATTTTCCTTTAACGCATAGAAATGTTTATTTATGTGTCAGTTGATAAAATACATAACCATGAGACAACTGAATAAGACAACAGAAAATAAACATAATATAAAATGTTAATTTTGACAATTTAAATGTGAATTTCTCTTGGGGAAAGTTTTAGTAAAAGTTTAATCAAAATCATAAATTTGAAATTCTTGGAAAAATTTAAAATTAAAAAAGAACTTTTTCTGAAATTCTAGGAAATCTTCGAAAAATAGCTATAAAATTAATATGATGTGATTTGCCGGCTTTGACAACCAGAAATATCAGAAAACGTGTTGCTGGTCAATTAGAAAAATCAGATGGGATTAAAAATGCTGTAGAAAAAGGTGAAAAATTATTTCCTGGTAAATATACCACAAGAAATGTTTTAAATGTTGTAGAAAAGATACAAAATTATTTCCTGGTAAATATACCACAAGAAATGTTTGAAATATACACACTCTGACTGAAAATTCATTGAAAAAGTACAACCCGAGCCGGTGTGGGAAATGTTTTACAAATTTAGTAATCGATTTTTTAGAGTTTGATAAATATTATAGCACTAAATCGATTGATCCGGGACGAAAGTTTAATTTCCGACTTTCTTGACCTAATGCTTAAATCCGGAACGTTTGGTCACCCTACCCTAACCAAAACCAATATTTTTCCACCTTTCGCTCCCAAAAACTCGTTCCCAAAAATTCGTTCTCAAAAATTCGTTCCGAAAAAATCGTTCCTAAAAATTCGGTCCCAAAAATTCGTTCCCAAAAAATCGTTCCCAAAAATTCGTTCTCAAAAATTCGTTCTCAAAAATTCGTTCCCAAAAATTCGTTCCTTAGTAGCTAAGATTCAAGTACAAAAAAGATAATTTTTTGGCTGATTTTTCCAAAATGTACGGGGGCGTATTAAATTGTTAAAAAATTGAGCCATAGCTTGCTTTTTTGTCTGCTTATTTGTTTGTTTAATTGTCAGTTTGTCTGTTTGCCTGCTTGCCTATTTGTCTGTTTGTCTGTTTGCATGTTCGTCTGTTTGTTTGTTTGCCTGCTTGTCTATTTGTCTGTTTGTCTGTTTGTCTGTTTGCTTGTTTGTCTGTTTGTCTGTTTGCCTGCTTGTCTATTTGTCTGTTTGTCTGTTTGTCTGTTTGCTTGTTTGTCTGTTTGTCTGTTTGTCTGTTTGCATGTTCGTCTGTTTGTTTGTTTGCCTGCTTGTCTGTTTGTCAGTTTGTCTGTTTTTCTGTTTGCCTGCTTGTCTGTTTGTTTGTTTACCAGCTTGTCCATTTATCTGTTTGTCAGTTCATCTGTTTGCCTGTCCGTATTTTTGTCTGTTTGTCTATTTGTCTGTTTGCCTGCTTGTCTGTTTGTCAGTTTGTCTGTTTTTCTTTTTGCCTGCTTGTCTATTTATCTGTTTGTCAGTTCATCTGTTTGCCTGTTTGTCAGTTTGTCTGTTTGCCAGTTTGTCTGTTTGCCAGTTCGTCTTTTTGTCTGTTTGTCGGTCATGGTAAAATCTTATAACCTATTTTCAACACACTTTCACATATCCGATTGACTTGAAATTTGTCAAACATACGTAAATCCAGTTACGGGTATAACAAAAAAAAAAAAAAATGGCGGCTAAACCCAACGTTTTGGGGTGTTAAATGAAAGGGATTGGATAAACCATCATAAATTCGTGTTTCGAACTTTGGAAGAAAAAAAATTACAGACGCACGACGCCAATTTGTCAAAATCGTGTGAATAAAGCACCGTGTTTTTGTAAAACCTTTCATTTCAGACCCTACGTGTGAGGTCTTAAATGAAAGGTTTTAGAAAAATATTCATAAATTCGAACTTCGGCAAACAATAACAATTTTTTTTTTTTTAAATCTGAAAAGGAAAACAATAAATTTTTTGGGCCTTGTTCAGCCACCCAGCCACAGTTTAGGGAAAGGCCCTTTAATGTCCAAGCACACCTCAGGTGTATCAGAAATAAAAGTGCGATAAAGGCATAAAAAACAAAAATATTTATCTCGTCCTTAAAAAAATGTATTATCTTCTTTTCACTCAGAGAAATGTCTCTTCGAAATTTACGAAATTTTTTCGTAAACCGAAAATTGTTAGATTTCAGGAAAAATGTTCATAAAAATTACGAATGGCGTTGTAAATTTTTTTCGTAAATCTTGGGCAAGGAAGATTTTACGAACAAACTTCATACATTTGAAATACTTTTCGTGAATTTTACGAACAAATTATCTTGGTTCGTAAAAATTACCACATGGTGTGGTCAAACAAATGAATTCTTTGCAAAATTGATGAAGTATTTGTAAATCTTGCATTGATAACTGTAAATCTGGAAAAAGACGCATTTTTAGTTGGACGTCAGATCGAACAAGTTGTCGTGAAATAAAATTAAAAATGGATTCGGAAACTATCGAAAATATAAGTGATTCGGAATTTGAAAATAGTGAAGTGTACATCGTAGTGGATGAAGACTTATTTCGTCTTTTAAAATCTTGGAACTTAGAGGAACTATACGGACTACTATACGGTAATAAAAAATAATGTGATTTTGTGTCAATAACTTATATTTTCAATTTCTGTATAGAAAATGACATAAATATCCAGTGCCTTAAATTCATGAAATTGCACCATTTGGACCAATTATTTAAAAATAAAAAGCTTGGTGCGAGAATTTTGTTTGAAGATCGACTTTTTAAGTGGCAAAAAGCAAATGTGAGTTCTTTTCTAGTTTCAGAACAATTTTACAATAGATTTTTATTTAGAAATATACTGAAACAGCGAGTGTATCAACAGAATCTATGTCCAGTTCTGTTAACCGGTGGCTTGAATCATTAGATTCCACTTCATTATCAGGCTCTCCGGAAGTAGTAATATTCTGTGAAACTATAATTTAAACTAGTGTTAACCAAAAAGATTTTTGCAGTCAGTAAACATAACAGAGATTTTGACCCACACTAAAAAAGGCAGTAACCTGATAGAAGCGTACAAAAAAAATAAAAAATTCAATGACGAAGAAAGGAAACTGCTCTCTAATATCATTGTTGGGCATTTGATAGACAACTACATACATGTCAAGCCGATATTATTTAAAATTATATCAAAAGATATCGTAGCACTATTTCCGACTGAAAGCCAGGTAAAATATTCCTCACACGAATACTTTTCTTTACAAAACTGAATAGAGCACTTAAGACATTTTGAGGGAAATGACCAAGTCAGCACTACGGACTCTTCTATAGATAAGAATTTTGGTATGTTAAAATTTTTACCTTTGTGAAACTTTTATTTTTAGACTTTTTTTTAATAAACTACCCATTCATTCATATTACCTACCAACTGGTAAAAAAGTTATTAGACTTAAGAATTATTTTTAAATGAATTTGTGATTTCTAATAATAAACAATTTTTAGAATATTTATTTATGTTTTTTTGAATTCTACAAAATATATTCCAATCATAATCTTCTTTTTTAACGACTACAAGAAATTTTATAATTTAATTTTATGTAATAGTGAAATATGGAAAACGATTAGATTTTTTTTTTGTTCCCACAATGTAAGTTCTAATAATGTATTTACATTGTGGAACCAAAAAAAAATCTAATCATTTTCCATATTTCACTATTACATAATATTAAATTAAAAACGCCCAAAACGCTGCAAAAAAAATCACAAAAAAATCGTAAAAAATACGAATATTTTGGTAAAAAGTACGAAATCGTTTACGAAATTATTTCGTAAAAAGTACGAAAACGTGTTCGCTGTTTTTGCGATATCCGAATAGTAAAATTTACATTTTAATTTCGCGGGCTCCACTTTTACCACGATTTTCGGTAAAATTAAAGAATTTTTCGTTAATATTACTACAATAATTCTCTGAGTGTTTAACACATTTTTTTAATTAAGGATTTTTAATTTATTTTTGTGAATTTATTTTCAATCTAATACTTCCAATCTTTTATTGGTTTAAATGCAATAAATCCGAAACCTATTCAATCATTAAATATAAACAATTTTAATTCATTTCTTTAAGTATAATTTATTTGCGGAAAAGAAAAAAAAAATGTTTTACGGTTCAATATTTTTAACAGAATGGTAAAAACGCGGTTTGGTGGCGAGTTCTAATTGATCGTAAAATCAAGAAAATCGACTCAACCGGTCTTATGAGCAATGATATAGAAAGTTATAGCGTTGATGATAATAATGATGTTCCATAGTTTATAGGTTCTACTTGAAAGAACACAGCATCATAGCTAGTGATATTGACCGCATTTAGATCTCAATCATTGAGATTTTTTTCACAATCGCACGCATAATAAATACTGGAAAAAATTCGAACTTTGAAGTATCTAATGTGTTTCTAATAATTTTAGCAAATCCCCAACGATTCCAAGTAGTGGTGTAGAATTCTAGCATGATTCGATATCGAAGAAATCACAGATGGCCCTATCTCCAAAACAGCTTCAACACCACGGCATCATTACGCACAGTTCAAATGAAACCGTCGTTTTTTTCGAAAATTCTAAAAATAGGTGAAAAACATTAAACTAAAGTATCTGAAATGTACAATAACGGAATTTGTAGACGCAGTCCATGTTAGAATTAAATCCAGAGTTTCATTAGACGATCCCCTGACTGACATTTTAACGAAAACATAAATGATGTTAGCATATATAGAATATCCGTCACTAACTTATTTCATTTCAATCTGTGTCAGTTTCGGAAATAAATCATTTATTGTAATGGTTTTGAGATTTTATGGAGATTTTGTATATGAAACAGTTCTGTCAATCAATTTACAAATGAATGATATGGCATAATTGATTTTTTATGTGTTATAATAAGTAAAACTGTTAGTTTAAAGATTAGCAATCTAAACACAACCGACAATATTAATAAACAATGTTGATATGAAAGTCGGCGTGCAATGCGGAGAAATTTATTTCAACGTATATTATATTTTCTGAATTATTTCAAACTACAGTAGAGATTCGTTAATTCGAATCAATAGAAACCAGACCTAATTCGAACCACGGAGATTTTCGAATTACTGGATACTTTTTATGGTGGACATTTTGTTTAATAAAACAATCTTAACACGCTGAGCGCCACGTGCCCAACGGTGGTCATTCTTTGAATTACATTCTGGGACCAACATTTTTTTAAATTTATTTTTATTGATTTATTGCAAGTACTACCAATTCCAAGTAAAATAGGTTTACATTCTGGGACCAAACTTATAATTTCTCAAAGGTAAATTATATGTAAAAGGTTCCCACTGGTGGTCACGATGTCTTGAAATGAAATACGTAGTGTGACCATGGGTGGTGACGTCCCACCATCGACATCCAATAATGACCACCGGTGGTCACTTGGTCCTCTATTGGAAAATTCAAATGTTCACCGGTGGGCACGTGGCGCTCAACGTGTTAATGGCAAAAAAATGTTCCTGCATTGAGTAACAATGATCCTGCAGTTAAAAAGTATATACACCTATGTGCAGACATAACATTTAAAAAAACTTTAAATTTTGACTTCAAAATTGATGTCTGTACAGTTATGAAAGTACATACCACCACGCAAATTTTGTTGCTAAATATCTTAGTTATTCCAAGTAACAATTTGAGGTTACATTCCGGTTAAGAATCGTATTTGAAGCTGTAACAAAATTCAAAAGTTTCACATTTGGTTTCTGTAACCTTTCAGAATCGTTTCAAAAACCCCCATTTAGAAGCTGGTTTCAAAATAACCGTTTTTGGCGGGTTTACTCGGAAAACATCTAAAATGTAACCAAAATGTAACCTAAATTGAAGGTTTTTGTGTAACCACGGTTACAAATTGTTTCTTGGGATTGTATTCAAGTCGGCAAGAAAAGTTCGAATTATAGAGACCAATATATCGATCAAAATTCGAATTACAAGATACGCAACATAAAAATTTCATCGTTCCAATGAGCGTGCTATTCGAATTATCGAGTGTTCCAATTACCAAGTTTCTACTGTATCAGTTTATTGAAATGGAAGCCTAAAATTATTTATTTTTCAATTAAGCTACTTTTGAAAATCATAAAAAAAAACGTGTGCAGAAAAACCTTTCAAATATCACAAATAATGTTTCTCAATCCAAAAAAAGTTTTCGAAAATAATTCCATTTTCGCTCCGCGATTCTGAATTTCCAAACATATCGAACCGAGTTCCTTATAAAACTTTTAAATATCGAGAAATTTGATAAAATTAATAATTAAACTGGCAAAAAAATGTTCGGTACGTGTAAAGCTTTGTACTTTAATCATACTAATATATAAAAATGAGTTGGTGTCTGTCTGTTCCTCTTTCACGCAAAAACGGCTGATCCGATTGACTTGAAATTTGGCATGAGTGTCTGTGGTAGTTCTGGTTCCAACATAGGCATACGGAAAAGTGAGGGGAGTAAGGGGAGGAGGTAGGTGAGATTTTTGAAAAAAACTGGTTTTGAAAAAAGTGCAGGGATTATTATAAATGAATAAAACTGCAAAAAAACCCTAAATTTAAAATGTTTAAAATGAAACATGTATTAAATGGTGGTTAAATTGTTTGCAGATGTGCGGATGGTAATTTAATTATAGATTTTTTGCTTAAAAATGAAAATTTCGTCAAAATAAAATCAATTTTTTATGTTACACATTTTTTTAAAAGCTCGTAATCGAAATGTGGACTTCAAATAAAGTGAATATACAATAGTAATAATAAATGAATATACAGGACTAGGGGCTGCGCCCCGAACCGTTTCGCGATTCACCCCCCACCCACAGGTCGGCCTAGGTCGGTCAGAAAAGTTACAGATTTTTTTTCGAGTGGTTGATATTTTCCTCGTCACCTTAAATGAAAAGACAATTTTTCAATATAAAAACAGTTTTAGAAACAGAAAATAATATTCTAACTAAATACTTTTTTCAATTTTGAATTTAGATTTTTTTTCGCGCTTTTTGAAAGCCAAATATCCCCATCACGTTGTCAAGGAAATTGAGACCCTACAAACATCACAAAAGATTGAGAGTCCCAGTAAAACCAAAAGAAATAAAGTTGGGGAATTTTCATAACCTCAAATACAATGTGACGCTCGTTTTGTTGTGGCTCAGCTGTTTTTGTTTAGCATTTTTTTATAAACGCTTTAAATATGGAAAAGCTTTGATTTGCCGTGATAACAGGTAACTAATGAAGCAATAATTAAGAATTAATCGGATTATTTTGGAATATATTTAGTAAGTGACTCGTGCTACAGTGAAAAAGCAGAAGATATTTTGCGTCCAAACTTTCCAGGATCTGAAATTCAGACGAATCTGGTTCCGGATAACTTGGAAATGATAACTTGCAATCTAAAAAAAGACCCCGTTTGCTGAATTATGTCAGGCCAAGTGCAGAATTCGAGAAAATACGTTGATTGTGCATTTCCTGGGGAGCGCGAAGGCAGTTAGAGAGTGCTTTGACGCAATAAAGGGGGGTTTTCCACATGCCCCAAGTTTGATCAACAATCAGATCGAAGCGTATTCACATCCAGATTAGCGCGGATTCTTGGATATATCCCAGCGGGGGATCCTGTAAGTCTTTTTTTCATTTTTTCTATAGAGAAATAATAAATATCTCTTCATTTCTTTCAGATTAACAACACTTCCCTTACCGAAGATGAATGTTTCAAAACCAACACCGAAGCAACACTTCCAAAAGACGTTGATTGTGTTATTCAAATTGAAGGCACAAAATTGCTAAGAATTAACACGAAAACTGGCCTAGAAGAATTGGTTGAAGTTCCCGTAGATCCCAAGCCAAAACCAAACTTGGACATCAGGTGAGAACGTAAATTCGATTTTTTTTCAAAAAAAAAAAATTTTTCAATCCTTTATTATTTAAATCATTTTTCAATCTTCAAGAGCAATTAGAAGTGATCTGGCCGTTGGACAGAAACTTTTCCCGTCGATAGATGTCCGAGATGTGGCTATGAGGGCGATTATGGCCTCACTTGGCTGGGATTACAAACCAACAAAGCCTAATTTCAACTGGAACGGAGCTCCTGCAGCTCCAGGAAAAGAGTCAGGCGGGAAAGATTTACGATTGCAATACGACGATGCTTGTTGAACTTTTAAAGTATTTTACCTTTGAATGCAATCAGATTGCTGTCGTTGGAGATAAGTGAGTGGTTCTTTAGATGGATAAAACCATGGAAGGCTTTTCCGTCGTTATAATGGACATTTATATGAAAATTCCGATTAGAATTGGATGAAAATATATATCCCGATTCTGATAGTAGTATCGTTTTCGACAAGGGTCGTTTTACGTGTTTTTGTTGTTAGAAAAACTTTAACAACAACACGTAGCCCGACTCTTGTCGAAAACGACAAGACTATCAGAATCAGGGTGATATCTGGAACGATTTGATCTCACCGAAAATAGTTTACCCAATAGTTGTAAAATTCATATAAAAACTTATCCTTTTTTCATCAAACACTTTTAAAGTGGAAAATTTTTACAAATTTTATAATAAAAATACTTTGTTTTAATTTTTTGAAGCTTCGAGAGAGTAAAGGAAGTCCTCTATGTTATTTTCCAAAAAACCGAACTTCGTTATTTGCACTGGATGCGTTTCAATGGGCGACAAAGATTACATAAAACCGGTTTTAGAGAGCATGGGCTTCTCTATTAGATTTGGCCGCGTTAATATGAAACCAGGGTGAGTAGAAAATGTTCCTTATTTCTGAAAAACCAATCAATATAAGGTTTCCTCTTGGGAAGCGTAGCAGGGGGGTGTGCGGGTCGTTTTCATGGTCGTTAATTCGGTTTATGACAGAAAATCGCACGAAATTTTTGTGGCAAATCACTAAAAATTCATAAAATTTTCCCCGGAATCTTCTTGAGAGGAGTTAACATTTAATATTTGCACGAATCCTTGCTACGTCAACCCAAAAAAACCCAGGATGTCGTAAAATGGGCCTTTAACTCGCGTCCATTATTTTATTTTTCAGTCGCATCGTATATTTTATGTCCTCTTGTATATTACTAGGATTTTCATTTAATTTTCTGACTTTTTATCCTGAGGAAACCGAATGATAAATACTTTTTTTGGATTGCCTGGTAATCCTCTATCTGCATTTGTAATATTTGATATGTTTACTATCAGCCATACAGAGTGATATTTAATGTTTTTGTCTTACCTACACTGCGAATATTCTATGGGTATAAAAAAATTAAATACTCATAGGCTACGATTTTTGTGAAGGGAAATAAAAGTAAATCTGATAAATTACTAATTTAATACATTAAAAAATAATGAATTCGTCCGAAACTTCTCGGTTTATAAACGTCTCAGTATATTAAAAGGTAAGTAGTTTTTTTTTACTTTCAAAATTACCGCAGTTCAACCGAAAGTTTTAAATATAGTGACAGGAATGTTTTAGTGTATGAAAATTCTCCTTCCGCCAACTTTAAACCCCCTGCCCTTATATCTCATTTTTTATTTTGGTGGTTTTCATACCCGTATGGTGAAACCAAAGGGTATATTAAATTTGCCTTACCGTTTGTAACGCCAAGATCCCGTTATCACACAAAAATGAACTACACCAGTGTGTTTAGAATGATAAAAAAAATGAATTTTGCATGTCCGTCACTCCGTCCGTCTGTCTGTCCGTCCGTCTGTCCGTCCGTCTGTCCGTCTGTCCGTCTGTCCGTCTGTCCGTCTGTCCGTCCGTCTGTCCGTCCATCTGTCCGTCCGTCTGTCCGTCCGTCCGTCTGTCTGTCCGTCCGTCTGTCCGTCCGTCTATCCGTCCGTCCGTCTGTCCGTCCATCTATCCGTCCGTCCGTCCGTCCGTCCGTCTGTCCGTCCGTCCGTCCGTCCGTCCGTCCGTCTGTCCGTCCGTCTGTCCGTCCGTCTGTCCGTCCGACTGTCTGTCCGTGAGTCTGTCCGTCCCTCCGTCTGTGGCGCGGATTGCAGGCGCACAGATTGAGCTAGAGACTTAAAATTTTACGCAGATTCGTTTTTCGTAAAATGCGAGGCCAAATTCGTTAATGGGCAAAAATTGACCATTAGGGGGGGTACCCCCCATACGAACGAAAACGTTTTTTTGCAAATATCTCAAAAACGGTGCATCGTATCAAAAAAGTGCAAAAACAAAAGTTATTTAAGACATGATTCTACATAAAACTCCAATACATCAAAATCCCATTGGAGTAAATTTAAAAAAATCTTTTTGAAAAGTTTGACTTCAAAGTGGAATTTTGATACAACTGTTCGCTGTTGAATTAAATTTCGAACAATATCATATCACCATACGGGTATTCAATAATTGCCAGATTGGCAATTATAGCTTTTGCTATGTTTTAAAGTTTTAAATTTTATTATTTTATGTAAGTATTTAAAAGTTATGTTCCTCGTAATAGTTGCTGGTGTAAAAAATCTTTTTTAATCACACTACAGGGGTCCCAAAATTTGCCGAGGAAAGCCTTAATACGCCCCTGACTTCAATTGCAAAAAGCGTCAGGCCAAATCCTGATGTATGAAATTTTCATTTGATAGTTTATTATAAAATTATATTACAAAATAAAGAAACTAACCTGAAAAAATAGGCAGAAGCACACCCACTGATAATATTTATATTCTTTTTTTTGTGAAATATCACCTTCGGAATTACCAATGCCAGGATATGGTACAGCGCTGCCCAATTTCTTATTGAATAAATTTTTTAATGTATATGTCGAATGTATCCAGCAATATGTGTTAAGGACATCTTCAGGTATATCTTTCGTATGTACACAATCGATTGGGTTACCAACATATTGTCTAGTCGTAACAATTAATGAAAAGGACATTAACATCATCACAGTAATTGAATAATGTAGACGAAATACTGGTGAATCGGTTTTAATATGACTGACCTTAATAAGGTTTTTTAATCCACGAAATATATCTAACATTTTACACATGTACTAATCGTACAACAAATTTTATTTGCTTTTTTTTTAATTTATGTACTGGTATTGCTTTTTGAATAACTTATTGTGGAAGTTTTACGAGATAAGTGAACTTAACCTACTATAAACACTATTGTTAACATTTTAGTTTTAAAAATATTGGCTTTATTTATCCCTTGATGTGGATGAGAGTTTATAAGTTTAAACGATGTGAATGCGTTTTTGTAGATTTTCTTTTTCTTCCAATTGTATATTGTTTACATGGCATTTCTTCTCTGGACGCTTGTTGCTTTACTGCCAGAGTTATCCTCAAAGACGTCCTTGATTCGGATTTTCTTTGTTTTGTTTGACTTTTGGCACTTTTATCACAATTTGACATCTTACTTGTTATATTTTGCTTAAATTTTATTCACTTAAGGCTAAGAAATTATTTTATCTTTGCATATTTCGCCGTTCTCCAAAAGAAGATATTTTTCGAGCACTTATATTGACACTATTACGACAAGGCACTCATTTTATTTATAATTCCTTAATTTCTGGATTTTATCTGTGATGTTCAGAGTTTTGGTTTAAATTTATTATTTATTAGAGGCATCGGGACGGCTGAGTGATATTTTTTTTTAAATGAAAAGTTTTACTGGAAAAAGCAGAAAAGCGACGATTTGTGGAAATAAATGAAAATATCGTAGGTAAAATAATTTAATTATTTTGTTTTTCATTTCGTTTCGATAGCATACCCTTTAAAAACTACTCATTTTAAATTCACTTTGGGTAGTTTTAACAATGAATAAAGAAAAAAGGATTTAGAACAAAATTTTGGGTGTGATCGACAAATTACTTTGAACAGAAAGAATTGAGACGTTCAATATAGTCTATTCCATTTCTGGCTAAAGGTTTTTTGCATTAGTTTTTTGTACAAAAAACTCAGGAATAACTTAAAAACTTTAGAAAAAAATACCTTTTCCCTTCAGGACTTCCATTGCGGGGAAAAATGCGAAAAAGGGATATTTGAATATTGAAGAAAACTGACCCTCATTTAATAGTCATTTAAAGAAAACTCAGTTTTCTTTAATTGAGAATTAAAACGATTTAACAAGATTTTTTTAAGCTGACGAATTGTGGAAAAACCACAAGATTTAAAAAACTACCGCATTATCAAATAACGCGCACGATAA
The DNA here is from genome assembly GCA_964034945.1 of Chrysopilus asiliformis. Lineage (NCBI taxonomy): Eukaryota > Metazoa > Arthropoda > Insecta > Diptera > Rhagionidae > Chrysopilus > Chrysopilus asiliformis. Next base: position 56,929,781 of record OZ035963.1, on the reverse strand, counting down.
GGTTTACTGTCGTTGACTTTGCCACTAAATTTTTTTTACCTGCGGCACTTTTGCGCTGTATATTTCCATATCGTGCATTTTTGAAAGTTTCTTTGCATGCGGCGCATTTTTTCTGTTGATTTTACAGTGATGAAGCGTTAGGATAGACTACATAGACAAAGCATGGTAAAATAATATTATTTACACCCCAACAAATACAAATTTATTGCGTAGTAACAATAAATATTGCTGTTATAACAATTATAACAATTTCAATAGTTTCTATTCCTTTATGTCCTTTTTTGACTAAGTTCTATGTATGCCATGACGCTTCGCTACTGGATTTTTACCCCCAAAACGAAATAATTATAGTTTAAAATTTAAATTCTTTCAAAATATTCAGACAAACACAAAATTAAGGATTTTTCCAAGTGGTTTACAAACAAGCTTTTATAGATCTTTTGAAAAACAAAAGAAAAATATCAGTTGTGGTCAACACAAAACTTTCTTCTACAAAATCTACGACCCTGCGCAATTTACGCTGGAGCCCTGTCGCGTTGTCAACCTAAGACGACCTCCCAATAAATTGTTGGTTCATCCAAAAATATCAAAAACGTACAAAATTTGAGATAACTTGAGAACGGTAAAAGATATCAATTTACGGTAAATGGCAAAAATGTAGAAAATTTTAACATCTCCAATTCTTCCTTAAATTAATTTGTCGAAAAACCGTTAGTTTGCAAATTATTCGCAAAAATATGATTTTTTACATATTAATGAAAATATCTCAATAACGGTAAAATATAACGGATAACGGTGAAAGACAAAATTGTGTAGAATGCCATTCTCATTAATTCACTTCATACATTCAGTCAGCAAAAACCCGTTAGTTTTCGAGATAATTGCAAAAAACTGTTTTTTTGGAAATAACGGTTTATCTCGATAACAGGTTGAGATATCGAGTTATAGTTAAAGACAAAAGTGTGGGAAATTTTATTTTCTCCAAGTTTTGTCATACTTAAGGCCACTAAAAAACGCGTAGTTTGGGAGTAAATCGAGAAAAACGAAATTGCGATTTTTGAAAAACCGCCATTTTGGATACTTCCGGTTAACGGATTTCCACCAAAAGTTGATAGGATCGTCCCATTTCAGGACCCAACATGCCTATAAAATTTCATGGCGCTAGCTCTATTAGTTTTTGAGAAATCTTGTACACAGACTGACAGACTGACAGACAGACTGACAGACAGACTGACAGACAGAAAGACATTTTTGAAATATGACTCCAATCGACTCAGGAGTGATCGGGAAATGTTTTTTAGGCAAAATTAAGAGGTCGAAATTTTTCATGAATACAATACTTTATTATACTCCGTAGAAGAAAGTAAAAATGGTAGGGTCTGCAGAAAGTCCATAATATTTAGGCCAGGACTGTGGTATGAGATTTAAAAACAAATAACGATACTTGTTTAAAAAGTCGTAAAAAAAATTATATAAAAAGATTTTTATCCTTACGAATGATGCCGGAATGGCCGAGACCGTTTCGGATTTAGGCATGTGGTCCCGCCATTCCAGAAACTAAGCTTTTGTCCTGAATTTTTCCATTTAGTGTAATAGTTTGTCAAAATCGACGATAAACGATAACTAAATAGGCAAAAAAAGCAAAACTTCGGCTGGAAGTTGCTGGAAGTCACATCTCTTTTCGCCTGCGGTGCATTTTTCAAAAGATTTTAAACAAACGGCGCATTTACTTTAAAAGATTTCGCCTGCCGCGCTTTTCTCTTTATTATTGTTACAATTTCCACAGCCATTACTTATCATACTAATATATAAAAATGAGTTGCTGTCTGTCTGTCTGTCTGTTCCTCTTTCACGCAAAAACTGCTGAACCAATTGACTTGAAATTTGGCATGAGTGTCTGTGGGAGTCCTGATTCCAACATAGGTATACGGAAAAGTAGCGCGAGGGGTGGGGGGAGTAAGGGGAGGAGGTAAAGTGATATCAAAACTTAGCTCTTCCCTTTCGCGGGGAAACTACTGAACCGATTAGCCTGAAGTTTAGCTCCAACATAGACCATCAAAAAAAAAAAAAATTGAAAAAACTTAACCCGGCAACGACGGGTATGCAAGCTAGTAGAATATCAAAAGCGCGAAAAATTTAGAAAAATTAAGAACTGTGTAACTATTGATTTAAATCTTTTATCAAAATTGTGGTAAGCACAAATTTTGTAATTATTTTTCCTTGATTTTCGTCCAAATAAAGATTTATTTTCTACAAAATTTTATTGTTTTGTTGATATGTTCCATTTTAACCATCGAACACCCCCCCTCTCAGTCCCCCACCACTCGCTCATTTCTCCTCATTCCACAAAAAAGAGTCCTTAATAAATCACACAAAAAAATGTGTGAAGAAAATTTTTTCGTTTAGAATTAAATTCAAGAACTTTCTTCTAGAGATAAAAATGTGTTCCAGGACCGCAATAAATAATAAAACAAAATTATTTATTTTTAATTGTATGGAAAGAAAGGAATGTTAGCAATATTTAGTTGAAGCAATTTATGTTACAAACACTGGCTTCCTCACAAAGTTTTATTTTGCCAGAAAATATTTTTTCCGCACCAACAAAGTTTATAATCACAACAAAATTGCTTGTTTTTAAAAATTCCATTGAAAATTGTTTATAAATCAATTTAAAAATGTCTAACTTAATGATACGAGGATTAATTAAAACAAAGGATTCCTTAAATTGAAAAATCTTCCGAAATTCCTTTAACAATTCGAATTTGTAAGAAATAATTTATCTGATTAAGAAAATGTAGTATTAGATCGCGACCAGCGAACGAAACATTTTCCGAATAGAGTGAACGGAATATTTTCCGAATTTTCACATTCACGTGCTGCAGACAAATCACATCGCACCGATTTGTACTATGCGTATAACATCAAGTCCACGATTTTCTTGAATCGAATATGTATGAGGACGTAGCATATATTAGCCAATTATGTTTATCCAGAACAAACTACGCTTTCGACTCCCTTCTTACAAATAAATCGATCTAATTAATTTAGCAATAGACACCTTGTAACATTTTAAAGCACGACCGTTAGTTTACTAACGTGCCAGCAGTGCCCGGTGACGTTAACGATCCCTCGGGATCCTCCAGAAACTCTACGCGGTCCAATACGAAATGTTTAGGGAAGCGAATGTGTTTATGTTCGATCAATGGGAATTTATGTTATCGCAGAGTTAATTTTAGATTTTTTTTTCGTATTTTTTTAATAGCTGAATAATCTTCTGGTTCTGTTGATTCTATTGAGACTGGAGCTTTTTTTTTGTTTATCTTTTGGCTGGGGTTAATGAGATGTGATTTGTACCAGAAGAAAAAAAAATTACTTGTACTCATGCGAAAATTTAGATTAATCTGTTCGCTTATTTGAGGTAAATTACATTTACAATAAGATAGATTGTCGATTTTTGACATGAAAAAAAAATGGGGAAGGAGAAAATTCTTGAAAGTAATTAATTGGTTTTGCGGTTTCTTGAAAAAGTTTAGACTTTATATTGTTTATAAAAAGAATATGCAGAGAATAAAAGTTGTTTCGAAATAGCAAAGTCTGGGGATGGATGGATTGAAGAATTTAAAAAAAATCAGGAACTCGAGAAGTTCATAAGTTGTGAATAATTTGAAGTACTCTTATCTAAACAATAATTAATTTTTTGAAAAAAATTCGTAAACAAATTTCATGGGAAACGGAAATTTTTTCAATTTGGTTCAGTTTTTTAGACCGAAATCAAGCGAATTATTTATTTGAATCAGTATTTCACTTTCAAATAAAATTAAATCGAATGTAATCGCACTGAGTTGCTTATAAAAATATTTGATGTGAACAGCACATGACTTTCTTATACAAAATCTACGTTTCTGCACAATTTACCTGACGAATAAAATGAATTTTTATTTTACAAAATCTGAAATATCTCGATAACGGTAAAAGATGTCAATTTACGGTAAAATTCAAAAATATAGAGAATTTTAATACCTTTAATCCTGCGTTTAACGTTTTATTCGAAAAACCGTTAGTTTGCAAGCAATTCGCAAAAATATTTCGTAAAAATATAAATGGTCTTTCAACAAGGACATAACAATTTTGTATTTTAATAAAAACGCACCCTAAAACTTTTTTTATGATCTGGCAATGCTAAAACGTCAGTCAAGGTTTACATTTTTATCATGGTGAAGTTCACGAACAAGCAACGTTTGGAAATTATTAAAACTTACTAACGAAATTCTGAGTCGGTGGTCGCAATCGTGTAATCTCGAGAAATGGTCCGGTCGAATGGCCACCTCGCTCATGCGATTTAACGCCGTTGGATTTCTTTTTATGGGGTTATGTTAAGTCGTTGGTTTATGCCAACAAGCCAACAACGTTAGAGGAGCTCAGGAACAATATCGAACGCGAAATTGCCTACGATCCGGCCGATTATGTGTGGAAGAATGATGGAAAATTGGCGGTGGCCATATGAACGACATCGAATTTCATACTTAAATGTAACATGTCCACTACACCTGGAATGAATTTCAGCCCGATATCTCAATTATTCTGCGTTTTATTTAAATACAAAACTGTTATGTCCTCATTGAAAGACCCGATAGCTCGCAAAAATATAGTTTTTTAACTTTTACTGATAATATCTCGATAACGGTAAAATATATCGAATAACGGTAAAATACAAATTTGTGGCAAACATTATTCTCTTCAATTCATCTCCATATTAAATGATTAAATACCTGTTATTTTTCGAGATAATCGCAAAAAACTTTTTTTTTTAAATAACAGTATATCTCGATAACGGCTTAAGATCCGGAGTTCAAGTAAAAGAAAAAGATGTATAAAATTTTATTCTCTCCAACTTTTGTTACACATAATACTACTGAAAAACGCATGGTTTTGGAGTAAATAACAAGAAACGAAATTGCGATTTTTAAAAATCCACCATTTTGGCTACTTCCGGCTAACGGATTTCTACCAAAAGCTGATAGGATTGTCCCATTCCAGGACCAAACACGCCTGTAAAATTTAAAGCCTAAACCACAATTACGCGTACGTGCGTGCGGCATTATTTTGTTCTGGCATCTAGTAGTTGTCACCGCGTTTAAAAGTAGAGACTAAAGGTAGAAATAGATAGACTTTGGTCTCTTAGGCCAAAAATTTCGCCTCTGCATACAAAGAGGCCTGTGTATACACTTCGGAGACCGGAGATTTGTCTCCAAGTATCAAGTCTCTAGGGTCTCTGGGAGACTTAAGTTTCTTGCCGTGTAGCTACTCTTTTTAATGCGTCTCCGGTCTTCAAAACATTTTTATATCTATCTCTTGGTCTCCGGAGACGAATTTTGACATTTCAGGGAATTGTTTTGTGGGAACGAGAATTTGTTTCGTTATTTTGAGATTAAAGGTCAGTTTTTATAAAGAAAAAAAGTGTTTTTACTTATTTTATATTTTAGATTAGTGATATTGTTGTTATGCTTGGAGACGAGATACCTGCGTCGTGTATGCACTCTAGAGAGTTTGCTTTAAAAGACTTTTTAGTAAACGTCGCCGGAGATCTATTTTTTGATCTCCAGACTTAAATGTCTGTGATCGTGTATACACTTTGGAGATTTTTGCCTTTTATACCCTGGAGACCAGAGACCAAAGTCTCTCGTCGTGTATTTCTACCTTAAGCCTACTTTACGCGGCACGGACGCGGTAACGCGTCTGAGTAACGCGTAATTATACATTTACTCATATAAATGCATAGTTTTTACATTCACCGCGTGGGTGCCGCACGCACGCACGCGTAATTGTGGTTTAGGCTTAACTCGAGAACGCGTTGACCTACCGACTTGAAATTTTTTGCAAATGAGTTTTACGAGAATCTTAGTTTTCGTAAACTTTTGGAACAGTAACGGTAAATATAACGGGTCCCTCCAATACAAATTTTTTGAAAAATATGGTTTTTTGAAAAATTTTCGAAATCTGGGCCCTTTGGGGAAAAATGAATATGAAAAAATTTAGAAGATATAAAGTTTTCTACATTTTTTGCTTGAATAGGTTTTTTGTATTTTTAACGGTTCTCAAGATATTTGAAAAAAAAATCGGTTTTTTAAAATCTCTTGGAAGTTTTGAACTTTTTTTTAAAAAAAAAGTTTGTGTTGCTCACAACAGGTATTTTTTAAACATTTCAATGAAATCTTTATTTCTGTAATTATTAGTATTTGAGTTTTTCAGGTAAAAAATTAAGTTGCAGCAGTCAAATTTGAAACTGTATGTAAATGGAAATTTTCGCTTCCGCTTCCAAGACAAATTATAGTGGATTTGTTAATTATGAGATTTCTTGAGCAAGAGCTTGAATATCTAAATATACGTTGAAATTACAAAACAAAAATTGTAATTAAATGTATGAAAAAATTTTATTGGGTAAAAAGCTTAACGACTCTTTCCAGTAATCCTTTTTCGTAATAAAACGAAGCTAAATTCCACACGATCGTTTGCACAGTCGATAAATTTTGAACCAAGTTCGAAAATTTAATGAAAATTACTCCAGAAAATACTGAAACAAATTTCCATTTAGTCTTACGAGAATCAATTTTAAAACAATTTAACACGCGAATGTTTAGAATTGCAACACAACCGTAAAATATTTCAAATTCGAAAACTTTTAATTATAGGTTAAACACAATATTGGAACAAACGAAATACAAATTGTTGGGTAAACGGTGTATAATGGAATATATGTAGAATAAGACCACAATGAGATGTCGATTCAGTGACTTTGGATTCGATTCTAAAAGACTCCTCAACACGTTTGTATTTTTAGAAAATCGTGAGTTGTAAAAATCCGAGAAAACACACAATCACATGCAAAATCTGCCTTCTGCGGCTCTATTATGATGATGTTTTTGGAAAATTAATTGGAAAACTTTAAATATACCGGCAGTGTACATCAGTGACGTCTTATAAGACGGCATTTCCCAAAATTCTTGTGCTGAGAAATTTTTGAAAATTCCACCAACGACACTTTTCTTTAGGAGCCGAAAAATAAAAATCAAAATTGAATCACGATCACAGCCATTTGGCAATTTAATTCTTGTCAGCACTGAGCACTTAATTTAAGATTCAACGGAAATCGTTGAAATTTTCTCATTTGAATCATCTTCGAAAGCATCCAAATGTGAAACAGATGGTGCCTACCTAAAGGATCCACTATTTAACTTTCAAAGAAGTGCATCGGTTTCCATAGTGGCGATAAACCGGCGAAACTTGCATCCTGTTTAACACTTTTCGCGTTGGAAATGCTCGATAGGATCCTTGAACGGATCCTGCAAGGATCTGAACCGTAACTGAAGCGAGATTTAAAAGCTAACCGGACAGCGAACGGACAAAATTGTCTCTCGATATGATGGGGTCGGCTACCTAACTTTACTTCCATAAATCCAATCCGTGTTGTACGCGCGTCCCGACGCCAAAATTAACACTGCCGCTGGTCGAACGGGGCACCATTAGCATCGGCACCACCATCAACCATCACCACCGACAACTGTGTGCTGTTTAGTAAAAGCAGAAGCACCCAAAAAAAAACAGAAAAAAATATTATAATAACGTGAAAAATACAGGGGAAAACACACGAAAAAAAAACAGCGAACCATCGAAAACAACGAAAAGTTTACTAGTAATAAAGATTCTATTTGGACACATGTAGTTGCTTCCCGACCATATTCACACTATAAACAGTTTCCTATGCATGCATGATTTCCACCATGTACCAGACAAACATCTCAACATCTTGTATCCGAATACATAGTAGGCCTCTATGGCCAGAATCGAATCTCTCTATAGGAATCTCGCATAGAAGATGCCGTGGACGCTTCCACATTGGACGGAGGGATTCCTCTATACTTTTTGATCCGCATCATCATTTCCCCTATGTCCGTCCATATGGCGATTGTGATGATGATGATGATGACGCTGCTGGCTGATAATGATGATGTTGCCTTTGTATGCAGAATCCGTCCCGTCGCGTAAGTCTACATCATGTGACGCCTTCCTAAGACTATACGGCTGTGACGAGAGATGCCAACATGAATCCTCACCATGTACAACACATATGTTTTTCAGAACGATGTTGAAAGTGTTTTCTTTTTAAAAGCTATACTATATAGAATCTTAAACAAAAACTACACATGTTTCCTTATGTTAGTTGAAGCAGGCACTTGGCCCAAGGAACCTATCATGCGTCGCGACGCTTTCATACCGTGATAATGAGACATTGAAAATGACTTGATTAGGCGAAGAGTTTGTCTCGTCAGACATTTAATGTGTATTTTATACCAGACGAATTTTAAACATTCAAGATCAAAGTCTAACCGATTACTAGGATTGGTTTTTGGTCCAGGACACCGGAAAGGACTAAAAACCGGAGGACTTTCACAGTATCTGCATGGATAGCTTAACTGTCCACTGTCCACTTTCGTTGGTAGTTTGGTTATCGCATATGATTACAATACCTTATGTTAGCCATATAATGTAGCTATGATTTATGCACTAAGCGTGCAGCATAAATTTCCACAATGAATAAAAAGGCGTGTATAGAAAAGGATTGACTACAATCGAAATTTTTGAATAATAGCAGTGATAAAAGACTTTGTTGTAAAATTGCAGGGATTTTAAATTAAACGCATCAGTTAACCAAAATCCTTTTCCGGTGGTTGTGGGATAATTTTTTTTAGACGAGAGAAGAATGGAATTACTTTCGGTTTATGTATACAATATAAGTTATTTTTGGGGATGCTTATATGGTAAATGGTGTGACGCCACAAGTGGTTGACTGTATGTCGCTCTACGGGGTGTAATGTATAACGATTTTCCACTTAAATTGATCTGATTCATGTTTTACTCACTCAATATTTTCAACATTTTCCATAGTAACATTAAACAGATTTTACTTGAAGATAAGTATTCCAATAAAAACATTTTTTAGTGTATGACTGGTTAGTTTCATAGAAATAAACAAATAGTTTCTAAATACAAATTACATTTCGGGGTTGCGAGATGTTAATGAAATTTCATTTTGAAATCTTAATTAAACACAGAAATTCGTAATAAAATTTGGTAGAAATACTGAACTATAAAGAGAATTTCAGAATTCTTTCAGTTTGCCTATCATTGAATTTAAATGCTTTCTTCACTTAGAACAATAATAAAGACGATCAAAGTAAACTTTCTTATAAGTTAACTTTGGATTGTAGCAGGCAAACGGAGTTATGTATTACCTATCTCGCGTCATGCCATGCAGCTTTTTACGCCCTACTTCACTTGTTGGAGGTTAATTTTTGACATTTTTACTGTTTTTAATGCAGAAATTAATTCTGATAACTAGAGAACCTGTATACCATAGAGCCCAGTTGGTAATTTAAAAAAGGGCAGAAAATTTCCAAAATTGTAACAAATTAGGGGGGGGGGAGGTGCTTGTTTCCAGAACTCTCAGAACCAATTTTTTTTGGGTGAAAGACCAAAATTAGCACTTAAGCCCCCCACCCCTGTGTATGGGCCGGTTTTTCTTCGATGCGGCCCAAATTTCAGCACTTTTATGCTTCAATGTCAGCAAATGCAGTGTAATTACTGTTCTGTCATCATTTGTGGTACCAAAATTGACAGCGGAAAATTTTCCTTCATTGTTTAAGAAGATGCATTTTGTTTTGGGCACCATAACAATAATAGGGGTATTCACAAATGATATTAAATTCGCTGTTATCATCATAAAGTTGTATTAATTGTTAATGCTTTGTAAGCAACAACATAAAACAATAAGACCTTGTTTTTTGCAGCTTTACCACCAATTTTAAAGTATTAACGCTTGGTATAAACATAAGAAAAGCCACAATTTTTTCCAATCGTCAAATCATACTGATATATAAAAATGAGTTGGTGTCTGTCTGTCTGTCTGTTCCTCTTTCACGTAAAAACGGCTGAACCGATTGACTTGAAATTTGGCATGAGTGTCTGTGGTAGTTCTGGTTCCAACATAGGCATACCGAAAAGTAGCGCGAGGGGGGGGGGGAGTAAGGGGAGGGGGTAAAGTGATCTCCAAACTTAGTTTTCCCTCTATGTTACTCTTTCGCGGGGAAACTACTGGACCGATTGGCCTGAAGTTTAGCTCCAACATAGACCATAAAAAAATAAAAATTGGAAAAAACTGAACCCGGCAACGACGGGTATGCAAGCTAGTAGTCTATATGATGACAGACAAATTTTTTCGAAGGGGTGGAGGGGGAGGAAGCAATTCGAGGGGGTCGAATTTTGTCCGTTAAAGGACTTAGCCTTGCCATTCGCGAGAACCGTAACTGTAAAAAAATCGACTCTCTAGCTTCGAAAGTTATGGTGTTTACGGACAGATGGACAGATAGACGGACAGACAGACGGACGCACATGCGGAAATCAAAATCTTTTGTCATCCCTAATATCCTGGTGTAGTTCATTTAGAAGAAATGATACAAAAAAAATACGCCGCAGGCGAATATTTTATTCAATTTACTCTTTTTTTCAAAATTTGAGTTAAATGATCACAACTTTCTTTGGTAGCTAAAACACAGAGCAATTATTTTGCTCAGTTCTTTAGCCATTGAGAAAAGTGCGATCATTTAATTTTTATAATATTTCTTTTATTTAGGTTAAGTTGGTACCTACTACGAATATTTGCAAAACTTGAAATTTTAAATAAAATCAACACTTTTCTAAAAGTCGAAATGTCATATAGCACTTAGAAAATTTATTGTAAACACATTTACGAGTATATCCAATAACCAAGAACTTCAACTTGTTGATAGGTTAAGGCATGTGTATTATAAGAAAAACTTTCGCTACATTCCTTGAAATAATTTCCATTTGAATAAAACTTCCATGCGGAACTCGGTGAGATTATTCAATTTTATCGCGTGTTACGTTTTTAATGCGTAACAAAAATTCCTTGCTTTCACACCTTTCTCACAATATCGATACAAAAATGAGGAAACAAAACAGGAAACTTTTATTTGCAGCTGTTTTCAACAAAATAAAGAAGAAAAACGTTAAGAAAAGTTTATACTTCTGTCGCATACATAACGACATCCGTGAAAAACGCTGTAATGTTTCCTCGTGGCATAAACTTTTCTTCAGTTCCGTGATGCTTTCGCAAACATATGTTCAAAGGAAATCAAACAATGCCGATGTATGCGATTTTATGACATGGACCCGTGTATATTCGATTTAAATGGAAACTGGGAAACAAGTAAAGAATCGATTCTGATGTCTACTATAGCCGTTACTGCCAATCACTTTACTTGATTGTCAGAAGAATATTTATTGATAGATACAACGTGATTGGCATCTAGGAAATTTAACCACTTTGTAGTTATAAACGAACACAAAAAAAATCACTTTTCGTTATGTTTATGCAGAAAATGAAGGATGCTTCATAAAAGAAAAGGAACTTTCCATGAAATTCTGTTTATTCATTCTGTATTACGTTTAATATTTTTTCAAGTAAATTTATTGAGAAATATTGTGAAGTTATAAGCATTATACATTTTATTTATTATCATAAAAAATATAAAAACCATTTCTGGTATATTTTTTAAAGTCCCAGGAAGACCGAGCCATGCTCGGCGACCTCAAAATTCTACTTTTGCTGATTTTTGAGGAAAAACTAAGTTCATATTATCTTTACAGAGCTTTTCCAGAGTTTTTAAATTCTCGACCTAGAAAGCTAGAACTAAAACTAACGCGCAATAACAAAATTTCATAGAAATCGGTTGAGTGGTTATTGAGTAATCGCTGTCACCGATATTTGAAACGTTGTTTTGAGACACCAGGCGAGGGTTATCGAGGGGAGGGAAAAGACAGGTTTGTAGTGGAAAAATCCAAAGCCCTTAGCTCCCTTAGTAATACTGTAAAGTTTCATTAAGATCGGACCACCCAATTCGAAGATACCGGGCGAGGGGTATCGAGGGGGAATTTTCTCAGAGGTGAGACCTATCTAAATCGATTCCTTGTCCCCGAAAATCCCTAATCATCAAGTTTCGTGAAAATCGTTAGGTGGGTTTTCGAGATCGTTTGTGCAGACAGACAGACATTCCTCGTATTATATTTTTAAAATAAAAGCTTTCTTAATTCTTTTTTAAATTTTTAATTTTTTTTGAGACATCCTCACGGAGTTTTTGACTTCACAATCAGATTCAGTGACACCAAAAAACCCCTGATAAGATTTGTTTCTGAAAGATTTGAAGACAAGGATAATCACGTTATCCTTACAGGACCTTCCGTTATCCTCACAAGGAAGAAGCGGCAAAGAGATTATATTGTCACCGGAGTATGCAAAATTTCAAGTCCACCGGATGAGTTACAAAATTTGACCCTGACAGGCAAACACAGAAAAAAGCAAGCTAATCAGATTACAGAATTTGACTCTGACAGATAAACACACAAAAAAGCAAGCTAAATAAAAACTCATAAAAAAGTACGCCGATGGGCTTCAGATTTCCTCGAATTTTCTCATACAGTTGGGGTTTTGTCAACAAGAAAAAAAAATTGAAAAAATTCTAGTCCGAAAGTTTTCGAGACAAACTGTAAATGAATTTTTCGACTTTCTCAAAACTCACTTAAAAAAAGTGTCTTGCGAAAGATTTTCCTTAAGTGTAAAGCGAGATGTAGAGCGAGGTGTAGAGCGAGGTGTAGAGCGAGGTGTAGAGCGAGGTGTAGAGCGAGATGTAGAGCGAGATGTAGAGCGAGATGTAGAGCCTGATGTAGAGCGTGATGTAGAGCGTGATGTAGAGCTAGGGGTAGAGCGAGGTGTAGAGCGAGGTGTAGAGCGAGGTGTAGAGCGAGGTGTAGAGCGAGATGTAGAGCGAGATGTAGAGCGAGATGTAGAGCGAGGGGTAGAGCGAGGTGTGGAGCGAAGTATAGAGCGAGGTGTAGAGCGAGGTGAAGAGCGAGGTGTAGAGCGTGATGTAGAGCTAGGGGTAGAGCGAGGAGAGATTGTGGATAGAGAAAAAAATTTTAATGCTTCGAAATCAATCGTGGACATTTTGAAAAACCAAGGGAAGGGTATTTCGTGTTATCAAAACACAACAAACATTGCACGGCAAACGAAAATTTTTCGTTACGAGGCCAATTTTTGTTGGTGATCAAAAAATTACCGCACTAGATTACACAATTTCGGGATAAAAGTTTAGTTTCCGGGACGTTGGAGCAAAGTTTCTAAATCCCGGACTGTCCCGGCTGTTCCGGGATGTACGGTCACCTTTCTTAGGGACATGAACTTTATTTCTAAACGTAAAAACTGGCCTGGGCTTTTCAATAAAATATAACATAAAAAAATTACCCACAAAACTTTACACCACAAATGAAAATTTCGGAGAATTTCAGATGGATAAGAGATTATCGGAAAAATTGATTTGCACAACCAATCCAAGTTAAAGGTGTACAGAAAAAAATCAGAAAAATTGCAAAATTAAAATTGCAAAAATCAGTTTTCTTCTGAAAATGTCCTTGAATGAAAATTTTGAAATGATTTTTTTCCCGTGCAAGAAAAATTAATAAGTATGCGCCGCAGGCGAAATATTTTATAGAGACGCAGTGACTTAAATCAAAAGCTTCGCATCTCAAAGTGAAAAGTAATCCCATTTTTATTAATTTCCACGTTCTATAAATAACTTAAACAAAAATTATGGAAACGCCAACAAATATATAACCAAAAATGCCGCACGCGCCGCAAATTAACAAATATGAGCCGCAGGCGAAAATCTTGTGAAATAATTGCGTTGTAGCTGAAAAATTTGTTGAAAAAATGCGCCGCAGGGGAAAAATATAGCGTACAGCAAACTGTACTGCCTGAGGCGGGCATGTTTTGCTTTTTCCCGGACTGTCTTGGTTGATCCGAGACGTATGGTCACTCTTTTGCCGAGTACTTACAAAATACGCCCCTCTTCTGGTCACTAACTTGCCACCCCACGGAAAACCTGCAGCTCACCCTTCACTCAGAAAAATGGAGGCTAACTCGACGACCTACATACGGCGTAATTGGCCTCGGGCAGGCGTGCGTTCGCCTGCATGTGGGCAAGTAAAACTGAGTTGACCTGTGGTCGGAGAAATTTTGAAATTAAGCCACCAGCAGGTGAAGTAGGGCATTGGGAGCTGCACGAGTTGACCTTAGATAGGTTAACTCTGACCGCTAGCTGGCTTACAGACACCTCTGTAAGGTCAGAGTTAACCTGACAAAAAGTTAACCTGGACATTTTTCTGAGTGTTCGGAGATCGGATCCTGAATAATAAATCTGTCTGGATATGGCACATCAATTGGCACATCTAATAAATATTTAGTGCGTAAAGCATATCTAAGTGATAATTTAAAACACTTATATGCGCACTAATATTTTTTTTAATTTCGTAAAACAACGCAAAAGAAAACTTCTGAATAATGCAGTACGTAGAGTGAATTTATTTAAGTAATTTGTTAAAATTCAACAGGATCAAAATGCAGGGATATCTCTTCCCTTATCCTTTGGAAGGCATTTTATTTGTCCATTAAATGTGTCTTGTATGGAATGCATATAGCGTCATTTCATAGACCCTTTAATATCGTTACGAATACGATGGCATTTGTCCAAGAAACTTTAACTAATCCCTCTGCAAACAAGGAATATAAATTATATGGAATTTGAATGGACTTATATTGAGCTTTTGTCTATGGCTATAAGTGTCGCATTAAAATTGTGAGTGCCTTTTTTTCTTCATTTGTTGGCTTTTATCTTTTAACATAGAACAATTTCTCGGTACTTAAAGAAGGAATTAAATTTTGCTGATATAAAGTTGCAAAATTAAACCAAGAAAACAACAAAAACTCAATTTTCCTTCTAAAATTATACTCGAACAGAATTTCCACTTATTTTTGGACCTTTTTCTTGCTCCCACTTAAATTTCTCTTAAATAGAAGCGTTTGCCGTTTTGGATTTTCCAATGTTTCAATTTTCCCCCCAAAAAAAAATTTTTTTTTCCTTTTGTTTTGTTATTTTTTTGTGTTAATTTTACTACTTGTAGTCATGTGTATGCCATGCATCAACTTCGTCAGATGGAAGAAAATTCAGCATTCACAGAGTGCAGTTTTTCTATATTCGTCCAGTCTCTATTTTTGGACTTTTGGAATGGGATCCCGCGGGACTATTTAACACATTGGGGCCCATAATTTTTTCTCCAGACCGAGTTTCAATAACATAAATAAGTTTGTAACTGTTTTAGCTAACCTGACACCGTAAATAGATTATTATCCAGAACTATTCAGTTTTGTGCGTCTTCTTCTCTAAAGAATGTTTTTAAAAAATTTCCCTATTTCTTCTAAGTTGTTGTCATAAAAAACCTCAAGAAATATTAACGAAAAAAGAGAAAAATTAATGACATCTGTTTAGCATCTAGTTAGACTTTTTGGAATATAATAGTGCATCTAAAGATTATAAACATTTTATGATGACATTTCCGCTAGTTTTCCTTGTGTCTCCAATTTAAGTTTAATATCTCGAGTTTGGAGACTATGATGAAAATGTTAATCTTCCGGGTTAGGTGTGAAGTTACATAAAGTTTTTTATTTCACAATTTCCCACTTTTAATTTATTTGAGAGGATTTTCTATTTGACGCCATTAAGATTTAATAGATTTGTTTTATCTATTTTGCATTAGCTATTAAAGCAATAAATATTATTGATTTGTTGTTGAAAAATTTCGTATATATTTTCATTAAATACAGCGTTTTAGAAAAATCGGTTTTGGGCAAGTGGAAAAAATTCGATGGGCGGAAAATCTCATCTAAAACCCCTTGGCTTTTGAAAATTTTTGAAAACGCGATGGTTCTCAAAGTTGCCTGAAATTTTACATACATGTTGAAGTTTCGCATACAGATTGGGGTTTTCTTAACAAAAATAAAATCGAAAAAATTCTAGACAACTGGAATTCCAGAAAACGTAGATTTTGAATTTTCTGATTTTCCCAAAGCTCAATTCTTTTGAAAAATTGTATCTGGCGAACAGTTTGTCGTAAATTGCGTCAAAATGCAATAAAACATCCCTGGTTGGCGATGTTGCAGCTAATTTGAGAAAAAATCATAAGAAAAGCTAGGGGCCAATCGTCAAATACTCTATTTGATGATAGACAAAATGTTTATTTTATAAAATCTACTCCCGAACCGCTTCGAGGTCGGCCTCCGGCCTCCCCCCACTCCTCGGGCTTCGGGCGCATTTAACACAGGAAGAGCTAAGTTTCCAGATCACTTTACCCCCTCCCCTTACTCCCCCACCTCTCGGGCTACTTTTTAATGGGTCTATGTTGGGGCTGTACCCCCGACGAACATCTATACAAAATTTCAGGCCAATCGGTTCAGTAGTTTCCCCGCGAAAGCGTAACATAGCGCAAAAACTAAGTTTCGAAATCACTTTACCCCCTCCCTTTACTCCCCCCACCAATTAGATCGGAATGATCCGATTAGATTTTGATGTATAAATAAGTTATGTAAAATCATATTCTAAACATATTTCGTCTTTATAAGCTTTTCGATATGATGCACAATTTCCGAGAAAACAAGAAAAAAGTATTCCATTTGCTTGGGAGAGGAAGGGGGGGGGGGAGCAGTGGTTCGATTGGATTTTGCTGTATGGATACGTTATGTACAATTTTATTCTAAACACATATTACCTTAATAAATTTTTCAATCTGACTCACCGTTTTCGAGAAAATTGCAAAAAACTGTTTTGTTTGTGTGGGGGATCCCCTCCCTTCCCCCCGAAGGAATGGTCAAATTTTGCCCGTTCAAGAACTTAGCCCAACCGAACTTAGCCTAACCGAACACAACTGTTTTTTTCAAGTCTGTAGCTCAATTCTGTCGAATGTGGTGGTGTTCACGCACAGACGGGCGCATAGACAGACGGACAGACAGACGGACAGACAGACGGACAGACAGACGGACAGACAGACGGACAGACAGACGGACAGACAGACAGACGGACAGACAGACGGACAGACAGACGGACAGACAGACGGACAGACAGACGGACAGACAGACGGACAGACAGACGGACAGACAGACGGACAGACAGACGGACAGACAGACGGACAGACAGACGGACAGACAGACGGACAGACAGACGGACAGACAGACGGAACGACATGCGGAAATCGAAATCTTTTGTCATCCCTAACACCCTAATGTAGTTTATTTTTGTGTGCTATGATTGGTTCGATGCGTTACAAAACTTCTGTAAGTATATTAGATTTAGTATACCGTTTGTAACGCATCCGACCAAGTAAGCTTTTTTGCTGAATTTTTCCAGATGTTAAAAAACTCTGTTTGAAATCAGCGATATTTCGTTTAATTATATTTTTTTCTTTAAGTTTAGACTGGTTCGAAAACAATAAATTAACATAGAAAAATGTCAGACATTTTTCGTTGAATCGGCCATCCTCTTTTAATTTTGAATTGATTTTTTTCGAAAGGTTTTTTTTATCATAAATTTTAACAATTTGTTTTTAACGAATGAAAAGCTTTATTCTATTTTCCCGCTATTAAAAACACACTTCTCCGAAGACATGAAAGTGGCAATTCGAAAGGTTTTTCCGAAATTCGATGTAACTCGTTTTGGGAAAATTCAACTGGTTTTGGGGAAATTCAACTGGTTTTGGGGATTTTTTTTATGAAATTTAATGCAACTGGTTTTGGGAAAACTCATGAGCAACTAGAGCAGCGGTGTTCAACCTTTTAGCTTTCTTGGGTCACATTGGGAGAAGACGAGTTATATTGGGCCACAAACAAAATATACTAATCCTAAAGATGGCTGATTAGTTAAAAAACGTCGAATATATACATATCTACTTAGTTAACAATTTTAAGTCCCGTTTGCTGATACAAGTCATAACTATTTAAGTTATGCTTAGCCTTCTTAAACCATAGAAATTCTGGCACTTAACAAATTTAAGTTCGACATAAGTGGCTAAGTTTCGTTGGTGCAAACCGCTCTAAGTAATTTAAACTTCATAAATTTATAAAGTTTGTAAATATATCAGTTTTTGTTGGGCCACATTCAAACACGCCCTGGGCCGCGGGTTAGAAAAGCCTAAACTAGAGGTTCATTTTCGGTTTACTGCTCCAAAATCGTTAAAGATTTGATTTAAATACAAACAAACCTTCTTTCCATAAATTTTCAATAATCAGAGGTTTTTTAGCACGTCTACTAGATAATAACAAGGATATTGTCGTTGAATTTGTATTTATATAAATTCCTATCAAAATTTAAGAAACTAGAATAATTTTATGTTACGAAATTAATTTTCTATGATTGTTTTTTCCATCTTTTAAAAATTCCACAGTTAAAAAATTCCACCAGGAGGAAAATATCAAACACACAGGAAGTACCTTTAAAAGAAAAAAAATATTCCAAAAAGTTTAGCCTTCCAATGAAAGACTACTTATTAAATACTACAACCACTTATTATTCCAGTATAACAGTTTCCCATAGAAAAGCTTCGAGCTTTTAAACTTTTTCCATGTTTTTGGATGTTTTTATTTAAACACTATCCACTTACCTGAAAGAACAGGGTGAACGCCACCCATTGATAATATTTTGTGTGTTTTATCGTTAACGGTCCACGTCCTTGAGAATTATGAACACCCGGAAATGGCACTTCTGCTCCCTGTTTCTTCATAAATGCATCAACGACAGTATAAGTTGAGTGTATCCAACAGTACGTGTTAAGAACATCTTCTGGAATGTCTCTAAAATATATAAAAAGAGAGTATTAGCTAAAAATAATTTGTTCCACTTTAAATTATTGAAAAAAGTTAAATTTGTGTAAATATTTTCCTAGAACTGTTAGACTACAACAAAAACATTTTTAAAAATAAGCTTTTTTTATTTAAATATCCAAAAAAAGTTTTCGGTCAAAAAAGTTTTCGGTTAAAAAAGTGTTAAACAAAGATTTGTATAAAAGAAATCTCAAAAAGTCACAAAATGACGATTTAGAAAATTTGAAATAAAAAACAAAATTTTCGAAATTTTTTTACAGGTTTATCAAATTGAAAAATACATACGATAAACCCTCGTATAACGCGGTACTTATACAACGCGGTTTCGATATAACGTGGCTTTCAAATTTCTTAGCCTACACTTAAAAATTTAAAATAAAAATATGTTCGCGCTTTTTAACTTATGTAAATTGTCGCAACGCAAAATTGTGAAAACACAACTAAAAAAAATGTGCCGCTGGCCAAATCTTTTGAGAATGTCCCAGCCATCATGTAAGCGCTCACCAAGGCGGGGTTTTCCGAAATTTTACCGCTAACGGGATAAGCCTCTAAAAATTCGAAAAAATATTTACCGGATGGAAAAGGTCCCGGAAATATTTTTCCGACTCAGAACAAGCCTCTAAAAATTCGAAAAAAATATTTACCGGATGGAAAAGGTCTCGGAAATATTTTTCCTACGCAGAACAAACCTTTAAGAATTTCAAAAAAATATTTACCGGCTGGAAAAGGTCCCGAAAATATTTTTCCTACTCAAAACAAGCCTCTAAAAATTCGAAAAAAATATTTACCGGATGGAAAAGGTCTCGGAAATATTTTTCCTACGCAGAACAAACCTTTAAGAATTTGAAAAAAATATTTACCGGCTGGAAAAGGTCCCGAAAATATTTTTCCTACTCAAAACAAGCCTCTAAAAATTCGAAAAAAATATTTACCGGATGGAAAACGTCTCGGAAATATTTTT
Organism: Chrysopilus asiliformis; assembly: GCA_964034945.1. NCBI lineage: Eukaryota > Metazoa > Arthropoda > Insecta > Diptera > Rhagionidae > Chrysopilus > Chrysopilus asiliformis. Next base: position 56,909,985 of record OZ035963.1, on the reverse strand, counting down.
CCTACGCAGAACAAGCCTCTAAAAATTCGAAAAAATATTTACCGGATGGAAAAGGTCCCGGAAATATTTTTCCGACTCAGAACAAGCCTCTAAAAATACGAAAAAAAAATATTTACCGAATGGAAAAGGTCTCGGAAATATTTTTCCGACTCAGAACAAGCCTCTAAAAATTCGAAAAAATATTTACCGGATGGAAATATTTTTCCTATTCAAAACAAGCCTCTAAAAATTCGAAAAAAATATTTCCCGCTTAGAAAAGATCTCCGAAATATCTTTCCTATTAAGAACAAGCCTCTAAAAATTAGAAAAAAATGTTTCCCGCTTAGAAACGGTCTCGGAAATATTTTTCCTACTCAGAACAAGCCTCTAAAAATTCGAAAAAAATATTTACCGGATGGAAAAGATCCCGGAAATATTTTTCCTACTCAAAACAAGCCTCTAAAAATTCGAAAAAAATATTTACCGAATGGAAAAGGTCTCGGAAATATTTTTCCTACTCAGAACAAAACTCTAAAAATTCGAAAAAAATATTTACCGGATGGAAAACGTCTCGGAAATATTTTTCCTACGCAGAACAAACCTCTACAAATTCGAAAAAAATATTTACCGGATGGAAAAGGTCCCGGAAATATTTTTCCGACTCAGAACAAGCCTCTAAAAATACGAAAAAAAAATATTTACCGAATGGAAAAGGTCTCGGAAATATTTTTCCTACTCAGAACAAGCCTCTAAAAATTCGAAAAAAATATTTACCGGATGGAAAAGATCCCGGAAATATTTTTCCTACTCAAAACAAGCCTCTAAAAATTCGAAAAAAATATTTACCGGAAGGAAAAGATCCCGGAAATATTTTTCCTACTCAAAACAAGCCTCTAAAAATTCGAAAAAAATATTTACCGGATGGAAAAGGTCCGGGAAATATTTTTCCTACTCAAAACAAGCCTCTAAAAATTCGAAAAAAATATTTACCGGATGGAAAAGGTCTCGGAAATATTTTTCCTACTCAGAATAAACCTTTAAAAATTCGAAAAAAATATTTGCCGGATGGAAAAGGTCTCGGAATTATTTTTCCCAATAAGAACAAGCCTCTAAAAATTCGAAAAAATATTTACCGGATGGAAATATTTTTCCTATTCAAAACAAGCCTCTAAAAATTAGAAAAAAATGTTTCCCGCTTAGAAACGGTCTCGGAAATATTTTTCCTACTCAGAACAAGCCTCTAAAAATTCGAAAAAAACATTTACCGGATGGAAAAGATCCCGGAAATATTTTTCCTACTCAAAACAAGCCTCTAAAAATTCGAAAAAAATATTTACCGGATGGAAAAGGTCCGGGAAATATTTTTCCTACTCAAAACAAGCCTCTAAAAATTCGAAAAAAATATTTGCCGGATGGAAAAGGTCTTGGAAATATTTTTCCTACTCAAAACAAGCCTCTAAAAATTCGAAAAAAATATTTACCGGATGGAAAAGGTCCGGGAAATATTTTTCCTACTCAAAACAAGCCTCTAAAAATTCGAAAAAAATATTTGCCGGATGGAAAAGGTCTTGGAAATATTTTTTCTACTCAGAACAAGCTTTTAAAAATTCGAAAAAAATATTTACCGGATGGAAAAGGTCTCGGAAATATTTTTCCTATTCAGAACAAACCTCTAAAAATTCGAAAAAAATATTTACCGGATGGAAAAGGTCTCGCCATAACTCCTGCTGATTGGGAGGCTGAAAAGTGTCACTTGGGGGTTTTCGGGGTTGTTGGTCACGACCACGGAGCCAATATTCAAAACGAAAGGTCCTGTAAGGATAACGCAAATATCCTTTTCCGTTTTTCTCGGGAAAATTTGTACTAAAGGGTTTTCGGGGTCGCTGATCACGAATCCGGTGTTAGAATTTCAAAATTCAAAACGGAAAAACGGAAGGTCTTGCAAGGATAACGCAAATATACTTTTTTCCGTTTTTCCCGGGAAGAAATTGCATTAGGTGGTTTTCTAATCACCAATTGGATGTTAGATTTTCAAGCATTCGAAACCGAGTTACATGCAAGGAGAATCAAATATCGTTTTTCCCATTTTCTCTCGGGAAAATTTATATTTGTGGATTTTTGGGATCGCTGATCACGAATCTGGTGTAAGACTAATTCGAAATGGAAGTCCTGCAAGAAAAACATTTTTCTCAAAAGTTTTTAGGTTCTTTCTGGTTTTTTTGGTAGTCTAAAACTTATACAAAAAACTTCAACCTGGCAACGATGGATTTTAAAAAAGCTAGTTTAAAAAAAGTTTTTGCTTGCAAATGCTATTGTTGCTGAAATATTTGATAAAAAGGGTTTCGGAACCTAGCCCAATATTTTCTATTTCATGTGAGTTTCGTATAACACGACTTTGTATAACGAGATTTTGTATAACGCGATTTTGTATAACGCGATTTTGTATAACGCAATTTTGTATAACGCGGTATATTCTGGATCTTGACGACCGTGTTATATGAGGATTTACAGTACTTAAAAAGAATTCTTACAAAACTAAACGGACTAGACTGTAAAATTACAATAAAATTCTGTTATAATTTAACATAGATAATTTAGCATAGTTTTAGTATAGATTTAGCATAGATACAAACCTTGTATGAACACAATCTATGGGATTTCCAACATATTGACGTGTTGTTACTGCTATCGAGAATGTTATTAGTAGAATAACTGTTGCGTTTGTGTGCAATCGAAATACAGGTGAATCGATTTTGATGTGATTTACCTTCAATAAAAATTTTATTAGTAGGGGTCCTTAATTTTTTTTTTTTTTTGGTTATGATTTATTTTAATAAATTATGATTTTCTGTTTTGCTTAATTTTTCTTAAAACTTTGATTTCTGATTTTCTATTGTTATTCAATTAATATTGATTATTTTTTTTTTTAATGTAAATATCAAATTTAATTTAGAATAGAATATTTTTTTTACAGATTAATTAATAATTTTTCAATTGCAAAAAAAATTTATTTACAGAAAAAAAAAATCGAAATTAAATTTGATTTTGAATGGAATATTTATATGTAGGAATGCAAATTTTGTACTAATTATTGCTGAATTATAGACTCAAAAAAATAATTTTATTATAAACTGTTATATAAAAAAACATTATTAATAAACGATTGTATATTAAACAATATTATTAATAATTTTATATGATATGTACAAATTATTATTTACAACTGTTTGTTAAAAGTTTTAACAAACAGCTTGCTGCCTGAATAATTTTAAAAAATTTAATTTTAGTTCTGGGATAGAAATTGAAAATTCGTTAAACTAATTTCTGTAATCGATATTTTACGAGAGATTCTTGTAAGACATGAATGAAATTTCGATAATGACTTGTCCAAGTTTCTAGGCGCGTTCAATAAATTGTTGGTGAAGGTTAGCTAATTGTTGGTGAATTCTATTAGCTTAATATCTGTTGTTTTTTTTAATAATAATATTACAATACTCAGCCATCATACCATTACAATATTGTTTTTTTGATTACCAAATAGCTGCAGTGAGATTCTTAGATTTTATAGGCTTTGGTGAATTGGTGACGTGGTGAATTTGGTGAATTTGGTGATTGGTGATAGCGGCGGGAATGTGATTTAAAAGCGATATTTTTTTTTGTTTACTTGCTTATTTATTTGTATTTCATATTGGTGTATTTTTATTGTAGTAGTGAATGAAAACATGAATTTTTTCTGTTGTACATAATTATGAGATATGTTGATGTTGAATATGATTTTTGTTTAGTTTAATTGTTGTTTTTGGGGTAACTTGAATTATTGTTATTTTTGTTGTATTTCTGTAGCTGTTGTTGTTTTAGGGGAGTTTTTTTTTTTTAAATATTTTTGATGTTATTTTGAATAAATATATTGCTGTAAATTTTCTACATTTACTATATATTGTTGTATTTTTCTGTAGCATAATTGTTGAAATTGTTGTTCTTGTTGCTTCACTTATACATATTAGCATTTGCAATAATTTATTGGTGAGTTTCTAGTGCTTGGTGCATTTTTAAATAGATTAGAGGAGAGAAGCATAGAAAAATATAACCAAAACTTTAATTAAAACAATTTCTTCGTATATCGTTTTGAATCTTTTTTATTCCAAAATAAAAACAAATAAAATTGTATTTCTTTTAATTGGTTAAGTTTCTTGTTTTTTCAATCTTTTATTTTATTGCCCAGAGATTTTTTATTGTCCCCAAATCTTTTTTTTTTAATTTTGTTGACCTATGATAACTTTTATGTAGACTCTTTTGATTCTGTTTTAATTTAAATTATAGAAAATTCTCGAAAAAATGATGATTGCTGCTAATAAAAATTTAATGAAAAAATGTTGAGAACTGATTTTGGAAAGTTTACCCATTTTCTTAAACAACAACAGTAGTAAAGGATTTAAAACACGAAATTCGCTCTGGAAACACGAAATTCGCTTTTGAAACACGAATATTGCTCTCGAAAAAGAATTTGAAATACGAATGTTACTCTCGCTATTATATATATTTTTTTATGGAACGCTCTTGCTCCAATTTGCCACCCTCGTAGAAATGAATTTCGCTCTCATAGATTGCTCTCATGGAACACTCTCGATATTATAGATTTTTTTATTGAACTCTCTCGCTCCAATGTGTCGCCTTTGTAGAAATGAATTTCGCTCTCATAGATTGCTCTCATGGAACACTCTCGATATTATATATTGTTTTCATGGAACGTGTCGCCCTCGTAGATATGAATGACGATCTCATAGATTGCTCTCATGGAACACTCTCGATATTATAGATTTTTCTCATGAAACGCTTTTGCATATCACTCTCGTAAAGGGTGTTTTTGTTGCTTAGATATAACTTACGAAAGAGTAACTGTCAAACGAGCTGTCATACTGCGCTCACTTTTTGACATTTATGATCAGTATACTCTGGCAAATCATCATGAATAGACTTACGTGTGAACAACGTGCTCAGTTAGGAATTGTTATAGAGCTCTTCGTCCACATTTTGTTCGTCATAATCGTCCCACTGAACGCACTATTCGTGAAACCATCACCAAATTTCGAAGTAATTTTACACTATTAGACATTCATCCATCAACCAGAGTGCGTACAGCCCTTTTTTGGTGTGGTTTATGGGCAGGCGGCGTCATCGGACCTGATTTCTTCAAAAATGAGGCCGGAGCTCGCGTGACGGTCAATGGAGATCGTTACCGCACCATGATCAATGATTTTTTGTTTGAAAATATGGATGACACTGATCCGGACGAGATGTGGTTTCAACAGGATGGCGCTATGTGCCATACGGCGACCGAAACCATCGGCTTATTGAAATCAAAATTTGGCGATAACTTGATTTCGAAAAATGGTCCTGTTAATTGGCCTCCAAGGTTGTGCGATTTGACACCTCTCGATTATTTCCTGTGCGGCTACGTGAAGTCACTGGTTTATGCTGATAAACCAGCAGCAATTGACGCCTTGGCGGCCAACATTGTTCGTGTTATTCGTGACATACGGCCAACAGTGTTCGAAAAAGTGCCTCAAAATTGGACGTCCAGAATGCGCTTCGTCAAGAACAGCCGCGGTGCCCATATGCCCGAAATCATTTTCAAATGTTAATGCCATGTATTGATCTTTCGAATAAATAAAAAAAATTTGATTAAAATTTAATTTTTTATGTTACTTTTTAAAATTTGAAGTTCTATCGGGCTTAAACAAACACCCTTTAGATGCGAAGTCGCTCTCGTAGATGCATTATAGTATTTTATTCTGAGGTCTTTCAAAAACGTTTACGTAATGTTCGTTTTTGTAGTATAAAATATCCTTGAAAGTTTGATTGTAACAATTTAAAAAATAAATTGTTTAAAATGGGTTGATCGGGTCTCATTTTCCAGTAATTATTTGTAGACATGTTTCAATCATATGAGGAAGCGAGAATTGTAGAGGAAAATGACGTAAAATAAGTTAAAATACTTTAAAATACGTTAAATTACGTTAAAATACGTTAAAATACTTTATGCTCATTTTTTTTAGAGCCATGGTTTTGGTAATTTTTTTAAAACCACCGTGATATTTTTTTAATTAAATATATTTTTATGCTTATGAATCAATGAACCGATCGATTCAACACTTAATCAAGAAACCGGCCACAATTGTAGCCACTGGAATTTTTTTTGCTCATTACTTCTACGATTTTTATAATATTACCGGAAACTTATAGAAGGACGTGAAGTTTTTTATTTTTATTTCAAACAATCCACCACATTAATGGCAACCTTCCTTTCTTCAAAATTTTTAGGACCACGTTGTGATTCGGATGATGAGAAACGTTGCTTTTCTTATTTATCCGAGTGGCTTACAGACATGATAATTTATATGAACAAAATGGTAATGATTTAATAAAAAATCCAAAATAAACTTTATTTACGAATGATAACTTGGATGAAGAACGAAGATGACCGCTTTTCTGTTTTGATACCTAGAGCAATAAGGATGCGATTAACCTCAGCTCAATCTTTCGTAGGGAGTAAACTCTGAAGGAATTATCAGTGGAGGAACTATTCTGTATTTTTGAATACTAAATTTTTAATAAAATTGTGATAGAAATTTTAAATTTAATACAACTCGCTTAGAAAAAAATTTCTACGAACTTTGTTCAGAAAAATGGGCCCTAAAATTTAGGATCTGTTAGTCTATTAGTCTGTTAGTCTGTCAATCTGTCAGTCTGACAGTCTGTTAGTCTGACAGTCTGTTCGTCTGTTATTCTGTTAGTCTGTTAGTCTGTTAGTCTGTTAGTCTGTTAGTCTGTTACTCTGTTAGTCTGTTAGTCTGTTAGTCTGTTAGTCTGTTAGTCTGTTAGTCTGTTAGTTTGTTAGTGTGTTAGTCTGTTAGTGTGTTAGTCTGTTAGTCTATTAGTCTGTTAGTCTGTTAGTCTGTTAGTCTGTTAGTCTGTTAGTCTGTTAGTCTGTTAGTTTGTTAGTCTGTCAGTCTGTCAGTCTGTCCGTCCATCCGTCCATGAACTCCATAACTTTCGAAAGAATTGAGCTAGAAACTTGAAATTTTCTACAGTTGCGTTTCTCATAAATGGCTAGGCCAAGTTTTTGAACGGCCAAAATTGGATCATTCCCTCCCCCCTCCTCCAAACAAACGAAACAGTTATTTTTTCGCAATTTTCTCGAAAACGGTAAAACTTATTAAAAAAATCATTAAGACAAAATGTATTTAAAATAGGATTTTACACAACTCATCCATACATCAAAATCCAATTGGACCACTGCTTCCCCCTTCTCCGACAAATCGTATATTTTTTTCTGTTTTCTCGAAAACTGTGAATCGTATCGAAAAATTCATTAAGATGAAATGTGTTTAGGATATGATCTAAAATCCAGTTGGACCACTTCTCTCCCCCCCGCCCCCCCATACAAATTGTATACTTTTTACATTTTCTCGAAAACAGTGAGTCTTTTTGAAAAATTTATAAAGGTAAAATCTGTTTAGAATACGATTTTACATAACCGTTCCATACATCAAAATCCAATCGGACCGCCCCTTTTTTCTCTCTCCTAAACAAATGGATTTATTAAAATAAATATTTTGTCTGTCATCATATAGAGTATTTGACGATTGGTTCCTAGCAATGGTAGCTTTTCTTATGTTTGTCTCTATTTTTTCTTGATGATTATCTTCCAATTAAAAACACGTTTGTTTGTTTTTGCACCAAATATGCAGCTCCCCTGGCAAACATTTTTGACAGCTGGATTGCCCACTACGAAACGAGTATTGCCATACGTATTATTAGTTGGTGGATAAGCCCTATTGCCGTGCAAAAGTTATGTCTGTAATGAAAAAATCGACTGGAAAGGACTTTCAAATTCATTCGGGGTTCCGATTATAAAACCCTAATTAGCAGCAAGGTTTTTTGTTTGGTGGTTTCACATTTACATATGTACAAAGAATATTTCAAGCGAAAAATATATACATATGTGGCAAACGTTTTATTAATAAAATTTGTCTAACGCTAAGATTTCACTCCACTTTCAAAATCTCTACTCTATAATAAAAGTTATCGCTGGACCTTTACAACGACAAATTTGATGAAAGTAGAAAAATTGATTTATAATAAAAAAGATATTTTTCAAAAAAAAAATTTATAGATTTATAACAAAATAAGTGAAAATAAAATAACTATAACTAGTGAAAATTCATAGTGAGAGTTTGGAAAATGAAAGGTAAATTAAAAACAAATAAAAATTTATAAGAAATGCACATAAAAAGCTCTTACTTTGAGTGTGTGTGTGGTCATATCATTCGTTTATTATATATTTAATTTCAATACATTATTTTATAGCATTTTTATAGTGACTCTACCCGCTTGTATTCTGTTTTTGTTCCGATAGGGTACACTTTACCTTACCTGCTTTGAGTGAGTGATCATCAAAAGCAGATCAAGAGTGTTGCCTGATGTGGAAAAGAATAACAAAAATTTTTTTTGCTCTTGTTGCCATGTGTACAATAAATAAAATGTCTGTGTTATATCAATTTACTTAAATATATTAGTTGTATTAATTACTTTCAAATATTTTATAAGTAAATATGCAGGGCTACAGGCTTTCAACATTACAATTATCGAAATTTCAACTAAAAAAAAATCGTTCACAAAAGGGCAAATATGCTTTCATACGAGTATTCTTTCATAAAAATCGAAATTCGAACATTTTGTGAGAAAGAAATATTAACAAATTAAAAGGGCCGATGCTTCATTGAATGTTAATTGGAGCATTATATCCAAAAATAATAATATAAGTATGTTGTTAATATTTTATTATATTAATAAATACTTTAATTAATTAAATGTCATTTTTTAAGATGCGCTTCTTGTTCAATGATTCGCATGTATGCTGTCCATGCTTTTACAACATTAAAATTATTGCAGATAACAAAGAATTCTCTGAATGTATTTAAGTTAAATTATTTTCACGTGAAATTTTTTTCTCTGTCGCTTTTTTGTTTAAACACCGATTATTTAAAGTACTTGCAATTCTCTTAGAAAAATTAAAAAAAAATAATAATAAATGAAGAATTTTAGGCAAATTCTTATTGCTGTTAACGTTTTGCATAGATATTTGATGTTTTATAAAACACTAGCTTGCATATCCGTCGTTGCCGGGTTAAGTTTTTTAATTTTTTTTTCAGAACTGCATTATTATGAGTTACTAACCGGTTAGTAATTTCAATCATAAACTTTTGAGTTGCTTCGTGTGCACTGGGGATAAGTTATTTATTATTATTTATTAATATTACCACAGAACAGATTTACATCTAAAAAAATATGTTAAATAGAGTTGAGAATCATTTGAATAGAATAGTTTTAATGTAATTTTGAAAATTTTGCAGTGAAAGAGTGTTGAAAATACCAAACTCATGATTATCGTGATTACGCTGTATTCTGAGTATAGGCGAATGAAAATAAACGTTATGAGACGCGAGCGGGGCACTGAAAACCTTGGGGTTTCTGGGGATGCGAGTGCTAACACGAGGAGACAATTCATTTAATAAAACATTAGATGACATACTACCAATAACCAGTCTAAACAGGAAACATTCATCTAAATACGTTCTACGAACACTAAGGCCCCTGTTACATGGGGCAACTTTAAGCTGCGACTTTTCTTAAGTACTGGCGCGAGAAGTGAGGGAAGCGGTGGCTAATGTCGCCAGTTCCGAAAGTAGAAACAAGGCGACAAAATACGCACACAAGCACAAAATCACAAAGAACGGGTTCGTGAAAGTTTTTTTGCGATTTGACAGTTCGTCCAACTTCACACACACATGAAACAATCACTGTGTAATATACAGAAGTTTCCGGCAACTTGTGTCCGCGTGTAGCACAAACGAGCAACTTTTTGTATCGTGTATCGGTTTAAAGTTGCCGTGTGTAACATAAGCCATAGCGATTGCCACTTTAAAATCTTTAGTCGGTCCTCATAGGACTCAAAACTAATGGTTCAACCACAGTGAAAGCGGCAAGCGGGAGCGGCAGGCGGCATTTTTTTTTTGCACGAATGTAGCGCAACGAGAGCTGCTACAATAAAGCGGCAACGGAAGCGCACTTTTTCCGTCGCCGTCGAGTTTGAAACAAAGTCAAACTTGCCGCAGCCGCCCAAAATGTTTTATGAAAACCACCACATTCGGCGCCACAATCTATGACGATTTTTCTTCGTTGTTTTGTGACAACCACCACATTCGGCGCCACATTCTATGCAGATGTTTTGACGTTTTGATTTCGCAAGATAGAAGCATATGCCGACGGTGCCGCTGTCCTTGTAGCTGGTTCGACGGTATGTGTGGCGGTGCCATACCGCTCGCCGTCGCCGCTGCCGTTTGCCGCCTTCATTGTGGTTGAACCATAACAAGGAATTTACGACAAATACCACGAGAAAACTTTCTTTGAGCGGTCTCTATTTGGGCAAGATGACAATTATAGTGAGGTGACCACACTATAGAGCAATATTCTAAAATGCTCCTCACTAGAGCTTGAAACAGCAAAATACATGCCTAAAAATTTCTGAGTTTGCTGGATAATCTGAGGATAAAACCTTCTCCAGTAAATTTCCATATAGTGCAAGTCGAACTTTAATTTATTATCGAAAGTGACTCCAAGGTCCGCTATCGAACTCACTTCTTTTTACGTCACGCCCTTCAAATGATAAACATTTAATACTGGACTGGACTTATAGTTTAAGGACATAAAAGCACATTTAGATATCTTTATTGACAGATCATTCTTGATGCACCAAGTTAACACAAAACTGATGTCCGCTTGTAGCGTATCACAGTCGTTTATGTTGTTTATTACATTAAAAAAATTTAAGTCATCTGCAAACAAAAGTTTTTGCGATACAATATATTGAAGCAAATCATTAATATAAACAATAAAAAGTAGAGGACCAAGTATTGACCCTTGGGGAATCAAATGTGAATATTAATGACTTACAACCCTTGTGCAGTACCGAATGCTTTCTACTTCTGAGGTATGAGTTTAGCCAGCTCAGTAAGGAGCCTGAAATTCCGTATCGTTTTATTTTATCTACAAGGATTGTTATATTGACCGAATCGAATGATTTTGAAAAATCAGTGTAATGCGGCGACGACGCTGTTTTGCCAGCCGCTGGCTGCTGTTGGTTAGTAGCGCTGGCAAGTAGCAACAGCAGCCAGCGTACTGAGAGGGTGCACACGATTTCTACTTTAGTAGCAAGTCGCAAAACAGTGGTTTGACATTTGAATCTGGGAGATTTTTTAAATAATAAACGTAACACATAAATTTAAATAAATTATCGTAAAATACAAACTTACAATAAACAAACTTTACCAATTATGAGACTTTTGACAGCTCAGAAACCATGTGACAGGGTCACGTGATCCCTAGTAGCGCTGGCAAAGTAGAACGGTCTCTACTTCACTAGCGCTGCTAAAATCATCACGCTGCTGCTGGTAGTAGCAACGCACTAGGGTTCACATGGTGCTGCTGAAACGGCTGCTAACAGCCAAACAGTCACTAGCGCTGGCAAAACAGCGTCGTGTGACTGCCGCATAAATGACATGCACTGATTTTCTATCTTCTAAGGCTTTAAAAACACAATTTGTGAATTCTACTAGATTAGTAGTCGTCGATTTACCCTTCATGAATCCGTACTGGTGAGGAGATATTAAACGTGATAATTTATCGTACAAAAATGTATGCCCAAGACGTTCAAACACTTTACTTTACTGAAACAACACAACATTGACACTGGGCTCGCGCCCTAAAGTCGCTTCAGTTCGATTACTTTGTAGACACGGCGTCGATTTTGCAACCTCTTGTGTTGCTAGGGGTTAAAAAAAATAACAAAAGTCAATGAAAAAAAATATGTCGGAGACTATTTGCAAGTACTTTATATTAATTGTTAAATCGTTTCTAAACATTCGAATACCATTTTGAATAATTAAAAAATCTTATAACATCAATGTAACTTAATCTAATCGTAAGACAATCATATTAAAAGAAACAGAAATAAACGATCAAGTGAGGTAAAGTGCCCCTTCGTGTATTCAATACATTTTTATTTCATTAATAATAATAATTATTGTAAAATATATACTTTGATCTATTAGCGTATCTAATCCAAATAGTGCGATATAAAGGAACTTATGACGAGGTAGTAACAAAGTGCCAGGTGCTTATCTTTTTTATAGTTTTTCTTGTTTTTTTTTTTTTGTTAAAGAAAATCAATAAAATTAAAAAATATATATATTTATAATACTTGGAAGACAATATTGAAAATTCATCATATTTATTCCATTTTTCCATTTTCATTTTGTTCAAAATTTTTCTTTTCAATTTCATGAAAATTCGATCATTTCATATAATTCAAACAATAATAGTAATTTTTTTTTAAAATTTTTGTTACTTTTAGCAAATTCCCAGCATAAAATTATATAATCACCAATGAAATTTACAGAACAAACATTAAGCCAACGTTGATAGGACGATTAAAAAAAAAGAGAGAAATTAACTCAATTATCAAAAATTAAAAATAAATTAAAAATTATACACAACAGAAAATTACCTACAAAGCGAGACAATGATTATAATAATATTATAATTTAAATCGATTTTATTTAAGTTACGTTGAATATTAATTATTTCTTATTGAAATTATGGACAGCAAATATGCCAACCATTTGAACATAATAAGCAGCACTCATTTGAGACAACATAACACAACATAATCATGCGACCCATTGTTTTTGTTTTCTTTTTCATCAACGAAGATATGCCTCTTTCTTAAAAAAATCTTTGGTCAGTTTCAAAAATCCATATTTTTGTGTATTTATTTTATGGTACCACTAAACGTTGATCGCATTTTTCGTTTTAAAAAATTAACAAATAAAATATCGATATTTTGACTAATAAAAGGACGGAATCCACTGATGAATTCCAATATATGTTTTTTTGTTTTGTTTCAAAATTACTCTCATATGTTTATCGAGTAAAAATCGATGTATTTGCATCCCCCAAAAAAATATGTATATTTTTTTTTTAAATTGATTTGTATTTTTGATATAAATAGAAAGTTAATGTAGAAAAATTTCAAAAAAAGTCCACATTTAAAACATTTATAGTATAATATTTTAAATTTATAATTTTTTTTGGTTTTGTGAAAAAGGATAAATTTTAAAAATAATTTTTGTATAAATAATTTGTGTAAAACTAGAAGCTAACTTTACCATTTTATAACGTTTTTATTATTTTTTAGTTTTTTGATAAGGAAAATTGTCACATATCTCTTTCTTTCGTTCAGTATCGTGTGCTTAATCCTGTATATTGTTATCTCTTTTTATTATCTTTGTATCTCTTTCTCTTATTTGCATTTCATTTGCTTCCCTCTCCTTCTCTCTTTGTTTTACACTTGTAAATATTTTTGGTTTATTTTATTTGTATTTTCTTTTGTGCTTTATTTTTTTTAAATATTTCTCTGTCCGTATTTTTCTGTTAATGTTGCTTTTTTCACGGTTGGTACATAATTTTTATCCGGATGAATGATATTCTTTATGCTTTTCCGGCTGTTCGAGTTTTGATATATTTATTGATATTGAATGATGGATTTTTTTTTGTAGTGTATTCAGCTGTCGCATTTGTCAATGATTTGCGTCCTTTTCTGGTTTATTGATAGTAATGTAGAAGTATGAGTGGAAATTTGGTATACATATATTGTTTATTGGTATTTTTGGGCCCCCAATGTTTTAACAGTATTTTATTTGGTTTAAGGCGTAAAAGAAGATAAAGAACAACATAAAGTTGATTATGATTCACATAAAATATTTATGTATAAATATATATGAATATAATCTTAAAAATAATAGTTTTTTTTTTAAATTTTGCTTTTATTTAATCTATTATTTTTTTAAATTAATACTTTTTTTTGTACTTGACGATAATTTTCTCTTGCGGATTTTTTTTTGGTATTATTTGATCGTTAAATCGACTCAGATATTTTTCGATATTGAGAGTTCAGAGCAAAATAAAATAGGAGAGAAAAAAAAGTTTATGATTAGTAAAAAAATTAGTAAAGGTAGCGACACTCACCGAAGATCTACTCACTTGCATAAACGCATAGACCCCACGTAAAAACTCCATGTTAGGTTGTTGCTGTGCCTGGCTTTGAGCTTTTTGCGCCCTACTTATGTACGATTTAACTCCTTCGGCTACCAGATGAGGTTTAAGTTTACGAGAAAGAGCTCTAAATGAGATTTAAAAAAAAAATCAATAAAAAACATATGAATAATATTTTAAAATAATTAACTTTGTAAAATATTTCATAATATTTTTAAATTTATTCGTTGATATACTCAACCATATGTGCATTAGACTAAAATACAAAATAATCTCAAAAGTTTTCTACTGTTTAAAATGAATATTTGATTTATAATAAATTATTTATACTTATTTCATTGTAATGTAATTATCTGACTAGTGCAAGCAAGTGTATAAAATTTTATATTAAAAAAAACCTGGCGAAAGAATGAATTTGTGGCATGCTATTTTTATCCAAAAAAGAGTTTCTATAATTTTTTGCACCAAAAGTGCATGTAAATGGTCTTTCAATAAGGACATAACAATTTAGTATTTTAATAAAAACGCACCCTAAAACTTTTTTTATGATCTGGCAATGCTAAAACGTCAGTCAAGGTTAACATTTTCATTATGGTGAAGTTCACGAACGAGCAACGTTTGGAAATTATTAAAACTTACTTCTGAGTCGGTGGTCGCAATCGTGTAATCTCGAGAAATGGTCCGGTCGAATGGCCACCTCACTCATGCGATTTAACGCCGTTGGATTTCTTTTTATGGGGTTATGTTAACTCGTTGGTTTATGCCAACAAGCCAACAACGTTAGAGGATCTCAGGAACAATATCGAACGCGAAATTGCCAAAGTTCCGGCCGATATGTGTGGAAGAGTGGTGAAAAATTGGCTCCAAAGAATCAATCTGCAAACGTGGTCGCGGTGGCCATATGAACGACATCGAATTTCATACTTAAATGTAACATGTCCACTACAACTGGAATAAATTTCAGCCCGATATCTCAATTATTCTGTGTTTTATTTAAATACAACATTGTTATGTCCTTATTGAAAGACCCGATAATTAAAATAAAGACATTTACAAATTTTATTTTGTTCCATTTTTTTAATGTACAAATCGGGCGTCATATGTTTAACGTTTCCTAATAACTGCAACCTGGGTACAATACTGAATATGCATTTTCATAGTTGCGAGAAAACAAAAATATAGTATTTTCATGAAAATCGCAAACAATTTATCCATTTGTTTGGGAGGAAAGGATTAGGGCCAATTGCCATAGCGCCGGACACTAAAAGGTTTTTGCATTTATTTTGCGTTGATTTTAGTAGTCCGATTTTGCCCATTATGCCTGGAGCCCAATGAACGCAACGCGAACGCAGAAACTCTCACTTACAAGTTTGTTCCATAGAAATCATTTGAAGTGAGCACAGTGAACGCACCTACAACGCAAAAGTTTGCAAACTTTTAACTTTGTCGCAGCAATCCTGCGTTGACAGTTCATAAAGTGAGGTTGGGGAAATGTCGTTCGAGGAAAAATTGATAGCCTTAGTGCAATAATAGACAAATGACAAAGATAAAGACCAACAAAGCAAATTATCGGTTCAAAATTATCCATTTTGTAATTTTGCCAACTTTATACCACTTTATATTATATCACTTGTACTACTTCACGAGATGCCATTGGGCTCTACCGCTGAAATGTTGCGCTGCGTGACAGTTCACAGCGTTGCAGTTGCGTTCGCGTTGCGTTTATTGGGCTCCAGAGGTGAGCCAACCCTTCTGTGAAAGAAGAATACTGCGAAATTTTAAGCCTATAAACTTAAATTGCTCGTGAAACATTTTAGCTATATAGTTGCAATAAACCTATATATTACGTCAATCTAAAGGCGCTGACATTTTTTCGTCCAGCAAGTAGTTTTATGCAGTACAATTATTAGACCAAATTATTATTTTGCAACAATTCAGTGGAAATTCCATCATATACTCCAGAGATCATTTGCCGTGAGGTTGGGATAAGTTTCATTGATTGAATAATTTCATTGTGGCATTACCTATCTAATAGCGAAAACTGTACCAAAATCCATACAATAGTTTAGGATATGGCTGGAGAGGGGGTGCGCACAATGCGGGAGGGGTTTGTGTGGCCGAAAGTTATCCTTGATAACTGAATCCATTTAGTAGTTTAGGCTATAGAAGGAGTGGTTGTTCGCATCACGCGTGACGAAGGTTTGAGGGGGCGAAAATTTTCCGAACAGTTGGCCTGCGCAACACTGAAAACTGTTAAAATCCATCCTAGACTACGGAGATAGCAGTAGAGGGCGATCGTAACATGTAGGGATGATTTGAGAGGGTGAAAACAGCTATGCTAAATTTCTTTACTCCTCTTATTTGAATACTGTCATGGCTGGTATTAGAAATGCTCCCAAAAAGTTTTGGAATTTCGTTAATACTAAACGTAAATCGAATCAATATCCGAAGGAATTTTTGATTGACGGTAAACCTTGTGATAATCAGTACGTGATAGCTAACAGTTTCGCCTCTTCTTTTAGCGAATCTTTTTCTTCGAGCAACTGTGATATTGATACTAATTATTTTAATTACTTGACGGACCAAGTTGACATTTTAGCTTTTAATCTTGACCATATCGATATCTCAAATTTTATTTTAAAAAATCTTGACGAAGACTATTCTAATTGCTCTGATGGAGTACCTGCGGCTGTTGTTCGTTTTTGTTATCTTAATTTATCAGTACCGTTAAAATATTTATTTAATTTATCTCTGTCATCTGGAGTATTTCCAAATCGTTGGAAAAGCTATTATGTAATTCCAATTCACAAAAAAAACCAAAAAAATATCTTGTCTAATTATAGACCTGTTGCAAAACTTTCTGCGATTCCAAAACTTTTTGAAGCAGTTGTTAATGATGTGTTGTCATTTAATTGTAAATCGATTTTGTCCTCTCAACAACATGGCTTTATCAAAGGAAGATCATCTTCCACTCAGCTAGTTCAATTTACCAATTATATTTTAAATAACATGGAGTCTGGTTATCAAATTGATTGTTTGTACACAGACTTCAGTAAAGCATTTGATAAGGTAAATCATAATATTCTCCTATTTAAAATAGAGAGATTAGGGCTTCACCCTCTGATTGTTGAGTGGATAAAATCTTACCTGTCTGGTCGTTCCTTTGCTGTGTTATATGACGGTGTCCTTTCGGACCTAGTTTATGTGTTCTCGGGGGTGCCTCAAGGTAGCCACTTGGGCCCCTTGCTATTTCTGTTATTTATAAACGATATTTTTTCTATATTATCGGATTCGAAATCTCTAGGTTTTGCTGATGACTTAAAAATCTACAAATGTATTAAATCTGAGTCTGATACACTTGACCTACAGAATGACATTTGTAAATTCAATGTTTGGTGTCAAAAAAATAGTTTAATATTAAATACTGATAAATGTGTTTTTATCTCATTTCATAGGAAGCGTAGACCAATTGTTTCAACCTACACGTTAAATAACAGTGTGATCAAAAAATCACCTCATGTTGTTGATCTAGGAGTCACATTAGACTCAAAGTTGAATTTTGACTTGCATATCCACCATGTGGTATGTAAAGCAAACTCTGTTTTAGGACTTGTTAAACGTTTTTCTAAGGAGTTAAACGATCCCTATGTGTTAAAATCTATTTATTCATCGTTAGTTCGTCCTATTCTTGAATATGCTTGTGTTGTCTGGAGTCCATTTTATGCATGTAAAATTAAACGCATTGAAAGTGTTCAAAGAAGATTTTTACGATTCGCTTTAAGATTGTTACCATGGAATGACTCATTGATGCTTCCTCCATACTCTGAGAGGCTTAAGCTCCTTAATATGGTTTCCTTAGAGGACAGACGTACTATGCATCAAATAGTATTCATCAACGAACTTTTGTCGGGTAATTTGAATGCCCCTGATTTACTATCTTTGGTAAATCTTAACGCCCGTCCCCACTTACTTCGGCACTCTTGTTTTATTTATACGGACACTCACTGTACCAATTATGGTTTAAATGAGCCAATGACGTCCATGTCACTCCTTTACAATAGGGCTAAATTTTGCGATTTTAATTTAAGTAAAAAAATCATAAAGTCTAATTTTGATCTTTTGGATTCATATGTACATTTAACGTAAATTTATATATAAATATATGTACATTTAAGCTTAATTATATGAAATATTGATTTTGTTTGGCAATCAGATGGATTTGTATCCTGTTGATTTATAATAAATATTGAAAACGTCCCTTTATCATCGACGTGTCCAACACCAAAAACTGTATTAAAATCCATTCAATAGTTGAGGAGATAGCGGGAGAGGGGATTCGCATGATGCGAGGTAGAGAGGTTTGAGTGGTAGGAAATTTTCCTTGACAGATAACCTATCCAACACTGAAAACCGTATTCAAATCCTTTGAGAAGTTCAGAATATAAAAGGCGAGGGGATAAAAGGGGAGTCGATACCAAGACAACAACTAGCTATAAACCATTCTCGCAACCTAACTAAAGGTGCCGCTCCACATGAGAGTAAATACGCGAGTAACTCTCAAAAACTCTCGAGAGTTACTCGCAGGAGGTTGTCCATTTGAGAGTTAATTTCGGCGATTTTTCTCTTTTCAAGAGCAATATCTTGATTTTTTTGACATCTGGCTTTGGCGAGTTCTCGAGAGCTACTAGCGAAATTCAAACGCCATTCGTATCTGGCGAGCAACTCCCCGAGAGTTCAGTGGGTGCGTGTCGACTAGAGAGTAGAATCACTTTTGACAGCTCGCAGAAACTAGCTCGCGAGTTTTTGCGAGTTTCTGCGAGCGACTCTCAGAGACGTGTCCATTTGCGAGTAGCTGCTATCGAGAGGTTCTCGCCGGAATTTACTCTCATGTGGAGCGGCACCTTTACATATGGTGTGAATATGAAGTCAATCGGTTAAGTGGTTTGACTGTGATAAAACCTCACACATACGCACCAAGGATCTTATATATAAATATGAAATGTGTGGTTAATTTTTTACTCCAAATCTATGTGCCATTTTGTCGGATTAACGAAACGTGGTCTGTGGCGTGAAGGTTGCTGGAAATAATCTTTAAAATAAACAAATTTTTGTGACCTTCACGTGTATTATTTCTTATATTGAAAAGACTTTTCCACAGGACGGCTGACTATTTTCTTAAAAAAGTATGTTTAAAATCAATTAATTTATAACTTTTTCCTTTTCAAGTTTGATACTTTCTTTCACAACTTTAAATTTCTCAAACTTTTTTTTTTAATTTATGGTCAACTATAGAGAAAATATTTTTCTACTTAGAAAAAAACAAAGGAAAATCAATTTAAAGATTAACATCGGGATGATTAAACAAAGTTTAATTTTTTTTTTGGTTTTAATTTTTGATGTAGGTATTATGTTATAAAAAGTAATCCTTTTCCCGAGTAAACAGTTATCTACGAAGGTTGATTGATCGATTTTTTATTAACACAAATTCTTATCTAAGTTACTTAGGGGACAATATTCAAAATTGAATTCACCTTCTGGTTTTTCTATCGCTTCTTTTCTGTTCAAAATAAAAAAAGGATTACAAAAGTTAACAACGGACAATGAACTAACCGTCCTTCAAAATCCTCCGAAATACTCCAAATAATATGCATATTTGGCACTTCACTGGTTTTTATTTCCCACTAATAACTGCAGCCCCCAAAGGGTACCTTTTTATTTAAAAAAAATATATAATGCCTTAAGATATAGGATATGTTATGGACGATAAACTGTCATAGTTCTGTCATTTTAAAAAAAGCCTCCAGTTAAATGCTAATATCAGAACATAAAGTAGATCTATGGCTACATTCACATACACACTGATATGGACTTTACGATTATAACTTTGAGCCTAAAGAATTCTTTTATTTCATTGTCATATATTCCTAGTCTACTAAAGTTATATTTTCCACAATCGAAATCATGGTGAATCTAACAAAGATTTAATGATTCTCGACACGGACTTTAGGCAAACTTTAATCCGGAAAATTTGAAAAAGTTTTACTACCAATTTTTATGTTTTTAAATGCTTTATTGCTTTGACAATAAAAAAAATAGTTTTGGTTAAAGGGTTGTAACCCATTAGGGAGTTTCCTTTGTAAAACAAGAAATATGGCAAAGAAACTTTTTTATGTGAAATTTCTTAAACATTTTGATTTTTTTTCTAATTCTGAGTATGTGAAATTTTAATGTGTTCACGATTAGATTGAAAACCACATAGTTTTATTATCTAATAGTCTAAAGCTCAATTCAGACTAACGATTGCGATTACGATTGATCAATGAGAAGCTCAATCTCATTATTCGAGGAAACTCAATTCATCTATCGTTGAAAGCTTTGATCTCATTGGTCGAGGAAGCTCAATCGTAATCGCAATTGTAATCGTAATCGTAATCGCAATCGTAATCGTAATCATTAGTCTGAATAGGGCTTAACATTTGATAAATTTGTTTTTTATTCTAGCCAAAATGTTTATCACATTGCTTTATGAAGTTTACTTTTCTGTCATGATTTCAATTTAGGATATACAGTAATCCCTCCAACTGCACGGTAGATACGTTCCACAAAAAGAGCGCGCAAACCGAAACCGCGCACTGTGAACCCCACTTAGTATGAAATTTTTGGGATAGGTGCCAGACATTAGAAAAATTCAAAAAAAAAAAAAATAGAAAAAAGTTTTTATTTAACGACATATTTAAATTAATACAAACATATGGTATGTACTACTAATCTTTTTGAAAAAACCTTGTTATTAGTGATTGATTACCCGATTTTTGTGTTTTATTATGAATTTCTGCGTATGGGGCTAAAGCGGCTGTCAAATTTCTCCGAAATTTTAAGACACGCTCCATATCAGGGTCCATATTAAGAGCTTCTTATTCAAGTTGACTACCAAGCACAAAAGAATTTTCTAGTTTTTCGCACTAAACATAAGCACGAAATTACCAAATATGTACGAAGATACCAAATGACCAGCTCATTCCTTCTTGTCGGGGATTCACCAAAATATATATTCAAAACATGTTTTTTTAAACGAAAATCATAAAAAAAATCGCGCAATTAACAAAGGGGAATTTATTCCTCAGTAAATGAAAAAAATGGTCATATGGATAAAATCATTGTCAAAATGACCAAATTTTTGTTGAAAGCACAAACAAATTGTCAATTGGAACAAATATTTTTGGACGGAAAACTTTGTTCAATAAAAAATTTGCTATTTTAATAAAACATAAACTTAAAGCTCGATCCAGACTACACGATGTACGGGGTACGAGGTTGGCACGTACCCCGAACATCGAGTGTTTGGATGGGAAATTTGCACATGGTTTCACCTAGTGAGTAAAATCAGAAGCTGTTTGATTATCCTCGTACGTGGTAACCGCGTACACGAATGAGCAAAACCCTGTGCAGTGTGGATGCAGTTCCATGTACGAGGAAACCAAAAACCTCGTATCTCGTACCCCGTACATCGTGTAGTCTGGATCGAGCTTAAGGTGCCGGTTCACATGAGAGTAAATACGCGAGTAACTCTCAAAAACTCGAGAGTTACTCGCAGGAGGTTGTCCATTTGAGAGTTAATTTCGGCGATTTTTCTATCGCTACTAGCGAAATCGAGCTTCTAGCGTTCTCGAGAGCTACTAGCGAAATTCAAACGCTGTTCGTATCTGACGAGCTACTCTGCGAGAGTTCAGTGGAGGCCTGTCGACTAGAGAGTGAAATCACTTTTGACAGCTCGCAGAAACTAGCTCGCGAGTTTTTGCGAGTTTCTGCGAGCGCCTCTCAGAGACGTGTCCATTTGCGAGTAGCTGCTATCGAGAGGTTCTCGCCGGCATTTACTCTCATGTGGAGCGGCACCTTAACAATTGTTTTTTGTTAAATCAATACAACAAATTGTGAAATTAAAGAGCCTGATTTGTCAAAATTACAAGTAATTGTTATATTTTTGTTTCTCAAACAATTCTTTTATCAAATCAACGAAAAAATGATTTCTCAACAAAATAAAAAAAAGTCGCTTTGGCGACCATAGGATACGTGACAGTTTCAGGGGGAGGGCGGTCTGCGTTAACAAAAATTGTTAGATTTTTGTTCCTGAAACAATTCTTTTATCAAATCCACAAAAAATATTATTGAGATTCAATGAAACAAATTTTGTCAATAGGAACGAGGTTTTTGAACGAGGATTCTACATGCTCATTAATACAACGCGTGTCTCAACTTTTGTTGAGATGTGGATGAAGCTTTAGTAAGAGTCCAAGGAATTTGTTCTTTATCAAGCTTCTTGCTTGAGCCTTTTCAGTGTTGTATTGGTAGCCAATATTAACCCTTTTATGTACACACAATTTCGCCAATTAATGAACACCAATCGATCAGCAACTCTATTAGAACTGAAAATCAGACCGAATTTCGTCACTTTATTGTATTCATTTGAACGAGGCAAACTTATTAAAGTAATAAATGGTTCATTTCCGACTTTGATGGCATCAGAGTTCAAAGCTCCTTGAACCAATTTCTAATCAATATTTCAACAGAAATTTTTTTTTGATTTTCACCAGCAAAAAAAGGCACAACGAAGCAAAAAAAACGAAAAAAACGATGAACTTATTATAGGACATATACAGGTCACCAGTATTTCACCAATGTCCTTTTTTTCCGAGTTTAACAATATTTTTTATGCCCTTTTCTACTGCTGAATAGCAGGAAATTGTGTTTTGCTTATTGGCATTTCTCGCTTTGAATTAAAAAATCATACTAGAAATACCGACAAACAGTGGGTTTTTTATATTTAGATGTTACGTTATTTTAGATACAAAAAATGTCTATAGAGCCATAAACATTGCACATTATAACTAAAAAAAATAGAGACGATAGATAACTTAGATAGACAGGTCTGACAGATCGATAGACAGCTATATCAACAAACCAAATCATTTCGATTTATATTTGAACGTTTTTTTCTATATATATATATTTTTTTGCAATTCTCATGGTCGATACTCTCATACGATGTCATCATTCGTTGCAAAAATGTCAAAATGTTCATCGAGGAGGTGGAAATTTTTTGTCAAGAATGAAATTTTGATTGTGGACGACTGATGAAACACTTTTCCGATATGAACTTTTTCATACAAATTGACACTGCTGCACTTCTAAGCAGTGTCATTATTGCCGACAGTTATATCTCTTTGAATTTCTGAGAAAAAAAAATTTCCACATTCGATTGAGTTTTATCTAAAGTCCGCTTGAACTAAGCGAATCGAAGCATGAAAATCAAGACAAATCAGTTTTCCTTAACTCACACCCCCAATGGAAGAGTTTTTGTTGTTTTATTTTTCATCGGTTAACCATCATTGCTGGTGGATTTTCTTTTCGATGAGATTGTTTTCTATATGCCCCATATATGTACAGTATACAATGTTGTAGTCTACATTTTCAGCATTAAATCTCAGTGAAGGATCTTTTTGATCATTGGATTTTTGTCCTGATGTATACCACACAAGTATGAGAATATTGAATTTAGTCCTTTGTTTTGAGCTCATATCGTGTATGGACACTTCGACAAAATTGAGATTCTATTCTTTTATGGACTGTAAATTTTCTCTATAAGCATAATATGCATAATTTTCTCACAATAATATAAAGAAATCCGTGACTCGAGTATGTCGCAAACAATCGAAGTACAAGCCATGCCGCAATTTTATATATTGAACGTTGAACGCCTATCGATTATGCATAGATATTTGTATTTAGTATTACATTTACAGACAAATACATTTACGGAAAATGGCTCACTGTGGGTGAAAAAGAATAATTGCCATATCCTTTGGTCTACACCTCGAATGTCCTTTGCACGAAATCGCATTGCATCTATATGAGCCGTCGTATATGGAATGCATTTATACATCTATATATTCTTATCTACAAGTACAATGAAAAAAATAGTATAATAGAGTATAGTGTCATCATAAAAAAATCCCATAAATATGTATTCTTTGGCACATTATACAGGAAAATCCTCGTAGGACACAAAAATCTACACAATTTCGCATACATATTCGTATACGTTTGTATAGGCCCTGAATATATGGTTAGACATTCCGATTCAGGACGACAGCGAATGAATTGTGCTATAGGAAGATTGTCGGGGTATACCATGAAAAGGGCAATGAAAATAGCTTATGTTGCATATTATGTGGGAAAAGTAGTTGCAACAACATGCTTAAGATGTTCTTTTGTTATTTCATCTCATCATTGTTTTAATTTGACTTACGAAAGAAAGCCCATCAGCCAACTATTCACACCACCCACTCAATTTTCCCTTCATGTTCCCATTAGACACATACCTTCATATACACAGGCACGTACCTTCGTATACAAAATTAATTTCATGACAAAAATTTTCTATGTATTTATTTTTTTTCGAATGATCGCCTAGTTTACCCCCAATTTATTGCACCGGCTTTAATCGTTTTTTACCAATTCGAAATTATTTGTATGGATTCCAAAAGGACTTTAATGCGGATAAACCGCTATTTCAAATTTTAAATAAATTGATTTAATCGGCTTTGAGCATTTAAAAAGTTTTTGTTTCAGAGAGAGATATCTTTTTTTTTTGACTACATCATTTGTAGTCAAATCCGTGAATAAATGAGAATTGGTTCAAATTCTATTCGTAGATTTTCAACTCGGATAGAGATACTGAGTGTATCCGAAAAATAAAATAAAATATTAGACTATTTATTGCTGTGTGAGAGAATCTACATTTTGATCATTGTCTAGAGCAGGCATTATCAGCTAGTGGCTCGGCTGGCTCATCACACAGATTGGCTTTAACAGCGTAGCCACTATAATCGACCTTTTATTGTGTGCTGTAAGGCTTGTGTGTGCGGCTTCGGATCGCAGGAATCACAGAACTATATAACATAGAACAACTGTCACCATACAAAGCTCTGCTGAAAAATGGTCCCAAAAGTATTTCCTACTTTATCGTACTTGAACGCATCCACTGAACTGTATAAGCTCGCGAAATTCAAATTTAGTTTGCCGCGTTAGGCGCAAACAAATAACTTTAGGCGCCAACACCATTCCGAAAGTCTAATTTCCTTTGACAGCTCACGGTTTACACGAGAGCACTATATTTATTTTCATACGGTTATCTTGCTCTTACTTGACTCGTTTTGATTCACTGAACTGTATTGAAATGGGACCATTTGAGACAGCAAATCGAGCGATTTAGTATATCTATGGAAGGAATAAAACGAATCATGCTTTGAGTTGGAATCGGTGCATTATTAGCATGACGCATTTCATTTTAAATCAGTTCGTGCCATTGCCGTGGAAGGTAGTGTTTCATTGAACTGTATTTTTATTTGTAGTGGTTATAAATTTTGATTGTAAAGGTAGCGACAGTTACTTTGATGGCCCCTGGTCTAAAGTTAACCCTCTAGCCGGAATGCCCGCCTTAAGGCGGGCTTCAGGGAATTCGCTTGTTTATAACGGGTAACAATTTTAAGCGTCGGAAATCGCCGGAACGTGTTACACTGACTTTTGTAAGTTATCGCTTTACATGCTGGAAAAAATTTAGCCCTGTACGTTGTCTTGGTTACGGTCTGTCGCAAGTTGAAAGTCATATTTTGGTGAAATTTTTGGTGAAATATTCCGGTTAGAGGGTTAAATAATTGTCTATGGAAACATATCGATGCCTCCAGACTATCGTATCTCGTAAGACTGTCGTATCTCTCGTGAGCTGTAAGAATTCGGACGTTTTTGTAAGCACGATAAACCATAAATATTGGGCAGAATTTTAGTTTTTTTTAAAGCTTTTATTTAGTTTGCCTTCGTATCTGTCTGTTTGTCTGTCTGTCAGGATCAAATCTTGTAATCTAATCTTAACCAACTTCCACTCATCCGATTGGCTTGAAATTTTGCACACATACGTAAATACAATATTTGTATACAATACTTTTAATACAATATTTTGATTACCTCGTCCTTGCGAGAATAAGGGTAGGTCCTGTAAGGATAAGGTGTTTCTCCTTTTCTCAAATTTCCCGATCAAAAATCTCAGGATAAGGTGTTTATCCTTTTCTCAAATTTCCCGATCAAAAATCTCAGGATAAGGTGTTTATCCTTTTCTCAAATTTCCCGATAAAAAATCTCATCTTGAGGTCGCTGACTTCGATTCTGATATTAAGAAGTCTGTAAGGATAATGCAAGGTCCTGTAAGGTTAACGTGACTATCTTTTTTCTCAAATTTTCCGAAAAAAATCTCATTTTGATGTTTTTGAGGTCGCTGAATCTGATTCTGGCATTAAGAAATCCGTAAATATAACGAAAGTTCCTGCAAGGATACCGTGATTAGCTTTATTCTTAAATGTTTCCGAAAAAATCTCATCTGGGGGTTTTTGGGGCCGCTGAATTCGATTCTGAGGTTAAGAAGTCTAAGGATAACGGGAGGCTCTGTTAGGATCACGGGTTTATACTTTTTCTTAAATGGTATGGAAAAAAAATTTCATTTTGGAGTTTTTGGAGTCGCTGAATCCGATTTTGGCATTAAGAAATCAAAAGGGATAACGGAAGGTCTTGTAAGGATAAGGTGATTATCCTTTTCCGCAAATTTTCCGAAAAAAATCTTATATGAGGGTTTTTGAGACCGCTGAATTCGACTCTGATGTTAAGAAGCCCGTAAAGATAATGCCAGGTCCTCTAAGGTTAATGTGATTATTGTTTTCAGCAATTTTCCGGCGAAAATCTCATTTGGAGGTTTTTGGGGTTAACGAATCCAAATTTGAAGTCAAAAAGTCCGTAAGAATATCTCTAAAGCAAGGACACATATTCGAAGACTAAAAAGAATAAATAAGCGTGGTGAAAGACAGGCGTTTTTTTTTAAATTTTTAGTTATACTAATCTAATACGAAATGACTAAAGCGGCCCCTAGACGTTCAATCTTGCAGTCAATCATGCTGTCACAGCAAAAACCTTATTTGCACTAGAATCTCAATCATGCACGCAAGCATCAGTTAATCCGAAACAGCCAAACCGACAGCACAAATATCAATTTAAAAAAATTTTGTCGTTATATTTTTGGCTTTTCGTCATTCACAACTCACTTCTTTGTCTATATAACTCGAAAAAGGATTCAAAAAACCTTTGTCTTTTATATGCGACATCTTTTCATTACTAAAAATTCCCCTGAAATGACGAATTGATTGACAGCTTTGCCATGACTGTCATTCACAAAGCTCCCTCGAAAAATATCAAAATAATTTTGTATTTGCCAGCGTGCTGGCAATCATGGAATTTTGCATGACAGCATTACCATAGACGTTCATATAAAAAAAAGCTTTTATTTAAAAAAATGCGAAAAAAGCCTTTTTTTAAAAAAATGCAAAGAAAAGCTCTTATTTAACTAAAGAGGGCGCTGTGTATCAGAATTAAAAGCCAGATAAAAGCAAAAAAAATATTTATCTTGCTTTTATTTCTGATACATGTGTCTAAATTTTTTTTTCTTTTTAGTGGGGGGTTTTTTTTTAATAAAAGCTTTTCTTAATTTTGTTTTTATTTGTTTATTTTTTTTTTTTTGCTGATTTCGGAATTTCTTTTTTTTTTTTTGCTGATTTTCGAAGATTGTGAATCCTTAACATCTCAAAAAAGTAAACAAGTTCTTTTTTTAATGAATTCAAAATTCAACATTGAAAAATGTCGAAAGTCAAGTTATGATAGTCTTGTCGGGAGGCGTCGATATACAGGCGAACCGCAGTTCGTAAACTTAAACCATTTCTGTAAAGCATTCACAAACCAAGCGTTCACGAACCAAATGTTCATCAACCAAAGGTTCAAAGACCAAACGTTCACAAACCAAAACAATTTTTCCCATATTGGGTGACAACTTGTCCTTGACAGATCAGTCGCAAAGACGAGAATTGTTACGAGTTGTTGTTCAAAACCACTAGAAAGCGCGTAAAAATGCTCTAAGAAATTGAGCTTTTTTCCCTGAATATAGTTTAAAACATAAAATTTCAACCTTGTGGGGTTAGAACAACCAGTAGCTATTAGTGTAATCTAGAGCAGTTAAAGTTATATAGAAAGTACAGTATACCGCAGTCAGGTGAAGGAGCAGGGACTTTCGTCTTCAAAAGCTGAATACTGTAACATTGAGCTCCACTGACACAGATGATTGATGTTAAATTACTTAAATTACTGGCCTTTCTGAAGCCATGCTCGAATGAAACAACGAGAGAAAACACTTGAATTGTGTTTTTATCGAAGTCAACTTAACTGAAATCTTCAAACTTCCTCACAGAGTTTCACTCATCTTACAACGTCATTAATTTAGTGGAAAAAATCGCATGGCAACGATGTTTTATTTTTCAAACAAAAATTTCCATAACGTTGCAAAATTTCACTAGTTTACTCGTGCACATAAATTGGCTAGATTTGAACAGATAAAGATTACTCCTTTGACTATCTAAAAATTCCATTAGCCAATGGCTTTGTCCTTGCTGCTGTTTAAGAATAAACACGAAAAAGTCGAGAAATCTAATTATCCTTTATCATAAATGCAGGCAATATATGCAGAAAAGAAATTTATCTCAATTGCCGTGTACTCCATCTATGCGAGGTGAATAGAGGCCAAACAGGTGAATATGTCTTCTATATGCAGTTTCATATTAAGGGCAAGTGTTGAATGTACTTTTACTAACTCGGATTAGTTGGTTTTAGTGCGATGCAGATTCCTCCGCAGTGCTGTACATATTCGATGGTACACAGCGGTTTAATGTGCTGTTCTAACAAAATATGTTTACACTTATGTTTGTACAATGTTTTCGTTAATGGAGTGTAATAAAAAATGGCATGCATGGAGATCAAGGTAAATGTAAAATAAAATGAAAGGATTCAACCCTTTAGGTTAATGCATGCTTCACCTTTATCGTTATACTATACTCAGTATTTATGAAGCCTTCGGGTTAGGGTGGTTTTGTAAGAAAGACCGTATTAACATTTGATGCGACCCCAAAAGTGGTCATATTGCTGCGTCTATTAACACGAGCTAATAACATTCATAGTTGCTGACATTTCCTTTGAACTGCGGTCTGAAGACAATTATGGTGGCAAAATTACTAATTAGACAACCCTGTTTGTTTTAATTAATTGATTCTACATATGCGTAAAACACAGGTATATTTTTTTTGATTGATTAGTATGACTAAACATTTAAAATGAAAAGGATCATCAAATTAACCTTACAGAACCTCCCGTTATCCTTACAGACTTCTTAACATCAAAATCGGACTCAGCGATCCCAAAAACTACCAAATGAGATTTTTTTCCCGGAAATTTGGGGAAAAGAATAATCACGTTATCCTTGCAGCAACTTCCGGTATCCTTACGAATTTTTTACGGAATTTCACGGAATTTTACGGAATTTTTACGGAATATTACGGAATATTTTCGGGAGAATCTGCAGATGAGATTTATTCCGGAAAATTTGTGGAAAAGATAATCACGTTTTTCTTACAAGATCTTTCGGTATCCTTACAGACTTTTTAATGCTAGATTCGGGCTCAGCGATCCCAAAAACTTCGAAATGAGATTTTTTTCCGGAAAATTTGGGGAAAAGGATAATCACCTTATCCTTACAGAACCTTTCGGTAGCCTTACGGAATTTTTACGGAATTTTACGGAATTTTTACGGAGTTTTTACGAAATATTACGGAATTTTTACGGAAGAATCTGCAGATGAGATTTATTCCGGAAAATTTGCGGAAAAGATAATCACGTTTTTCTTACAGGACCTTTCGGTATCCTTACAGACTTTTTAATGCTAGCTTCGGATTCCGCGACCCCAAAAACCCCCAGATGAGATTTTTTTTCGGAAAATTTGAGTAAAATGATAATCACGTTATGCTTACAGGACCTTCCTTTATTCGTACAAGAACGGACTAAAGAAAATATTGTATTGCCATCCAACTTACGTAATTCAATCGGATAAGTGGGAGTGGGTCAAAATTAGATTGCAAAATTTGACCCTGACAGGCAAACAAACAGGCAGACATATACGTTGGCAAGCTAAATAAAAGCTTCTGAAAAATATTTTTTTCACATAAAATATTTTTTTCTGAAACTAAATACATAAGAGGAAAGTTTTGTGTTGATCACAATTGATATTTTTATTTTATTTATAGTTTTGATAAGCCGCTATCAGCTAAAAAAATTAGGAACCATTTTTGAAATATAGTCCATAATTATGCAAAATAAGTTTAAAAATCACATAAATTTAACTGGCTAATTACTCGTAGTTATGAGCAAAATTTAAGTTCTTGTGAAACATCTTAAACTTGTATTAAATTATTTTTCTTGGTTGTAGCCGATTAGAATTTAACCAAAAATATTTTAATTCTAGAACACGAGTATCTTGATTTATTGTTAGTGCTCGTATGTAAAACTTCAAAAAACTTTTTAACAAGTTTAAACTAACAACTTGAGCAAACAATTTCACATCAGAATGTTAAGAAAACGACGAAGCGAAAGAGGAAGTCGAAAACGAAGCATCTTAAGATTAAAAGTGAAGACGAACGATAAAAGTTTTGACGATAAAGTTTTTTTTTTTTTGCCTTTCATTTTGCGGAAGACGAGTGTACGTTTATAATGGCAAAGGTAATAAATAGGCCTTCTTATGAGATTTAGAGTTTGCACAGTTGCACTCACTTACGCCAACAATGCATTCAGTTTTCACAAGGATTTCACACAGCCAGCGTTTTATTCATGAGCCTGGAATATTCAAAGTCTCACTAAGGTATTTTGCTCTTTAATGTGATTAAGCTATTATACGAGTATCTTTTGTTTTCAAAACAATCATCTATATTATACAAATAAATTTCCATTTAATGGACTTTTGACTTAGGAAAATGATAATTTTGGATTTGTGTGTTAGTAAATTAAGATAATCTCCCGAAAACAGAAAACCTCCAAACTGTTTTGCATAAAATTTGGTAAATTTGTCTCAATATAGATTTTAGACAAAATAAATTTGGATAATATTTAAACAGTTTAAAAAGTATTAATATTTTTTTAAAATTTCAATTAGTTTTCGAGCTGCTATTGACACTTATTTATTAGTTTTTTTTTTGGATATTAGTTTACAAGAGCCTGTCCACAAAATACATCGAAGTT
This sequence comes from Chrysopilus asiliformis, assembly GCA_964034945.1. Taxonomy (NCBI): domain Eukaryota; kingdom Metazoa; phylum Arthropoda; class Insecta; order Diptera; family Rhagionidae; genus Chrysopilus; species Chrysopilus asiliformis. Next base: position 56,878,623 of record OZ035963.1, on the reverse strand, counting down.
TTAGGATGCAATTGAATTTTGCATGTCTGTCCGGGGTGGAGAAGGGGGGGGGGGGTTCCGGTAGTGTGTGACGGGAATACTAAACTCCATACAAAAACCGCGAAAAACTGTGACAGCCCAGTATCGAAACGACGAAAATTAGCGTGACGTATTTTATGGAGACAGCCATTAATTTGGTGTCGTTAATTCCAAATCTGACAATGCCTTGACTTGGCCAGCTCTGGTTTCTGGAGATACAGGAGGTAGTTTGTAAATTAGTCCATACAATATTAGGGATTTCTATGTAGGGTGACCATACGTCCTGGATTCGCCGGGACAGTATCGAATTTATGCTTATTGTCCCGTTGTCGTCCCACAATCAAAATTTTTGTCGTGGATTATTAGATTTTGTCTTGACATCGTAAATTTTCGCCTGCGGCGCAGTTTTTTTCCCCCGACTTATTCTTCCACGGTATATTCTCCCTAGACCCCCTCGGGTAGCTGCACGTGCGCACTACTCTTTCCTTGAGCCTTCTTGTTTTCGTACACCAAAGTTTAGGGGTTCCTTTATTCCGCGTACAACAAGACTTTGGAACGATTTACCATCCGATGTGTTCCCCCCGGACTATAACCCGCACGACTTCTTCCTTGAGTCTCCCTGTTTTCGTACAGTAAAGTTTAGGAGTTTCTTCATTCCGCGAACAACAAAACTTTGGAACGATTTACCATCCGATGTGTTCCGCCAGACTATAACCCGCAGAAGTTCAAGGAGAACTATAAACCGACATCTCCTTTCGTTCTTCCGACCGTCCTGAGCTGTGCTTCGGCATTAAAGGGTTTTCCCCTAAGCCCTGGCTGATACTATTGTATAAAAAAAGTGTCTGCCTCCATCGTGTTTTTTTAATTCTTCTGAAACTCATTTTATTGTAAAATTTTTGGATTATGACATATATTTCTTTAAAAAATTTGCTTCTGCTCAACTTCTATTGCGCTTTAAGGAAAAATAAAATACAGTAACCCCACCAACTGCGCGGTTTCTAACTGCGCGGTTTTGCAACTGCGCGGTTAAGTTTTTAATACAAAAATTTCGAACTGCGCGGTAAAAATTTCGCAGCTGCGTGGTAAAAATTTCGCAGCTGCGCGGTTTTTTTTATAATTTTCGTTTAAAAAAACATGTTACTAACCCCAAAATTTCATACTATTAAGTAGGGTTCACAGTGCGCGGTTTCGGTTTGCGCGCTTTTTTTTGTGGAACGTATCTACCGTGCAGTTGGAGGGATTACTGTACTACAAAAAGTTACAGGGAAATCGACTTCTTTTCGAGAAGAGGTAAGATAGTTTCTTGCACGTGTCGCTTTGACTTGTTTTGTAGTTTTCGACTTACTTCGAACTCTTAAATATTTCCCCTTCCTCACTTCGACGCCTCATTGGTCATTTGTCTCGGATTCGAACAATATGGTCACCATACAACTGGGTTACATATCGCACACTTGCGACAAAAGAGACACAAGTCAATAAATATGATTTTTCAGGACACAAGTTTTATGGTTTGGAATTGCGTGATTTTGTACTAAATTCTGTAAGTACAAAAAATATTACAAAAGCTCTCTCATGGCGAGTATTTCTTCTAGTGGTAAGACGTTTTGTCTGGGGAGAGAACAGATTAAAACGGATCATTCTACATCATTCACTCAAAATTGCTGATTTTTGAGTTTTGTCACTTTTGTCGCAAAGGTGCGATATGTTTATTAACACTCTAACTGCCACGACAGTTTTAAGCCTTTTTCGAATATTTAGTTGTCAGTCAAAAGGGCACTATATGTTAATTTTCTATTAGCTATTTTCGCACAGAATTATTTATTAGCTACTAGTTTGCATACCCGTCGTTGTCGGGTTAAGCTTTTTGTCTAAGTTTTAGAATACGAAGAAAACTGGAAAGAACTTAAAAACTTTTTAATGGGTCTATGTTGGGGCTGGACCCCCGACGAACATCTATGCCAAATTTCAGGCCAATCGGTTCAGCCGTTTTTGCGTGAAAGAGGAACAGACAGACAGACAGACAGACACCAACTCATTTTTATATATTAGTATGATTGTCTGTCTATCTGTTCCTCTTTCACGCAAAAACGGCTGAACCGATTGACTTGAAATTTGGCATGAGTGTCTGTGGTAGTTCTGGTTCCAACATAGGCATACGGAAAAGTAGCGCGATGGGTGGGGGGAGTAAGGGGAGGGGGTAAAGTGATTTCGAAACTTAGTTTTTGCGCTATGTTACTCTTTCGCGGGGAAACTACTGAACCGATTGGCCTGAAATTTGGCATAGATGTTCCTTGGGGAGTCCAGCCCCAACATAGACCCATTAAAAAGTTTTTAAGTTCTTTCCGGTTTTCTTCGTATTCTAAAACTTAGACAAAAAGCTTAACCCGGCAACGACGGGTATGCAAGCTAGTATTACATAGTTGCGAAGCCAGGTATATTTTCGTGTTTTCGGGGTGTGATTTCCCCGCTTTGTATCTCTTTAAATTGAGATTTGAAAAACTTTCCATTTCATTTATTACGAAAAAAATCACAGGAATATTTTTTTTTGTGCCAAAATCGCTATACTGGTTTTGTTGGCCTATATTTGAGAATAAATCAAAGTCATGCAATATCTGACTACAGATATCGTGAAATTTAAAATTTGATACTTTTAACTTTCTGAGCCACAATCGCAAAATCTCATATGAAGGAATGAAAAAGTAGAATTTCTCAAATATCGATTCATGGGATATCCCGGAAGTTTCACGGAATCAAACAGTCAAACAAACATATTTACCTGATTTATGTGTTCGCCTCAAAGAAATGTTATCAAACATTAAGTACACATTGAGAATCACCTTTGCCCACAGAAGATGGAAAAAAATCAACTTTTCAGGTCAAAACTCAATGAAAAATGAAAAAGTCGGAAAATCTCAAAAGCATTTCCTCTAAAGCATCTATAATGAAAAAATCATTTGATGCAGGTAAATGAAACTGACACCGGTTGCATTTCGGTTTTTTTTATCAAATGAACCAGATCTGGATACGATGTTTATCTAAACATAACTAAGTAGCTCAGTCTGACTTACAGTAAACATTGTATCTATCTATAAACCAACGGACTTCCTTCTATATCAATTTGTTTGCATTCAACCCCTACTATTTAAAAAAAAAGATTTTTTTTGGTCACATACGAAATTCCGTTTCATACATGCATAAATAAGAGGATTTCACTACCTTCACATGGAATATATGTGCCGACTGTCAACAATCTTTAGACAAATATAATTTATGTGTTCTTAATTAAGTAAAAAATGGATCGTATCTAAAATTTTAAAAGATGACAGTTTTCAATTCAATCAGTTTTTCTCAACGTGATTTTCAATATACTAGGTACTAAATGCAATTTAGTTACAAGATGGCTAAGAGCAGGACAAACGTGACAAGTAGCACGAGCGTCTTCATTCAGGTCAAATTCCTTAATTGGGATTTTTGATTGATCCTTAATGTTGTCTTACGAATGCTCCTTATGCAAGAGGAGCAAAATTGGCAATTAATTCTTTTGTATTTCGTCGTTTCTTTCCGGGCATTATCCGGTTTTTCGATTACAAGATGACTGGAAATGAAATTGGACGATATTTAAAAATTTGAAATTTCAAGCTAACAGTATTTTATAAACCATCATTTTGTCAAAACAGTTTATTTGCAAAAGATACGGGGAACGGTTATGCAAAATCATATTCTAAACACATTTCATCTTCATACATTTTTCTATGCGGCTCGCCGTTTTCGAGAAAATAGAAAAAAAGAGGTGGGGAAGGGGGTTGTTGAGACGGGGGGGGGAGGTAGTGGTCCGATTAAATTTTGATGTGTGGATGAGTTTTTTTTTATAGTTCCAGCCAGAGCTTAGGGGAAGACCCTTTAATGCCGAAGCACAGCTCAGGAGTTATGTGGAAAAATAGAGGGGGGAGGGAGGTAGTGGTCCGATTGGATTTTGATATATGGATGAGTTATGTAGAATCCTATTCTAAACACACCTTGATAAATTTTTCAATAGTTTCGAGAAAATTACAAAAAACTGTCTTGTTTGTATGGGGAGGGGGGAAGGAATGGTTCGATTTTAATCTATATATATAAAATCGTTTAACCTGATTGACTGACTGACTGATTGACTGACTGATTGACTGACTGATTGACTGACTGATTGACTGTCTGATTGACTGACTGATTGACTGACTGATTGACTGACTGATTGACTGACTGATTGATTGACTGATTGACTGACTGATTGACTGATTGACTGACTGACTGACTCATCAACGCCCAGCCCAAACCCCTGAAGTTAGAAACTTGGAATTTTCACAGTATGTCCCAACCATCAAGTAGGCGCTCACTAAGGCGGGGTTCTCCGAAATTTTACCGCTAAAGGTGTAAACGGGGGGTAAAGGGGTTTTTGGTGTTTTTAAACCGTGATTTTCGCCATTAATCCTGCTCAATAGGAGGCTAAAAAGTTTCACTCGGGGGTTTCGGGGTCGCTGGTCATGAATCTGGTGTTCGATTTTTAAAACTCGAAACGGAAGGTCCTGTAATTGCCATTAGAGGGTTTTTGGAAGGACGGAAGGTCCTGTAATTGCCATTAGAGGGTTTTTGGAATTTTTACAACTCGAAACGGAAGGTCCTGTAATTGCCATTAGAGGATTTTTGGGGTCGCTGGTCACGAATCTGGTGTAAGACTAATTCACAACGGAAAGTCCAGTAAGGATAAGATTTTTCTCAAAAGTTTTTAAATTTTTAAGTAATCCGGAAATTCTTCGTATTCTAAAATTTATTCAATAAACTTAACCCGGCAACGACGGGTATGCAAGTTAGTATTAAATAATCTGGGACAAAAATTTAGATTCCGTGACGCCAGGAACCAGGCCCGTAGCCAGGATTTCGTTTGGGGAGGGGCTTAGTTCTAGAACTCTCAGAACCAAATGTTTTTTTGGGTGAACGATCAAAATGTCGGGGGGAGAGCTTCAGCCTCCAAGCTCCCAAGCCCCCCCCCCCCCCCCCCCTCCACCTGTCCTGCCACGAACATATGACTCAATTTAGAACTGTTCCGGTTACTTTGGTGCGCATTTTAACCCCAACTGATTTGAATATTCTTAGAGTCTGTCGCTTATGCGTCGAAAAAAAATTAAATTTAACATTTTTTCCCTACAACTTTCAGCCAACATTAACTCTTTAAGAACACAAGCCTCGATTTTTGCGAGAAAATTCGCGTAAAAGTTCAAACTGGGAATAGAACTATAAATATGCTAAAAAATCACTTTTTTGAATGGTTACACCGTGACCAAACTTACACATATGTAAGAGTATGGATTATTGTTTTTTTTTTAATTTAAATCCAGTGAATTCGACTTTGCTGAAAATCCTTTTGATTGATTTTTTTTGTAATTTTTTTATCCACATTTTTTACACCACAAAATTAAAGGACTGTAAATTTTCAGGATTGGTTGAAAATTTTCAGTTCATATTGGTTTAATGCTTCTATTGTAACATCAAATGTACTTACTATTGTCATTTTTTAACAACTATGTGTCATGTAGGTTATTAAGGATCAAAATTCCCGCTAAGCTCCACTAAATTCCGGAAATTTGAATTATTTAATTAAACTAGCGCTAAATTAAACAAAAAAAAAATTGACAAAAACTTTAAAACACCTCACCACTGGAACTGAAAAATGTCCATTTCTTAAATAAATATTTTGATATCACAGATAAAACTTAATTAACGATGCTGTATTCTATACACAACACATTCACAAAATTCTGAATTACTTCTGCCTTGAAGTCATTTTCGGCAGAAATTAAATTTAAATTATGGCCAAAGATCATAAACGGCATAGAGCGGCCAGATAGTATAATAATAATAACTTTGAGCACATTTAACGTGGAAAATGCAATTATGTGCAGTCAGTAAAGACCCAGTAACAATAATAAAATTCAGTTAGAGGATGGAAAAAAGGAAAAAAAAAATATTTAAGCTACACTCGTTGATCCTTTCAATGGCACTATAGTCACCACAATGAATTTTTCCCACTGTTATTGTAGGCATCATACCATAATTCGCCCAGCACACATCAGAAACGACCAGAACTATGTCCTTGCAATTCCTTATGCTCCTTGCGGTTTGGTCTTGCCAATTGTCTCGATGGTCAAATGGAATGGTCGCGAGGGGGGGGGGGGGGGGGGGGTGGGAAGGGGGGGATTCATTATGGCCTACAGTTTAGTTAACTTTTAGCAATTTTCACTTGTCGCACGCTTATCGTAAAACCAACAGAAACCGAAATGAAAATATTCATTTGGAAAACGAGGACTCAGTTGAATCCTTGAAGGACTCCCCGCCATTAAGCTCAGACTTGGCAAACGTTTTGTCAGCCTTCTACCTTTCACAATCGAAATAGCGGCTCGATTACTTGAGAGTTTCTTTTTCTTTTCTTCATATTTTTTTTACATTTAAAAAAAACTTCTCAAACTTTTGAATTATTTTTTTAAACTCTTTCTCTTACTATAAATTTTTCCGCCTGTCTATTTTATCCCTCCTTCTCTCGGCGTTCCCAGTCTACAGATTTTTATTTTTCGAAAAGAAAGTGAGTTTTTCCCTTTGAAAGTTTAATTTCATACATCCTACTATCCCCTCTCCATAGTCTAAATTTGGTGAACCGATTTGTTGACAAAACATAATATCAAATAGTTTCATACTAGTGTATGGTGTCTTCATATCAATATATTCAAACACATGTTAAAAATGTTACAAGGCTACCGCGATTTCCTTCTGCCGCTTCCACAATTGCAAAAAAAAATAAAGAAAAAAATGAAAAATAAAACTAGCCAAAGAAAGGCAAACATAGAACTTTGTCATGGAGTCGTTTTATCAAATTCCGATTTTGATTTTGCTTTTTTGGGGGGTTTTAGAAGTAAATGGAAAATGCAATGTGCACATAACTCTTGTTTTCAATGTAAACCGACACTGAAATACATTCGACGGCGAACGGAAAATCAGAGACATCTCAAGGAAAACCTACAAGCATTTAACCAAAACAGAAAATGACAACTGACACGACAAGGAATATGGCATTCACGGAACGAAATAATAATACTAGAATCTGGTAGATACCTACGAAAAATGATCCAGTTTTTTCCATCTAAAAATACAGATTGTTGTGGAAATTTTCCACATTTTCTTTTTGATAATTTTTTGTTGTAGCGCCATAATTTGACAAATAATATTTTACTGCGTTTAAAGAACCATGCAAGAAATAGCGTTCTGCGTGCCCCTTGGTTAACTTTTGAACCCGAGTAGTTTTCACTCCATGATTTCTGTGAAAAATCACAAGAAAGTTCGTTAACCCTTCACCATCCCCCTGCAATGTGGCTCTTGACGCCATATATGGATGAAACTAGAGACTGTGCCCTTTCCAAAAAGTCCTCAACCAAAGTGAAAACTACACGGGTTCCAAAGTTAGTTTAAGGGGGCAGCATCGTGCATCGTTCTTTCCGTTATCCTTACAGGACCTTCCGTTTCGAATTTTGAAATTTTAGCACCAGATTCACGATCCGCGCCCCTAAAACCTCACGAAAGAGATTTGAAATTTGGTTCAAATTTGTTTTTCAATAGGAGTCTATTTCATACGCAGGGCAAGTTTTGCCATGCTGCTTGCAGATCAATCAAAAATAGTGGGTTTTAATGCAAAAATACGAAATTCGTTGCCCTGCTATTTCTATAATTAATAGTTTTTGAATTATCGTAAAACTGTAACGAGCCTAATTTTTTAAAAGGAAAGTTGCAAAATTAATGACCAGCAAAGACAACATTAGTTATTTTTCTAGTTTTTTTCAAATGAGATTTTCCTTTTAAAAATAAAGTTCGTTATAGTAAGTCTGCCTCAGATTTTATTAAATCTATCCATTGCCTGTCATGCAAAACTGCCCTGCGTATGAAATAAACGTCATATCAACGCCAAAAATAATTCAAATCGACTAATTTATTCCCCCGCCCCCCTCTATGCCAACAAACACGTTTTTCGACATAATCACATCTATTTGTGTGAGAGAGAACGATTAGAATGATTTTCGGTATCAACACATATTATTAAAAATCAAAATCTTGCCAAATTTCAAAACGATTGCACAACGGTATGCTTGTAATGATATTCACAAAAAAATTGGGCAAAAAAGATTACATTAACGTTATAGTGACGTTATTGTAACGTTTCTGTGACCAATTTGTAACCATATACGAGGTTTGTTCAAAAAAAAGGTGACTTTTCAAATTTCGCGGGCTACGTACATTCGATTCTCGATTTCTTTTTATTGTGTTGGTACACATGTTCCCAACATATGTTGACATCATCAACCATTTTGCATTTTTAGTATAAAGGTTAGACGTGTTTTGGTGTGCTTGGCGATTTTTTGTTATCGAAAAAAATGGATCAAAGAATCTGTATTAAATTTTGTGTGAAAAATAAAATTAAGTGCTCCAACGCACTAGAAATGTTGACTGTGGCATTTGGCGAGTCTACTTTGAGCAAAAAAAATGTTTATAAGTGGTACAAGCTCTTCACAGAAGGCCGAGAAGATGTTAATGACTATGCCCGCCCTGGACGCCCCAGCACGTCAACAACTGATGAAAACGTTGAAGCAGTGAAGAAAATTGTTATGCAGAATCGTCAAATCACTGTTAGGGAAGTTGTTGAAGATGCGGGCATATCGGTTGGCTCATGCCATGCAATTTTTTAGGATGTTTTGGGCATGAAGAGTGTGGCAGCGAAGTTTGTTCCGAAATTGCTAAATTTTGACCAAAAGAACCGTCACATGAGCTTCGCTCAGGAGCTTTTGAATGACCTCAGCCACGAAATTGCTAAATTTTGACCTAAAGAACCGTCGCATGAGCATCGCTCAGGAGCTGTTGAATAACCGCAATCATTCCTCAGCCACCGTATTCACCGGACTTGGCTCCCTGCGACTCTTTTTCTGTTCCCGAAACTGAAAAGACCTATGAAAGGATGGCGTTTTGCCACGGTTGAGGACATAAAGACCGCATTGCTGGACGAGCTCAAGACCATATCAAAAAGCGTATATCAGAAGTGCTTTAAGGCTTGGAAAAAGCGCTGGCACGAGTGTATTATATCTGAGGGGGATTACTTTGAAGGGGACAAAATAGATATTGTTGCATAATTAAAGATTTTTCGAGAAAAATAAAAAGTAACATTTTTTTTGAACAAACCTCGTATAACTCATGTTGTGTGACTGTCACGTAATCGGTACCTATGTGACCATTTTTAATTACTTACACACTGAGAAGAAATAGTAAATCTAACTACAGTGCACTCGCGATTATATGAACATGTAATTTTAAACTATCCATATAATAAAGTATTTAATTTCAAATATGTTCTACGCATTTAATACAGCCATTCATATAATAGAATATTCATATAATTACAAGTCTACTGTATTTTATAGTGGGGAATCGGGATTATTACTAAAATAGTTAATTTCAGTTACAAAAATAATCAAAATGGAGTATTTTCTTAAATAAACTTAATTACTTAGCAGTAAAGTTCACTATTTTATAGTAAAATTAACTATTTTCTAATTGAAATTAACTATTTTAGTAATAATTCCGATTCCCCATTATAAAATAGAAAGATTTTTTTTTGAATTTTTGTCTTTTCAAATTAAAAATTGTGAGTAGTTTAATATAGACTGCTTGTATTTATTAAACTAACTACAGTTTTAAAAGACGACAAAAATGTTCTCGTTATTAAAAAAAGTTCTTCATTATCTTCTCGAACGAAGCCAATGCCACAGAGATAAATAATGATGAAAATAAACTTTTTATTGGGAAAATTGCTTCCACAAATATTACAAATTAAGTGATTTCGATAGTTTTTCCAGAGCGGATGTATAACCATCGAATTTTTTCGTCTTTAACAGTGGTTTCCAACCTAGAGTACATGTACCCTTACATGGGTTGATTCCAGGGAGTGCGGGCAGTTTGAAAAACAAAATATTTCGCCTGCGGCGCAAATCGTCCGTCTGTGATTTATTAAAAATTTATTAGTGTGGTTTTCGAACATAATCTCATAATTATCTAATAATTTTTAATAAGTATATTTTTGCGATACAGTTTATGTCAACATTTTGTATACAATAAAGAGATACCCGAGAAAAAAAAAGATTAGGAATGCTGCAATTGACAGGGGCTAATTGTCAAATACTCTATATGGTGGCAGACAAAATGGTTATTTAGAAAAATCCACTTGTATAAGAGAGGGGAAAGGAAGGAGTGGTCCAACTGGATTTTGATGTATAAATAAGTTATGTAAAATCATATTCTAAACACATTTCATCTTAATAAATTTTTCGATACGATGCACTGTTTTCTAGAAAACTGGAAAAAAGTATTCCATTTGTAAGGGAGAGGGGAAAACAGTGGTTCGATTGGATTTTGATGTATGGATGAGTTTTGGAGAATTTTATTCTGAACCCATTTTAGCTTAATAAATTTTTCAATATGACTCACCGTTTTCGAGAAAATTGCAAAAAACTGTTTCGTTTGTAAGGAGAAGGGGGAAAGTAATGGTCCAATTTTGCCCGTTCAAGAATTTAGTCTAGCCATTTACGGGAAACGTAACTATACAAAATTTCAAGTCTCTAGTTCAATCCTTTCGAATGTTATGGTGTTCACGGATACACGGATAGACGGGCAAAGGGACGGATAGACTGACCTAAGGAAATCAAAATCTTTTGTCAATTCATTTTTGAGTCCGATGATTGGTTCGATGCGTTACAAACGGTATACTAAATCCAAAATACTACTATATGGTATATCATATCATACTAATCATCATACTAATATATAAAAATGAGTTGGTGTCTGTCTGTCTGCCTGTTCTTCTTTCACGCAAAAACGGCTGAACCGATTGACTTGAAATGTGGCATGAGTGTCTGTGGTAGTTCTGGTTCCAACATAGGCATACGGAAAAGTAGCGCGAGGAGTGGGGGGAGTAAGGGGAGGGGGTAAAGTGATTTCGAAACTTAGTTTTTGCGCTGTGTTACTCTTTCGCGGTGAAACTACTGAGCCGATTGGCCTGAAGTTTAGCTCCAACATAGACCATAAAAATTTTTTTTTGAAAAAACTTAACCCAGCAACGACGGGTATGCAAGCTTGCAGATTATAAAAGCCTAGTTCGCACGCCATCGAAAAAGGTTGGAAAACACTTTTTTATGAGGAAACCTTAAAACAATATCACGATTACGTTGATTGTGATTACTAAAGACAGTGAAAACTGAAGGACTCTCCCGATTGTAAAATAGTTGTAATAAGAAAATCTAAAGCAAAATAGTCTTGAAATGGGAAAATTATAAAATGTTAAATAGTCAGACAGAGAAATAAATCTCAGAATAGCCGCATCAGTGGTTAGTGATTTAGTATTTAGGACATTTTTAATGAGTATTATGAAGACGAATGGCAAGGATAATCATTACCATCATGATGATTATGATGATGATAATAGTGATTATGATAATGATACTGATGAACGAAAATGATTATCAACTATGCTATAATGATAGAACAATGGATAAATAAACATTCGGATGGATAGCCAAAAGAATATATGAAATCTGTTTCCGAGGTCTCAAGCAAGTCACTTAATTTCGTTTTTCCACCATGTCCAGTCCATACCGAGGACACGTTCTACTTTCAACATATATGCATATATGGACACGACAGGATAGGACAGGACATCATCTAAATACTATACAGGACTTTGAGAACTTTGTGCTTAATTCTTGTGTCCCTTATTTTTTTTTGCTCCAATTGTCCGTGTCGTCGTTGCCGGTTCGATGTAGAAATCGGTCAACATGATGTGTATGATTATTTCGGTGAATCTAGATCAGTTGGGAGTTGACTAAAGACGCAGGATATCTTATATTGAAATGCAAAAGGAAGTGAACTAACTGTTTGACATATATTCGTATGTGGAGTAGTATTTAACTAATATGTACAGATAATTTTTATTCTCAACATTCATTTCTATTCCATTGCGTTATGTCTGGTTCGGTCTCCATGCGAATATTAAAAAAACAAAAACAGGATGTGAGACATTTATTGCAACGGTGGCACAGAAATAGAGTGACCATATCTTTTTTGAGCCGATTCGGGACAATGTAAGAGTAGGGGGAGGGGGGTGTGGATGATTGAATCGGAACACCAACGAAGCAACAAAAATTTTATGAAAACAAAATCTTTATTTTTGATTTCGATAGTTTTTCCGTTGGAAAACCAACGAAGCAACAAACATTTTATAGAAAGAAAATCTTTATTTGGGCGAAAACCAAGGATAAAGGATTAATAAATCTGCGCCGCAGGCGAAATGTTTTAAACACAGTGCGGCGCAAAGATTCAAATCAAGAGATACAAAATCCCAAGCATAAATGAATTTAATTTTTCGCGCTCTTTACATTCCATAAATAATGGCGACGGAAATTGTAAAACCAGCAATGAGATAAAAAACGCCGCAGGTGAAATTTTTAGAACACATATGCCATTTGTGGAAAATCGTTATTATAACACTTAACCCTTTCAGACCCAAAATTTTTTTGCTTCCGATCGCTACAAAAATTGCTATACTATTATATTTCAATACCAGAATAACAAAAAAAAAATTAAAAAAAAAATTTTTGGGTCTGAAAGAGATAGAACTCTCGACAAGAGGTAACACGATCACTGCTTTTGGGATTTTGAGCGAAATTTTGAGTCTGAGCCGAAATATAAACGTATTACGTCACCTAACACAATCGTATACAGTGGGTCTGAAAGGGTTAATTGAAAAAGTCGGGACAAACGATTTGTTCATAAAAGGAACGCCACCAGGACAACATCCCTAATTCCGGGACTGTCCCGGCCAAACCTGGACGTATGGTCACCCTACGTAGAAAGGACTACAAAATACCGACTAAATAAGCGTCCAGAAAAGTAGAAAGATATTATGTTAGTTTGTTTAACTCAGTTCCCTTTTTTTTTTGCATACAGTTTATCATTCTTATAGCATATGCTTTATTCAACCAAACATATATAGACCTACTTTACTTCTGCCATGAGCCCCAGAGTATTATACTGAAACTACAGCCAACAGTAACTACGAATACCTATATGTAGCACTGGTACAGAACTGTAGTATATCGTTTTTAACCGTATTTTAAGGAATCCTGTCCAGGACTCATCAACATAATCAACAACATGGTATAATACATTGCTCCTTGGTATAATTCGTCATTTATTTGGGTTATTCATAATACTTTGTCCTGCATATCCTTATGTCTAAGATGGGTACAGTATATTCACTTGTCATGTACTATGGCCCTACTAACTCATTTTTTGTTGTTGTTGTTGTTGTTGTCATATCTTTAGTAGTTTCTTTTCTCTTTTTTTTTTGTTTGGACATTCTTTCTTTTTAGTTTGAATAAAGAGTATGTATTTATAATACGTTGGCCCTGCTTGTTGCTTGGCTAACATACTAATGCGTTCCATATAAATATTTTATGTAAATACGCCCCAAATGACAAATGGGACAGATTTCTTACAATTTTTATTTGACATTTGTTGAGGTTATTCAAGTGTTTTTATATTCTTGTCTTACGTTTTGTTGTTTTTATAATTTTACTCGCTATGTTAGTATTACATCCGGATGCTTTGTTCGTTCTTCATCGTTTTGCCTTTTACATCCCTTTCCTAAACCCATGATTACGTAAATGTTTTCTTTAAGTTGCATTTATTCCCAAGGTAAAAGGTGAGAGTTTAAAAGTTACCCAAGCAGATTTTTAATCAAATTTGTCGTATAAAAACTATTGCCTATCACTGGAAAAATTTAAAAATTTAATATAGAACTAAAAATTGTGAGTTTTATAGTGATAACGAAAGTACTCGTTATAGATAGGGTGACCGTATTACTGAGATGTTGGATGAAACAGAATAATAACAGAACAAAATTTTAGATAGAGTATAAGAAAAGCTACAATCGCCAGGGGCCAATCGTCAAATACTCTACATGATGACAGACAAAATGTTTATTTTAAACATAACAAAAGCTATAATTGCCAATCTGGCAATTAATGAAAACCCAGATGGTGCTATTCGTATAAAAATTCGAACAGTTGTACCTACTTCAAACTTTCCAATAAAGTTTTCTAACATTTATTCCAATCGGATTTTGATGCATGGGAGTTTTATGTATAATCATATCCTAAATAACTTTTGTTCTTGCACTTTTTTGATAAGATGCACCGTTTTTGAGATATTCACAAAAAACGATTTCGTTCGTATGGGGGGTACCCCCCTAATGGTCCGTTTTTGCCCATTAACGAACTTGGCCTCGCATTTTACGAAAAACGGATCTGTGCAAAATTTCAAGTCTCTAGCTCAATCCGTGCGCCCGCAATCCGCGCCACAGACGGACAGACAGACGGACAGACAGACAGACGGACAGACGGACGGACATGGAAAATTCAACTTTTTTCATCATTCTAAACACACTGGTGTAATTCATTTTTGTGTGCGAAGACGGGATCTTGGCGTTACAAACGGTAAGGCAAAGTTAGTATACCCTTTGGTTTCACCATACGGGTATAAAAACCAACATTGAATTTTGCATTGTGCTATAAAAATCATAGTGAGATTATTATATTTCGAATATAAGCGGCATATTACAAAGAGAAATTGTGAAAATTGTTATCAAAATTTTACTACAAATTCCACATTTTTTTCGATACGACTTGCAATTTTCGAGAGAACTTCAAGAAACATTTTCATAGCTATGATGGAGAGGAGAACAATTGATCAATTTTTAAACATCTTGATCTAACTTGAGATAACTTTTTATAAAAACGCATCTGTGTCTGAAATAACTTTTCTAGAGATGAAAAAACGATTTTTTTTACGAAAGTAGTTTCTATTATTCAAACTTTTTCTGTGTGGAAGAATGTTGCCTTTTGATTTAAAAACATTTTCTATTCGGAAAAGTTTTTTCATGTACATAAGAGCCGGTTTTTAACTTTCAGAAATTTCAAAATACTAAAGTTTTGTTTATTTTTTTATAGCAATTATGTAAAAAGATCAGGTGGAGATAGTTTTTTTTCAATGGCTTTTTTACACATTTTTTGTATTTTTTCTACCAAAATTCTTCCCTGAGGTGTCGCCAAAATGTTTTTAAGGAGATTCCATTGAGAGAAAACTACTTATTTACAAAGAAAATTTCAACTCGCTAGCTCAACGCGTTCTCGAGTTATTTAAGATACATCAAACGGACAGAGCGACAGACCCACAGACATACCCACAGATCGACTACCAGATAAATCGACTGCCAGACATATTTTTTTCGAATTTTTAGACGCTTGGTCTGAGTAGGAAAAATATTTCCGAAACCTTTTCCATCCGGTAAATATTTTTTTCGTATTTTTAGAGGCTTGTTTTGAGTAGCAAAAATATTTTTTCCATCCGACCTTTTCCAGACCTTTTCCATCCGGTAAATATTTTTTTCGATATTTTAGAGGCTTGTTCTGAGTAGGAAAATTACTTCCTAGACCTTTTCCATCCGGTAAATATTTTTTTCGAAATTTTAGAGGCTTGTTCTGAGTAGGAAAAATATTTCCGAGACCTTTTCCATCCGGCAAATATTTTTTTCGAGTTTTTAGAGGCTTGGTCTGAGTAGGAAAAATATTTCCGGAACCTTTTCCGTCCAGTAAATATTTTTTTCGAATTTTTAGAGGCTTGCTCTGAGTAGGAAAAATATTTCCGAGACCTTTTCCATCCGGTAAATATTTTTTTCGAATTTTTAGAGGCTTGCTCTGAGTAGGAAAAATATTTCCGGGACCTTTTCCATCAGGTAAATATTTTTTTCGAATTTTTAGACGCTTGGTCTGATTAGGAAAAAATATTTCCGAGACCTTTTCCATCCGGTAAATATTTTTTTCGAATTTTTTGACGCTTGGTCTGAGTAGGAAAAATATTTCCGGAACTTTTTCCGTACAGTAAATATTTTTTTCGAATTTTTAGATACTTGTTCTGAGTATGAAAAACATTTCCGAGACCTTTTCCGTCCGGTAAATATTTTTTTCGAATTTTTAGAGGCTTGTTCTGAGTAGGAAAAATATTTACGAGACCTTTTTCATCCGGTAAATATTTTTTTCGAATTTTTAGACGCTTGGTGTGAGTAAGAAAAATATTTCCGAGACCTTTTCCAAGAAAAATATTTCCGAGACCTTTTCCATCCGGTAAATATTTTTTTCGAATTTTTTGACGCTTGGTCTGAGTAGGAAAAATATTTCCGGAACCTTTTCCGTACAGTAAATATTTTTTTCGAATTTTTAGATACTTGTTCTGAGTATGAAAAACATTTCCGATAACTTTTCCGTCCGGTAAATATTTTTTTTCGAATATTTAGAGCCTTGTTCTGAGTAGGAAAAATATTTCCTAGGCCTTTTCCATCCGGTAAATATTTTTTTCAAATTTTTAGAGGCTTGTTCTGAGTAGGAAAAATATTTACGAGACCTTTTCCATCCAGTAAATATTTTTTTCGAATTTTTAGAGGCTTATTCTGAGTAGGAAAAATTTCTACGAGACCTTTTCCATCCTGCAAATATTTTTTTCGAATTTTGAGAGGCTTGTTCTGAGTAGGAAAAATATTTACGAGACCTTTTTCATCCGGTAAATATTTTTTTCGAATTTTTAGAGGGTTGCTCTGAGTAGGAAAAATATTTCCTAGACCTTTTCCATCCGGTAAATATTTTTTTCGAATTTTTAGACGCTTGGTCTGAGTAGGAAAAATATTTCCGAGACCTTTTCCGTCGGGTAAATATTTTTTTCGAATTTTTATAGGCTTGATCTGAGTAGGAAAAATATTTCCGTGACCTTTTCCATCCCGTAAATATTTTTTTCGAATTTTTAGAGGGTTGCTCTGAGTATGAAAAATATTTCCGGGACCTTTTCCATCCGGTAAATATTTTTTTCGAATTTTTAGCGGCTTGCTCTGAGTAGGAAAAATATTTCCGACACCTTTTCCGTCCAGTAAATATTTTTTTCGAATTTTTAGAGGCTTATTCTGAGTAGGAAAAATATTTCCGAGACCTTTTCCATCCCGTAAATATTTTTTTCAAATTTTTAGACGCTTGGTCTGATTAGGAAAAATATTTCCGAGACTTTTCCGTCCGGTAAATATTTTTTTCGAATTTTTAGAGGCTTGGTCTGTGTAAGAAAAATATTTCCTTATTTTTATAGGCTTGCTCTGAGTAAGAAAAATATTTCCGAGACCTTTTCCATCCGGTAAATATTTTTTTATACTGATTTCGACTGATTTTTGCATGAACCCTGTCCGTTAGGAGACTGAGAAAATTCATTCCAGGGTTGCTGATTACGAATCTGGTGTTAAAATTTCAAAATTCGAAATGAAAAGTCGTGCAAGGACAACAGAATATCTTATTTAATGTTTTTCCTCAGCAAAATTTACATTAGGGTGTTTCGGGGTCGCTGATCAGGAATCTGGTCCTGATCAGATCCTATAAGAATAACGCAGACATCCTTTTTCCCATTAATATCCGGAATGGAAGTCTTGAAGGGCCAAGTTTTTTTTTTGAAGTTTTAAAGTTATTTCTTTGAAATTATCGAGCATTTGGATTTTAATATTATTTATTTTGATAACTTTCGGGCTATAGGTCATATTAGAATATTTTTGCTCCTATGGAAACTTTTTTAACTTTTTTTTTGTGCAAAAATTTTATGCAAAAACTTTAACCCGGCAACGACGAGTATGCAAGTGAGTTGTTAGATAAAAGAGAAATTCCAAGAATTTTTGATGTTAATTTAATATTGAGCGTAATTTCAGGAAAATTTAAGACCCTTTGTTCATGTTTTTCGCTCAGTATTGAGCGTGTTTTTTAGGAAATGCGGAATTTTAGGAAAATTT
The DNA here is from genome assembly GCA_964034945.1 of Chrysopilus asiliformis. Classification (NCBI taxonomy): domain Eukaryota; kingdom Metazoa; phylum Arthropoda; class Insecta; order Diptera; family Rhagionidae; genus Chrysopilus; species Chrysopilus asiliformis. The sequence continues at coordinate 56,860,616 of OZ035963.1, read as the reverse complement.
AAGACCCTTTGCTGATATTTTTGGCTTAGTATTGGGCGCATTTTTTAGGAAATGCAGAATTTCAGGAAAATTTTAAGACCCTTTGCTCATATTTTTCACTCAATATTGACCGCGTTTTTTAGGAAATCCGAAATTTCAGGAAAATTTAAGACCCTTTGCTTATGTTTTTCGCTCAGTATTGAGCGCGTTTTTTAGTAAATGTGGAATTTTAGGAAAATTTTAGATCTATTGCTCATATTTTTCGGTAAAAATCAGTGGTTTTAAATTTCTTTTACATTTTTCGAACCCTTCTGTAAGTACAAAATTCAACTTTACTCCCAAAAAATGGTTAAGGTAACGAAAATATTTTCGTCTTTAAGTTCTGCTTTACATTTTCCTATACTCATGATATTTTTTTTTGTATTTTCAGCATATGGATCTCATTATGCTTTCTATATATCCAAACCACCTCTGTACCGCACTCTTTGACTTGTGCCGCCTAGTGAACCACCGCCATCACCACCCACCAAGGTTAGTATCCTATTTTTAATATTGTTGCAGGGTCTTTTTATTATAATCTTGTCTTTAAGTTCTCACTGCCTCATACAGGGGTTGAAAAATTCACTTACTGGGTTGTGAATTTCCCTACATATACGGGGAAATCATATCAAGCAATTGTCTTGGTGCCTTTGCTTGGAAATATATCGAACTACCTGCCGTCGAAACAACCCATCACGGGTGAATCACCCCTATTTCGTATGGAAAAAGGGGGAAGTTTCAAGCAGGTTGACGGGGTGCACACCAAATATTTTAAATGGGAATTCATCATGAGTACCAAGTCGACGGTGGTCCGAAAGATAGTTGGACAGGTGAGTCAGGTGGATGATGTGCTCATGGCGGCTGGTTCAAAAATTTTGTACTTTAGGGTGGCTCTAATGGAATGGGCGAAGGTAAATGGTTGAGTTTGGTTCGTTGGCTATGTTATTCCATTGCTCAGGTTATGGACTCAGGTTTGTTTGTATGCTGATATGGGGCTATCGGTTGAGTTTGGACGTATTCTGTCTAGGTATTTGTATGAGGATAAATGCCAAAACTGTTATAAGGTTATGCGATATGCAAATTATCAAGTTTTCCATTTTTAACAAGCAGTTTATTTTGTAGGTCATTCCGTCGCACTATAAACACAAAAGAAAGACGCGAGCGATGGCAAAATGTTCACAAAATATATACATATATTGGTGGTATATACAGTAGGAAAATCGCAATGGATAAGATACTCGTATAAAAGTGGTTTGTAGGGAAGAAACTTCTCGCTCACAAAATTTTGTAACAATTGTTTTATAAAAAAACAGTAGAAAGAGTTCAACTATTTTGTCGGGTGGATACAACGTGGGGAGCCCTGTATGCATTTCTCGGAAGCAATTTCTGATGGGCCCCCGAAAACTGGCAGTTTTTCTGGCTTCTTCCAGATAGACAGCCATACTACATCTTCGGTCCCATCAGTGCCATTTCAACGAACCCCTTTCCTATTATACAGGAAAATATTCGCTTTTCAGAGTTGACTTGTAGGAAAGTTTGGCTGTTTTGAATGGGGATTTTTAAATCGCAAAGTACGAAGGCAGCCAACAGAAGCTATCAACGACAAAATTCATTTTCTTCAATGTTATACCGGGATTGGGGTGACCATCATCCCCATGCCTTAAGATGCTGTCAGAATTGCTTGAAGACGATTGAAATTCGGGGTGGTAGTTACTGATGGCCCTGTGTTACTGGTTGAACATCCACTTGACATAAAGACAGCATTTGACTGTAGTTGAGCGTTGTTGGCCAACAATGCCGAGTCGAATTTATTGTGTGCTAGGCAAGGTTTTGTAGTGACAGTAAAAAAGGGATTTTTTTTTATCTTCCATTCTAATTGGTTTTCATGTTAAGGTTGTTTGAGTTTTGATTGATTTATTTCATTTACTTGGTATACCTGTTTCTTATGCAAGTATTACGCTCCAAGGAAATTTTTTTTGAATTTCGTACATGTATTTGTTAGTGACATTTAAAATATATTGTAATAAAATTTTTAAGTATGTGGTATTTTCTCCACTTTAATGAGATCTTTATATTAAAGATGTTATATCGGTTTTTAAATTTAAAAGTCACAAATTTATTTTAAAATTGTAATGACATTTTATTACATACTAGCTTGCATACCCGTCTTTGCCGGGTTAAGTTTTTTCAAAAAAAATTTTTTTTATGGTCTATGTTGGAGCTAAATTGCAGGCCAATCGGCTCGGCAGTTTCCCCGCGAAAGAGTAACATAGAGGAAAAGCCAAGTTTCGACATCACTTTACCCCCTACCCTTACTCCCCTCACCTCTCGGGCTACTTTTTAATGGGTCTATGTTGGGGCTGGACCCCCGACGAACATTTATGCCAAACTTCAGGCCAATCGACTCGGTAGTTTCCCCGCGATAGAGTAACATAGCGCAAAAACTAAGTTTCGAGATTACTTTACCCCTTGCCCTTACTCCCCCCACCCCTCGCGCTACTTTCCGTATGCCTATGTTGGAACCAGAACTACCAAAGACACTTATGCCAAATTTCAAGTCAATCGGTTCAGCCATTTTTGCGTGAAAGAGGAACAGACAGATATACAGACAGACAGACAGACACCAACTCATTTTTATATATTAGTATGATTAGTGTGATTTTAACTTTCTTATACTTTCTTATAATAAAGTATTGTATCCATGAAAAATTTCGACCTCCTAATTTTGCCGAAAAAAAAACTTTTCCGAGCACTCCTGAATCGATTGGAGCCTTATTACAAAATGTGTTTCTGTCTGTCAATCCGTCAGTCTGTCCGTCAGTCTGTTCCTCAGTATGTCCGTCAGTCTGTCCATCAGTCTGTCCGTCAGCCTGTTAGTCAGTTTGTCCGCCAGTCTGTCCGTCAGTCTGTCCGTCAGCCTGTCCGTCAGTCTGTCCGGCAGCCTATCCGTCAGTCTGTCCGTCAGTCTGTTCGTCAGTTTGTCCGTCAGTCTGTCTGTCAGTCTGGTAGTCTTTTAGTGTGTGTACAAGATTTCTCAAAAACTACTACAGCTAGAGCCATGAAATTTTACAGGCACATTTGGTCCTGGAATGGGACAATCCTATAAACTTTTGGTGGAAATCCGTTAACCGAAAGTAACCAAAATGGCGGCTTTTTAAAAATTGCAATTTGGTTTTTTTGTTATTTACTCCAAAACTACGCATTTTTCAGTAGTTTTATGTACAATAAAAGTTGGAGACAATAAAATTTTCTACATGTTTGCCTTTTACTAGAACTCCGTATCTCAAGCCGCTATCGAGATATACCATTATTTAATATAAATACGTTTTTTACGATTATCTCGAAAATTAACGGATTTTTGGTGATTTAATTCAGGAGATGAATTGAACAGAATTATTTTTGCCATATTTTGTCTTTTACCATATTCGCTATATTTTACCGTTATCGAGATATTATTATAAAAAATGAAAAAAAAAATATTTTTTTGCCAATTGCTTGCAAACCAACGGCTTTTCGAAAAAAAAGTGTAGTAGCAAAATTAAAGGTATTAACATTCTCTACATTTTTGCCTTTCACCGTAAATCGATATATTTTACCGTTATCGAGATATTTCAGATCTTGTAAAATAAAAATTCATATGTTTATGTAAACTAATATTTTATTCGTCACGTAAATTGTGCAGAAAAGTAGATTTTGTATAAGAAAGTCATGTGCTGTTCACAGTGGATATTTTTCTTTGTTTTATAAATTCTGACATTGAATAAAAGTTTAATTTCCGGTACTGTACAACCGTACATGCCTGAATCCGAGACTGTTTTGGCTGATCCGGGACTTATGGTTAATATGAAGACTATAAAAAAACATTGAAACTGAGAATTCTTTCTTAGAAATCTAGTGCTTCATTAGTTTTTCAGGAGAGTTGTAAGACTTAAGAATTTTTGAATAAGGAATAAATAATTTAGAGGGCAAGGAAGTTCGATTGTGTCACGGCGGTGTGTTTTTTCGAACACAATCCGAGTGACACTTTTTACATGGTTTGTTATTTTTTTTTTGAACCTTAATACCTTTTATGATACCTGAAACCGATGAAGCCCCATAATATTCATCATCGAATCCAGGTGTTCCAGAAATATTCATATTTCGGCTAGGATTTATCGTGTCCCAAACCTTAAAAATGAATACTACCCAACAAACAATTTGTAACCGAGGTTATAAAAACAACCGGAAAGTAACATGGGTTACAAAAACAACCAATTTCTAACCGTTTCTTTTCAGTTATTTTGCAAACCGTTTTCTAATAACCCGAAATAAACCATTATTTACTAACAAATTTTTAACCTGAGGTGCAAATACGTTATTCGGCAACCGTTTTGTAACTAACTCGTAATAAACCGTTAACTAACAGTTATTTACTAACGAATTTTTAACCTGAGGTGCAAATACGTTATTCGGCAACCGTTTTGTAACTAACTCGTAATAAACCGTTAACCAACCGTTATTTACTAACGAATTTTTAATCTGAGGTGCAAATACGTTATTCGGCAACCGTTTTGTAACTAACTCGTAATAAACCGTTAACCAACCGTTATTTAGTAACGAATTTTTACCTTGAGTTGCAAGCAGGTGTTTTAGAAACCGTTTTCTAACTTCTACTAATCAGATTTTGATGATTTTTGTTTCAGTAAAAACTGCCATTATGTAGATCTCTACAATATCTACAAAACCCCGTCTTTCAATTCCATTTATTATTTATTTGACTTTAAAAGATTTTGGTGACGAGACTAGTTTTGTAGTAGTTCTCTAGAAGTTCTCTAGTTGTTAGCTAATTCCACCACCTGCAAGAGGAAATATCAAATGTGTTGAATAGGGTACGGGGCCGGTAATAGGGAACACTTTGATTTTTCCTATTATAAGTAAAATACTATGTCACATCTTGTTGTGATATTTTCAAAATTTTCATAATAATTTTTCACACAGTTGTGCTACTTTTACATTTGACCCTCGAAATTTTAGCGGCAAAAGAATTTTGGAAAAATCGAACTCTATATAATTTGGAAATGGAGCTTATCAAATTTTGGGAAAAATCTTTGTTTTTTGTAGTACATGCATACACAAATAAAGAATTGTTATCGGAGTTTCGTATGTGTGCAAAATTTCAATTCGAAAATGGTCGAGAAATTCAAATAATTTTTTTATAAGATTCGACCCTAACAAATTTAGAAACAAAAAAAAATAATTAATTTTCCAATTAAATTATTTTACCATTTTAATAAGACGTTCCATTTTAGATACATTCACCTTATTCAATGGCGGCTAAAAAACTGAAAAATAATCTTTGTCGTCGCCTGCCACACGCACACATTACAAACATTTAGACAATTTGTTATAGGAAAACTTTCCAAGATGGCTGTGCCTTGCCAATATAATTTTTCGAGTTTTGAAAACGCAATTAAATACATTATCTTTATTTTTTATCGACCTAGATAAAAGAAAAAACTATTTTTAGGGGACATATTTTAGTCTAAAAAGAATTCTGAGTAATTTTAAGTTACATTTTGTATGCCCATATTTCCAAATATTTTTAAAAATATGGTCATTTTTGCAAAATACTTCAGGCGGAATGTATTTTTTCGAGGTATCACTATCATATGCACCAAGAATGTTTACTCGTTTAAAGTTTTTGGTCAAAAATCATCAAATTTCAGTAATTTTATGTTACGTGTATATTATTCTAAATAAAATATTTCCATCTTGAAGTAAATATTCAATGAAACCACATATAAACATATCGCCATTCAAACCTAATAAAATGTTCGTGTGAAAACATTCCCTCAACACACACTAAAAAAGCTGACTGAAAGAAAGATGAGTTCATTATAAATGAAAAGAGAGGGCAGGAATTGCCACGTAGAGTTACAAAATTGTTTTTCTATAACGTTAGCACAACGTTATCAGAAAACTGTTTTTTAACCATGGTTACAAAATAACGCGGCGTTTACGGTTGTGCAACCGTTACTGTAGTAGTATTGCAACGTTATGCTAATCAATTTGTAACTTCATGTGTTACGCAACCAAGGTTACTAAACGGTTATTCAACCGGAATATAACCCGTTTTGGTTACTTGGGTATCTACTTTCACGATACGAAAAGCATTACGATATTTGTGTTCATCCAGGAATATTTAGCAATTTTACTTGTGTGAGAAATATCCCACCGTTTTTCTATTGCTTCGTTGTTTTCTAAGCCAAATTGTATAAAATTCATAAAACGATAGATTTTAAGGATATACTATTATAGGGAAAGTTCAAAAAAATCGAAATCAAAAGGAATGAGAAAAGTTTCAATGGCCCAAACTTATCACAGACAAAAAGGAAAACTTTTTTTTTTTCAATTTCAAGTTTTGTTCATGATGAAATTTCAAATACTCAATAATGCACTCTTACTAAGCTTTTATGAATTTTAATAATATTGGAATTTAAGATCAGTATTAAGGTATTTTAAATTACAAAAACAGTAAAAAATTTAAAAAGAACATAAGAAAAGCTGCAATTGCCAAGGGCCAATCGTTAAATCTATATAAATAAAATTGTTCCACGTGACTGATTGACTGACTGATTGACTGATTGATTGACTGACTGATTGACTGACTGATTGACTGACTGATTGACTGACTGATTGACTGACTGATTGACTGACTCATCAACGCCCAGCCCAAATCCCTGAAGCTCGAAACTTGAAACTTCACAGTATGTCCCATCAATCACCTGGCGCTCACTAAGGCGGGGTTTTTCGAAATTTTACCGCTAAGGGGGTAATCGGGGGGTAAAGAGGGTTTGGGTCTTTTAAAAACTTGATTTTCGTCATGAATGTTGCTCATTAGGATGCCCAAAAGTGTTTACTTGGGGATACTCGGGGTCACTGATCACGACCCCTGATTTAGATTTTCAAAATTCAAAACGAAAGGTCCTGTAAGGATAACGCAAATATCCTTTTCCCCATTTTTTCCCGGGAAATATGGCATTAGAGGGTTTTCGGGGTCGGTGAACACGAATCCGATGTTAGAATTTCAAAATTCGAAACCGAATTACCTGCAAGTATAACCAAATATAATTTTTCCCATTTTCTCTCGGAAAAATTGATATTTGTGGGAACACGAATCTGGTGTTAGACTATTTCGAAACGGAAAGTCCTGCAAGGATAAGATTTTTCTTTAAACTTTTGAGGTTCTTTCCGGTTGTTTTTATTGTATTCTAAAATATACACAAAAATCTTTCACCCGGCACCGACAGGTATGCAAGTACACTATATGATGACAGACAAAATGGTAGTACACCATATGATGACAGACAAAATGTTTTTTTGAAAAATATCCATTTGCATAGGAGAGAGTGGTCCGGTTGGGTTTTGGTGCACGAAATGTAAAATCATATATTCGAAGTTCCTCTCGGCACTACAACCGGTTTCCGCTCTTGACCTGCCGCAATGTCTCTCAGAGGTCCCGGTCACGTGCCGATGTCCTCCAGTTTTGCATCCCAATTCTCTTCGCGTCCTGGTCAACGCCGTCTTGCCATCTGAGGTTGGGTCTTCCTCGTCGCATTGTTGTTAATAACCTACCGCAGAAGACTTTCCGAGTCGGGTCACTTTCACTCATTCAAGTGATTCAAGCCGGGTCACTTTCACTCATTCGAGTGACATGACCAGCCCACCGGAGTCTGTTGAGTCTTATGAGCTTGACTACGGGCACGTCCTGATATCTCTCATAGACCTCGTCATTGTAGAGTCTCCGGAATCGTTTCCCCTCATGTATGAGGCCAAAGATCCTTCTGAGTATCTTCCTCTCAAAATCGCGAACAAGAGGTCGCAATTATTTTTGCCTAGGACCCAAGTCTCAGAGGAATACAAGGATATCCCAAGGAGCACAAAAGGTCGTAAAGTGGTCGTAGCGACTTTAACATCGACACTTTATGGTCGCGACGACCACTTTTTGACCTTTTGTGCTACTTGGGTAACGCTATGTTGTCAAAAGTTTTCAGGCAAGTGATATCTGGATTTTTTTCCGAAATTCTTATACGTATACAAAAAGTTTTAACCCGATAGCAGCCGGTCTGTATTCTAGTTACAGCCAAAACTGAATAAGTGGGACCTGGGTAAGTGAGAAAACTTAATAACTGTTATAGATTGTTCGGTCCGAGCGTTTTTTAGCAGAAGTGCAAATTTAGGGTGAGATCCGTGAGACAATCCCGAGATTATCCAGATTCTACTGTATCATCTAAAGTACTTGTTTTAACATTCACAAGTAATTATACTAAATATAAGAAAATTCAAAAAATTTCTTTTCGCTTGGTATAAAAAAAAAACTTATCCAATCGAAATTAAGTTTGTCGAATTAACGAGTGATATATTGATTGAGAAATAAATTCACTGGTCGTTAACTAATTTAGGCCAAGTGATAATTTTAGTGTGACTCCGGGGATAGAGATTTTAAATTAAACGATCAGAAAAGTGGGATAAGTTGTTCGAAAACCGCTAAAACTTATCGAACAAATTGTGCCAGAGTCATTTATACGACTTAATGAAACTAAACACAAACTTTTTAGTTTTTCCTATTTGACATTAACCCATTAAGAGAAGCGGATAGATAGACGATATACGATGTGAACACATCGTATATAACCTCACAAATTCTCGTAGATTCTCATCAAGCAATTGCTCTTTCTGTCTGTAGAAAACCAATACTTGAAGTTTAAAAGTTCCTGAAAGTCACCACCGCCGCATCGTCGTCGTTATCCTAGCGAATGCTTCTTCTATAGTGGTGTTTTCCTTGCCTTTTTATTAGATTACCTCGGAATGTTTCCCGATAGGCTGCCCCGCTACCTACCTAAGTCGAACAGAATGTTTTCAACAATTCGGAAATAACCTATCTATCTATCCATATATGGTTGGTGTTAATTTAACTCAATGTTAGTATGTCAAGTTTCAAGAAGGCACAAACATGTAAACGAGTAAATTATTCAAAGTGAAGTAGGCCAACAGCAATTCAACATTAAGATACTCGACGAAATTTTGCGACTATTTATATAGAGAAGATAATCAATCGTATATGCAGATTTAGATACAGATAGACATTTTTAAATATGCATATATGAGGCAATGTCAATGAAAAGACCACAAATAATGTTTACAGTGAAACATTAAAACTATAGGCGACGACTTCACTGAAACATTAAACCAAGAAACTATTTGTAATCAACAAATACTCAAAAAACATAAGATTGGCAGAGCCAATCGTCAAATACTCTATATGATGACAAACAAAATGTTTATTTAATAAAATCCATTTGTAAGGACAGGGGGAAAGGAGTGGTCCGATTGGATTTTGATGTGTGGAAGAGTTATGTAAAAACATATTCTAATCACATTTTATCTTTATAAATTTTTCAATACGACTCACCGTTTTCGAGAATTTAGAAAAAAAGTATTCAATTTTTATGGGGGAGGGGGGCAGAAGTGATCCAACTGGATTTTGATGTGTAGTTAAATTATGTAAAATCATATTATAAACAGATTTGATCTTTATAATTTTTTCGATACGAGGCACAGATTTCGAGAACACAGCAAAAAAGTACTCCATTTGTTTTGGGAGAGAAGCGAAGCCTTCGTCCGATTGGATTTTGATGTATGGATATGTTATGTAAAATCCTATTCTAAACACATTTTGCCTTCATACATTTTTCAACCGTTTTCGAGAAAATTGGAAAAAAAATTGTTTCGTTTGCGTGGGAGAGGGGAGAAGGAATAGTCCGATTTTGTCCGTTCAATAACTTAACGGAGGCATTTACGAAAAACGGAACGAAACAAAATTTCAAGTCTCTAGCTCAATCTTTTGGAAAGTTATGGTGCTCACTGACGGACAGACAGATGGACGGACGGACAGACGGACGGACAGACTGACAGACAGACGGACAGACGGACAGACGGACAGACGGACAGACGGACAGACGGACAGACGGACAGACGGACAGACGGACAGACGGACAGACAGACGGACAGACGGACAGACGGACAGACAGACGGATAGACAGACGGAAATGCGGATATCAAGATCTTTTGTCATCCCTAACATTCTAGTGTAGTTAATTTTTGTGCCCGGTGATTGGGTCGATGCGTTACAAACGCTATACTAAATCTAATATACTCTAATATGATATATCATTTAGAGTATAAAAACATAACAGAAGCTATAATTGCCAATCTGGCAATCATTGGAGACCCGTATGGTGATATTCGTATCAAAATTCGAACAGTTATACCAAAATTCCAATTTGAAGTCAAACTTTCCAATAAGATTTTTTAAAATTTATTCCAATCGGATTTTGATGTATGGGAGTTTTATGTAGAATCATATCCTAAATAACTTTTGTTCTTGGACTTTTTTGATAAGATGAACCGTTTTTGAGATATTCAAAAAAAAACGATTTCGTTCGTATGGGGGGTACCCCCCCTAATGGTCCATTTTTGCCCATTAACGAACTTAGCCTCGCATTTTACGAAAAACGGATCTACGCAAAATTTCAAGTCTCTAGCTCAATCCGTGCGCCCGCAATCCGCGCCACAGACAGACGGACAGACAGACGGACGGACAGACGGACAGACGGACAGACGGACAGACAGACAGACGGACAGACAGACGGACGGACATGCAAAAATTAAATATTTTTATCATTCTAAACACACTGGTGTAATTCATTTTTTTGTGCGATGACGGGATCTTGGCGTTACAAACGGTAAGGCAAAGTTAATATACCCTTTGGTTTCACCATACGGGTATAAATATCTAAGCCTAGCGAAACATGTCTTGAAAATATTGATAATCTTAAAAAAATCATAAAAGATTCGATGTAAAAAAAACTTATAAAAAGTCGGGAATAAATTTTATTCAAAAATCGCGATCATTTTATTCAAAACTCAATCAAAAAGGGCAGCACGCCGTACCGGAGGGGGAAGGGGGCAACAATGCCACTAGTGTATTTAGAAATATTTTCAGAAACAAATATTTTCAGAAACCTTTTGAAATTTTTAGAAAGAAACAAAAAATGTAACCAAAAACTGTAAATAAATATAAAATAAATTATTTGATACCACTAGTTCTTCCCTGACTTCGGTTGTTTAAATAAAATGTTGTAACTTGTGTGATAAAGTTTGTATTCGTGTAACATATTTCGTAATCTGTGATACTGACCAAGGTGTAGGAAGGATCTCTGATAAATAATGGTGATGTCTAGGTACTCGTATCCTCTATTAAATATTTGCCAAAGGTATAAAGGCCAAACCCGAGTCGATATAAGTTAAGGATACTGCACCACCGTCCGTTCGTCCGTATTATATGCTATCGAATTGCACGGATGTACTAAATATCAAGTGGGTAGAAAAGGTGACAACTTCCCACAGTCGAGGACTTCCGCCAACGAAAGACGGCTGCCTTTAATGGGTATCGAGGTGCAAAGATTATGCCTGAAAAGGTCCACCCTGTTTCACAGAATGGTATGGGGACCTAAACCCTAAACCTAACCTGACTAATGCCCACTGCTATGCTAAATAGGAGAAGACAAATCGCTTGTTAGTTTACTCTTGAAATGTCAACTAAAGCGAAAATCCGGTTTTCCTTATGGGTAAGCAACGCGGCTTCCTCGGTGGGTGTTCAAAGAGGTCACCTCCCGGAAATCACCTTCCAAGCCGAAATCCAAGAAAAACGAATCGGTTGGATTATTTCGCTTTAAAAATAGACAGGCTATGTATACCTGATAGCCAGGAATAGTTAGGGGTATTGTACAACTGCATCAACCTTGAAAGAAAAATACTTTCTCCGGTATGCAAAAAAGGAAATTATTCTTTCCCCCTCGGTATGCAAAATGATTGTACAAAACGATGGGCAAGGATATTCAATGCTGTAAATTCTTTAAATTGTGGGCCAAATAGAGTCAGGTAGATGGCGGTGAACTAGTTTTATTGGACCGTAAATCAGTCGAAGGAAACTTTTTCAATGTACATATATATGGGGTGGTTATGGGAAAATAATGGTGGGTAGCAATTAGAATCTTCGCTTTCTTCAATTTCACTGCACAATGGCACCAAAAATCGATCAATTTCTTGTTTTAGTCGTAACGAAAAAGTCCTATTTACCTATGCGGTGTAGGCTTGAGAGACATACTTTATGAATGCAGTTGAATCCTTGAAAAACATCATTATCCAATAATAAAACCAATAAACAACTTGAACTTTTAGTTACGGAACTTTGAAATTGCTTTTTGTAATACTTGTGAAATCAGGTGAAATGATTTCTTGAAGGATTGTTAATTTATTGTTTTGTAATTGAGATCAATCGTGTTTTTGTTGCGCAGGTGTGATTATTTTAAATGTCAGTCAAAGAAGTGTTTTTTTTTTAATTGACTCATCGAATTTTATAAAAAGTTTCTTGATGTCTTTATTTGTGAAACAGCAGCGTCAGGATTGACACCCTTGTGTCAACATTGCGAAGTGGCAAACCACTTAAAAGTGTTCCCCACTATGGGTGTCGTTGCAATGAAGGAGAAAAAATGCACAATAATTATGAATTTGTTCATAAAGCTTTGAAAAAGTTTAAAGTTCTCAACCAATGAATTTATTCATAGTATTTATGAACAGGTTCATAGAAAATCATCGTAATTATTGAAACATTTCTGTCTCTGTCTGTTTCTCTATTTTTCAGCAATGAACAATTTCTGTCTTTGTTAATTTTTCTCTCTGAAAAACAATTTCATTGCATTTTTAATGTTCCATCTAATTTCACAGTGTTGAGGGTAAATGGAAGCGGCATACGACAATAATATGATATGCAAAGAAATAATTGATTTTGGATGAAATTTTAGACCAAAAACCACAAACGAATAAAATTTCTCGACGGAAGCGTTTATGTTCCTTCGAAAAAATACTTCTTCCTTCAATATTTTGCAAAAAAAAGATACTTTTGAATGAAATCTGAGATCAACGGCCTAAGAAATTTAACGAAAACATCAGAAAAGTTACAATTGCCAGGGGCTAATCGTCAAATACTCTATATGATGACAGGCAAAATATTTATTTAAAAAAATCCATTTCTATAGGAGAGGGGGAAAGGAACGATCTGATTGGATTTTGATGTATGAAATAGTTATGTAAAATCATATTTTAAAAAGACTACCTTCATAAATTTTTCAATACGACTCACCGTTTTCGAGAAAATAGAAAAAAAGTGCTCAATTTGTATGGCGGAGAGGGAAAGAGTGGTCCAACTGGATTTTGATGTATAGACAAGTTATTTGAAATCATATTATAAAGACATTTTATCTTAATAAATTGTTTGATACGATGCACAGTTTTCGAGAAAACAGGAAAAAATATTCCATTTGCTTGGGAGAGGAAGAAGCAGTAGTCCGATTGAATTTTGATGTATGAATAAGTTATGTTAAATCCTATTCTGAACACATTTTACCTTAATAAATTTTTCAATATGACTCACCGTTTTCGAGAAAATTGCATAGAACTGTTTCGTTTGTAAGGGAGACGGGGAAGGAATGGTCCAATTTTGCTCGTTCAAGAACTTAGCCTAGTCATTTACGAGGAACGTAAATATGCAAAATTTCAAATCTCTAGCTCAATTCTTTCAAAGGTTATGATGTTCACGGGTGGACGAACAGACGGCCAGAGAGATGGACAGACGGACAGACGGCCAGAGAGATGGACAGACGGACAGACGGAGAGACGGACGGACGGACAGACCGAGAGGCGGACAGACGGACAGACAGACAGACGGAGAGACAGACAGATGGACAGACCGAGAGACGGATGGACGGACAGACGGGCAAACCGACGAATTTGCGGGAAACAAAATATTTTGTCATCCCTAAGAGCCTGTTTAGACGTGACATGTTTTCGTTCGTTTCGTTAAAGTTGAATGGCGCGGGGTAGTGTGGGAATGACGATAGGAAAAGACGAACGAAAACTAAAATTCTCACCGTGAAAATAAAGCGGAACGGTGCCTGATTGGTTGTTAAGGTGTTTCGTTGCTATGCATTTCGTTGCTATGGTTTTAAATATTTTGTCAACTGTAATTTTCGTTTGGTTTAGCGATTATAATTGTTTTAGCGGTGGTGATTATTTAGAGCAGATAACGTCATCGTGGAATCCTATAATATAATGCGAGGAATGTTTGCACAACGATCGCGAAAACCGGCCTAACGATTTTCACGAAACTTGATGGCTAGGGATTTTCGGGGACAATAAACCGATCTAGATAGGTCTCACCTCTGAGAAAATTCCCCTTCGATACCCCTCGCCTGTTATCTTCGAATTGGGTGGTCCGATCTTAATGAAACTTTACAGTATTACTAAAGGGGCTAAGGGCTTTTGATATTTCCACTACAAACCTGACTTTCCCTCCCCTCGATACCCCTCGCCTGGTGTCTTTGAATTGGGTGGTCCGATCTTAATGAAACTTTACAGTATTACTAAGGGGGCTAAGGCGTTTCGATTTTACCACTACAAACCTGACTTTTCCGTCCCCTCGATACCCCTCGCCTGGTGCCTGCGAATTACGTGAAGGTATCTTAATGAAAATTCACAATATTGCTAGGGAGTAAGGTTTTGCGATATGTATTCTAAAAATATCACTTTTTAGATATCTATCGGCAGCGATAAATAGTAATTACAAAACAATCAAGTTCCCTGAACCTCGTTATACGAATCATGTTGCAATTACAATCAGATTCAATTATTCAGAGACAGAGGCAGAAGGAGGATTTTGAGATCGCCGAGCATGGCTCGGTCTTCCTGGTACTAAAGTGCAAACATTGGAATTAATCCAATTGTACGAACAGTTTTACAGCATACGGATTTCACAAATCGTATAAAAAGATAACAAAAAACTTTAGAAGAAATTACTTCAAAAGTGAAAGAATTTCGACCCGAAGTAAATGTTATGGATGTTAAAGCCAAAATAAAAACGCTCATCTCCAGAAAACTCTTAATGCCTGGAGCCCAATGAACGCAACGCGAACGCACAAACTGTCACTTACAAGTTTATTCCATAGAAATCATTTGAAGTGAGCAAAGTAAACGCACCTACAATGCAAAAGTTTGCAAACTTCTAACTTTGCCGCAGCAATTCTGCGTTGACAGTTCATAAAGTGAGGTTGGGGAAATGTTGTTCGAGGAAAAATTAATAGCCTTAGTACAAAAAACAACAAATAACAAATATAAAGACCAATAAAGGAAATTATCGCTTCAAAATTATCCATTTTTGTAATTTTGCCAACTTTATACCACTTTATATTATGTCACTTGTACTACTTCACGAGATCCCATTGGGCTCTGCCGGTAAAATGTTGCGCTGCCTGACAGTTCACAGCGTTGCAGTTGCGTTCATTGGGCCCCAAAGGTAATACACAAAATGTAAACTAACTTGATCCGAAGATTCCATTTTCGCGCATTCCAAAGGGAATCAAAATACGTTTGTTAAACAATCTGCGCCTAAACACGAACGAAAAAAAGGAGCGGAAAACGGAGAGTAAATAGGTGGTCGTGTAACAGGCTCTAACATCCTGGTGTAGTTCATTTTTGTGTCTGACGATTGGTTCGACGCTGTACCGAATCTAATATACTTCTATAGGATATATTATATACTTGTAGAGTATAAAAACAGAATTATGTGTCTATATTTAGTTAAAATCTTCAAAGAAAATATTAATTATTTTTTAAAAAAAAGTATCTTCTATTCTATTGACTATTATTCAGTCTAAGCAAAAGGCAAATATATAATTTTTAATAAAAACTTGTGATTAGCTACGGTGAGAATTTAATAAAATTAGCATAAAATATATGTAAAAAGTTATGTACTAAAAGCGGCGGCAATTATGTTATTTGTAATGTGTTATTTAATTAATCTGTAAAATTAGGTTCTATTGTTGGATTTGCACTCATTAAGTTTAATTAATTTTCTAAACATTACTCGTTTTATTCAAATTGTTCACTTTCTATTCAAAAATAGGGGGATGTGTTTTCTTTTTTTCTGTCTTTCTCTTTGTTTTTGTTTTCGAAATTTTAAACGGGGATAAAATGTTTAACTATAATTGTTTGTTTCTTTTATCACTATTTTATTACATTTATTTTTGTTGATAAATATTTTATTATGATTTTTGTAATCATAATATGCTGTAATTATATTTTTTTTTTGTGTGTGATCATTTGATATTATTACCTACCGCTTATGCTGAATGCTACGTCTATGTTCAGAATGTCTTAGGGATGATGGACCAACTCTTCCCATGAGTGACTCTTGAGCTGAACCTCCAATACCACTCCTTAGGGGCGGAGTATTACGAGATTCGACATCAAAATCCACTCCCGGTATGTCCAATGATGCTATCGGATGGATTCGTGTCAGCGATAAGGTACTCTCCAAAACAGCACTAAGCAATGGGGCACTTCTTAGGGATCTCAAACTACCACGTCTAGCAGGTTCTTTAAACATTTATGTATATTAATAGTACGTTGATTTCCCTCTGTCCTTGTTTTCAAAATTTTTATTCCAGTGTTTAGATATATTTTCGAATTGTTATAACACTCGCTGGACGTTGTAAAATTTACAAATTTTCGCTTTTGATTTAACCAATTTCGTAATTATTTCAACAGAATTTTAATCCGACTTTTTTTTATTGCTTTTGTAGGTATTTTTGTATTTAGAAAAAGTTTAATTCTTTGCCGGGCTCGTATCGATACAGTTTTTGTTTTCAGAATATTCTTAAAAATTGTCTTTATCCAAACGAAATTATTTATACAATTTGCCGAATGTCATTTTCTATTTTAAAAAAATTCCATAATATTTAAAACGATTTTTGAACAAATTTTATCCGTTTCAATTTCACATATCGTTTCGCCGCAATACCACCTAATTTTCCCCCATTTTCACACATTCAAGAACACTTAATAAATATGCAAGATAATTCGCATATGTCAAATGGAATGATTGAGAAAGAAATTTGATTTTCTTAACGATAATCTGACAGTGTCACACTTAACGACCTCGACCTTGTATGTTTATAGATTTTTATTATTATCAAAGAATTTATTAGAATTATTGGCTCAGAATTTAAAATCGCAAGCATTTTTTTAAAATCATTTCTACCACTATTTGTATTGAAATAAAGAAAAACTTCTGAACTTTTTATGCAATAATATAAATATAAACATGTGAATGTAAGAAAATGATTGATATTAACAAATTTTAACCATTATTTACTTAACGAGTGTTCAAGAAAAAAAAAACGGAAAGACGCGCAAATTTATTATTAAAAAAATGTTCACCAATTTTCACGTCACATCAATTTTCAATAATTTTGTTCATTAAACTTTTTTTTTGGGTTCCAATTTAGATTTTTTCGTATTTTTCGAAATAATCCGTTTTCCGTTTTTCCTTTTTATAATCAAGCGCACCAAATAATAAAAGTATTTTACATTTTAAAGCGTTTTCGACGCTTTCCAAATTTTGGCAGTGTCGTCAATTTGACAATTTTTAATTAAGTATTAATTTATAATAATTACTTATTCAGTTTTTTTTTTTCATCATGAAATAATTTAATTAATTAGCGATAGCTTTGCAATAGCAGCGGCATTTAGTTGCATACCAAAAAACGAATCTGTTTTGTTTCTGCTTTTATCCAATTGTATTTTTTTTTTAAATTAATTAATTACGTCATTCACAAAAAGCAATTGAGATTAAATATACTTAATCGAAATGAATTAATTAGAATTTAAAATGCAAATATGCAGAAAATCATTTAAATGTTTTCAATATTTTTGTACGTAAATGATTTTCTATCAAAATATTGTTATTAATGTTGCATATTTTTTTTGATTAGCATAAATGAATTAATATTTTATTACACTTTGTGGTGGTTATCTTTCAACAGCCAAATACCACGTTCTTCTTCTTCGCCTTAACGTGCTTATCGTCGCTTTCCTTCGTCCTGGCCGCTGATATCCTTGAAGCCACCTTCTTTTTCTTAACCGACGTCGTCGTCACCACCAGCGTCGTCCTGTTTTTCCTGCACTTTTCCGTATCCGTTTTTGCTGCTGGGAATTTTCTCGCCGATGTCACTATTAAAAATTCTGATATTGTTATTGGTGTGTTTGCTGTTAGATTTGCTGTTGCCGTCGTCCTCGTCGTCGTCGTTTTATTAAGGAAAATCACGTCAAAATAATGACGCATGTTTTATTTTCCCTAAATAAAAACGCCCCAACAACGGAGGAAAGGATAAGGAATAGCAGGATAATCGGGGGGTGGTGGGGTGGGGGGGAGTATGGGGGAGACAATTCTTAAGTAGATTTAACGAGAACTTCTCAAATCGGAAGCCAAACCGGTCGTATAATAAGGAAACCATTCGGTATCAAAGAAAACTTCCTTCGCCGTGTCCAATCCATTTCCGGTTTCGGTTGCGATCCCTGCTATCGAAAATTCCAGCACTGCGTCCTTCCGTCTTGGCTTCCTTGCTGCGCTCCCTGCAAATTAAAATTGATTATTTCGTGAAAAAATTTTTTTTTCATATTTCAAATCAATTTCAATAAATATTAATTTCACAATCAAATTTAATACTTTCGATCAGAAACATTTGATTTCAATTACGTGATAAATCAATTGAAATAATTTAATTTTACTATGCACTTTTCATGGTGGTATAAAATCATAGCAAGAGAATTTGGAATGCAACTGTTGAATTCTATGAAAGTGATTGATAAATAAATTATTATGGGACATTAATTCAACTTAATTAAGTTTGTTGTGTGTAATTATGCAAAAATAATTAATTATAAAAAGCATATTTAATTGACAACAGCATATTGATATTTTAAGAGGGTTTTCTAGAGCAGGCCTCGGCACCATGTATGTAGTGATTTACTACTACTCGAAAAAATTTTATGTTTCTTCATATACTATAACACAAAATGAGAAAACGCATCATTTTCATTTTTTACGCTCTTTCGCTTTTGATGGAGACGTTTAGGAACAGTGAACTACACAATTTATCATTATGCAATTTCAGAATCATTTGTTCCGCCTAAAGGAAATTTCTCTAAAAAAAACTTTCTTTAAGTTGTCAACCTGTCTTACTCTTTCTACTTAATTGCATCGGGCTAAATCGAACTTATGACAGCTGTTGTAATGGCGTTTTAGATTGAATTTTTTATTCGACATGTAACTGCAAACTAGACATTGACGGTTATCATTATTTGTGGTTATTAAATATTTGTTTTCCCAATCCCACGACATAGTATTTGAATTTGAATATGAGCGCTTCATAATGGAAAAGGAAAACTAAAAAAATCAAATTTCTGAAAAAATTTCGTACATCAGTGTTCTTTGGGAAGCAATTATAATTTTGGAGAGCAAATGTATACACCCGTACGCATCAACAGCAGAAATCATACTGAATGACTGTCGTAGGCTCGCTCCATCGATTGTTAGTCAATCGTTTGATTTCGGCTGCCGAAGTGGCCGTCGTCAACCAACACGTATCATTGCGTTGGAGAGTCGAGTAAAAACGTTCATACATTGATTGTAATCTCGTAAAATTTGAATAAAAATGTTATCGTATTGAGGAGCCAGACGAGCCAAGCAGTGCCGAGGCTTGTTCTAGAGTATTTGGAGAGTACATTGAAACCTCGATACTGTTATATACCCTACATTGGTCTCAGCAAAAGGGAAGGGGGAAGCGGGACAAGTGGAATTAGTAAAAAAAATCGAAAAAACGATTAGGTCAAGTAAAGTCTGTATTTGACCTTGGCGTTTAAAAATGTTCGCCTGCGGCGCAATTTCGTTTAGTAATTACTATATCCAATAACAGTCACAACCCAAGAAGGTGGTTTTCCACAAGAAACGTTTTTTAACGTTTTAAAGTGTTGTGATTTGTACTAAGTACTTTGAGTACAGCAATGTTACAAATGCTCTCCCATGGCGAGGATTTCTGGCAAAACTAAGACGTTTTATCAGATAAGATAACAAGACAAAACGAGTCATTCTGCACCATCAACTCAAAAATGCTCATTTTTGAGTCGCAAATCGCCGAATGTCATTTTCTATTTTAAAAAAATTGCATAATATTTAAAACGATTTTTGAACCAATTTTATCCGCTTTAATTTCACATATAAAAAATGCTCATTTTTGAGTTGCAAATCAGAAATATGCATTTTTTCAACAAAAAATTTGCCTGCGGCGTATTTTTCGCTGCATACGAAAGAACGAATATACCCGTCTTATCTATAGATGATTTTTTCATGCATTTTTCGACAATTTTTTGACCCCGGGTTAACTTTTGAACCAGTTGGAGTTTCACTTTTATAAAAATCATAAAAATCGTCGAAAACTGCATGGAAAAATCAGTGCGCCTAAGATGGCAGCTGACCATCCCCCTGCAGTTCCCCGCCAAAAAAGAGCTTATGTCAATGAAACTAGAGCAAAGTACCTGTCCGATGGAGGTACCACGAAAGTGAAACCCAAAAATTAGTCAAGGGGCATTTTCGTGCATCGTTCTTTCTACAGAAATGCTGAAAAGCATTTCTAAAACGCTGAGCGATGTTTTATTTAGCCCGAGAATTTAAAAAAGCTCTTGAAATTTGCGATCCCCAAAAAAAGTCCCTAAAGTTTGATCGTGGAAAGAATATTTAACCAAAGTATTTTCTTATGGGCCCAAAAAATGTTCACCGAATTAAAAACATTCAAAACGCCAACAAGAAAGTGTATATTTACAGAGTATGTAGAACAAGAATATCCCTTTTTTTAAAAAAAATAATAAAAATATGTTTTTTGTCATGTCCGAAAATCTGGTAAGCCTAGATTTAAGGGGTTTTTCCGCACCCAGACCTTTTCTGGATTGAAATTATGATGATGTAGTTTTGCTGTTCGTAGGAAGCAAATAAGAATTTTTTTTCTGCTAGGCGTTACCTAATGAACAACAAAGGGTTAGAAAGGCAGAAAATTAGAGTGACGTATTTTATGGACAGCCACTAAATACAAATTTTGACAACTTCTGCTTAGTCAATTTATTCAGCGATGCATGAATAAAATTCTGGGAATAACTTTTGAATAAAATTCGCAGAGAAATTCAAGAAAACTCACAAGTGTAAATGAGGCCTAAGTCAAATTATTCTGTGATAGATAAATAAGTATTCCGAGTGAGAAATTCGTACTAAAATTTATTAATAAAGGCTTTAATTTATATAATATAATACGAGGAATGTCTGTCTGTCTGTCTGTCTGTTTGTCTGTCAGTCAGTCAGTCAGTCTGTCTGTCTGTCTGTCTGTCTGTCTGTCTGTCTGTCTGTCTGTCTGATGTCTGTCTGCACAAACGATCTCGAAAACCCGCCTAACGATTTTCACGTAACTTGGGAGTTAGGGATTTTCGGGGACAAGGAATCGATATAGATAGGTCTCACCCCTGAGAAAATTCCCCTCGATACAACCTCGCCTGGTATCTTCGAACTGGGTGGTCCGATCTTAATGAAACTTTACAGTATTACTAAGGGGGCTAAGGGCTTTCGATTTTCCACTACAAACCTGACTTTTCCCTCCCCTCGATAACCCTCACCTGGTGTCTCAAAACAACGTTTCAAAAATCGGTGACAGCGATTACTCAATAACCACTCAACCGATTTCTATGAAATTTTGTTATCGCGCGTTAGTTTTAGTTCTAGCTTTCTAGGTCGGGAATTTAAAAACTCTGGAAAAGCTCTGTAAAGATAATGTGAACTTAGTTTTTCCTCAAGAATCAGCAAAAGTAGGATGTTGAGGTCGCCGAGCATGGCTCGGTCTTCCTGGTACGATATAAAAATGGATGTTTGTCTGCACACAGAAAAATGTTCAGGTCAACTTTTTGTCAGGTTAACTCTGACCTTACAGAGGTGTCTGTAAGCCAGCTAGCGGTCAGAGTTAACCTATCTAATGTCAACTCGTGCAGCTCCCAATGCCCTACTTCACCTGCTGGTGGCATAATTTCAGAATTTCTCCGACCACAGGTCAACTCAGTTTTACTTGCCCACATGCAGGCGAACGCGCGCCTGCCCGAGGCCAATTACGCCGTATGTAGGTCGTCGAGTTAGCCTCCATTTTTCTGAGTGTGTTTGAGATTACCAAACTCAAAAACTCCTGGACCGATTTTTACGCGGTTTTTTGAACAATGATCTGCGTTGCCAGGAGCATGTTTTTAGCTATGTTAGATTATCAAAATTCGAAACACGAGGTCATGAAAGGATAACGCAAATGTCCTTTTTCTCTGTCTCCGAAAAACTGGCTTTTTAGGGGGTTTTCGTGGTCAGTGATCAGGAGTTTGATGTTGGAATTTCAAAATTCTAAATGGAAAGTCCTGTAGGGACAACGCAAATATCCTTTTTCCCGTTTTTTCTGGGAAAAATCGACATAAAGTGGTTTCCGGGGTCGCTGATCGCGAATCCGGTGTTCGATTTTTAACATTCGAAACGGAAGGTCCTGCAAGGATAACGTTTTTTCCCAAAAGTTTTTAAGTTCTTTATGGTGTTTTGGCATTCTAAAATTTATACAAAAAACTTATGCTGGTAACGACGAATCTGCTAGTTTGAGTATAAATTTAGATATTTAAAAAATTGTCTTTAAATATTTATAGGTACCTCATGTTGAATAGATTTTCTTTATCATGCAAAAATAAGAAGTAAACTTCTTTCAAAGGAAATCCAATATCTTGATATTGCATAAATGCAGTCACCGTCTCTAATGCGAATGTAATAAAACTGGATCATTCAATATATAAAAAAAATTAAAATCGAAATAAAAACACATCGTTAAAGTAGGACAACTATCTTTGCTCAGTTGACTGATATCGTTTAAACCGACCATAAAAAATACAAAATCCTTAACGACTTCTTACGATTATTTGCTTCTTTTTTTAGCTCACATTTTTCGATTTATGACATACTTACGGCATTGTAAAAATAATATTATATTAAAATCGAACAGACTACAGTGTCGTTTTTTATTTCCATCAAAGCTGAAGTTGATTTTATTGTAGAAAAAAAAATTTTTCGTTCAGAGTCCATTTAAATAAAATCGAAAAAATCGCCAAATGCCATTATCATATCTTGGGAGTGGTTAAAAAAAACCTCCCATCCACCCACAATTTCCACCCTTAGTCGCCCGCAGTTATTATTGAGTTCATGGGCAATCTATGTCGAACAACAACATTTTTTTTCTCCAACATTCGCGATATTCATGTTGGTTAAACGCTCATCAAAATCGATCGTCAATGGATTTCGTGCATGTTAAAATTGAAACTGATTTTCAAGGCATTTCACCCTCCATCAGCCTAGACTCCAGATGAAACCATAAAAAATACTGCTGGAATGTATGTCGTGTTGTCTGCCAGCAAAAGTGAAATCCAATAGAACTCAATATTTATCAAAGTTGAACGTTTTATGTCATTTACTTTCATTGGGCGTATTCTCCATATAGCCAAACATAGTCACCCCCTTACTTCTTCTTTTTGTCCAGATGAATTTCTTAAGTTCGTTACGGGCCGCAATTTGGAGAAAATTTCCGTTAAATTTTCATGTTTCGAAACATAATCAATTCCATTGGCTACCATTTCGGTAGCATGGTCGATTTTTCGCTACTTATTTGAGTAAACGTCAAGAAAGCCTCATTGATAAAAATATTTTGCCTATTTTCACCGTATTTATGATCCTTTTGATGTCTTCATAGACTATTTAGAATCTCAAATTATTACTAGTGGGTTAAAGAATTGGTTACTTCCTGTTGGCATTATACATAGGGTAGTAGTTGGTTGTTTGTTGCCATAATGAACTTTAAGTTTTCTGTATCTGGCGTTACCTGAAGAAAAATACGAAGTTTTTATGCAAATTTTTCAAAATATGGCCTTGCAAAAGATATTTCGCACAGGCGAAAAAAATCACATTAGCGAGTGATTTCACATTATCGAACGATAAGACAATGTTATTTATTAATCTTGCAAAAACATGCCATGAAAACCCAAATAGCCTTTTAAGCAGCCGTGACGTCTTTATTCACATATTTCGTCCCCATGCAAATCGCGGTGATAAGCGATTTTGATCGCGGGCACATCGCTGTTGTGCGAATGGGATGCGCAACAACACCCATAGTGGAGAACATTTTTTAGTGGTCTGCCACTCCGAAATTATGACACAGGAATGTAATTCTGACGTTGACATTTCACAAAAAATACGAACCCATTAACAAAATTAGTTGCTTCAAATTTTAAGCACAATTCAGGCAAACGATTGCGATTACGATTACTATTGCAATTACGATTACGATTGCAATTACGATTGCGATTACGATTGCTATTACGATTGCGATTACGATTGCGATTACGATTGCGATTACAATTGCAATTACGATTGCGATTACAATTGCAATTACGATTGCGATTACGATTACGATTACGATTACGATTGCGATTACGATTACGATTACGATTGCGATTACGATTGCGATTGCGATTGCGATTGGGATTGCGATTACGATTGCGATTACGATTGCGATTACGATTGCGATTACGATTGCAAGCTTGCTCGACCAATGAGATCCAAGTTTTCATGTCCCTATCGTTAAAAGCTTCGATCTCATTGGTCGAGAAGCTTCAATCGTAATCGCAATCGTAATCGCAATAGCAATCGTAATCGCAATCGTTAGTCTGAATTGGGCTGTATGCAAGCGTGATCTGACGGCATTTCTTCACACAAATCTTCGAGCGGAGTTTTCTTTCTCCCTCGAATGCTTGCATAGCTTACCGATCGAATAGAGATGAACAAATAAAAAACGTAAACAGAAAGCCAACAAGAAAAATGTAATGGCGATAAATTAATGGAAAATTTTCGTGGCGTATTTTTTTTTATAACGGACTTTTCCTCCGATTGCAAGACGAGATTTTAGTTGCAACTAAAAATTTTCGACAATATTGAATCTACAATTTAAACAGATTTGAATGGGCCATCAAAATACTTGTTTTTAACGAAAAATTTCTTTAATTTTATTTTTCCGGGTAATTTTTTTTCTTTTGCAATGATATTTTGATGCCAATAAATCTGTGCTGTTTCAAAAATGTTTCTTATCCATTTTTTTAAATTGTGGTTTTTCAAAAATGTCTTCTATCCAGACATTAGCCTGAAACAAGAAATTTAATTCTCGAGGCGAAATCGTTTGAATCAAATGTCAATGGGGAGTATGGCGGATGAAGGCTTCAACTTTTTTTCTTTTGTTTGTAAACCGCGGGCTTTCAGGTAACTCTAGTGGTAACCGTGTCGACACTGTTCTCCTTAGGGTACGTTCATAGTGGTCATAAAACCAGCTTCTCGCTTTATCGCTTTCCAGCCGCCGGTTTACGCTGGATAAAAATTAACCCGAGTATGAAATGTCGCATCCCTAGTGAACCGGCTTCTCGCTTTCATAAGAATCAGCTGGCGTTTGCCAGCTTTTACCGGAATCAATTTTTAATTCTTGTTAACGCCGGTAACCAGCTACAAACCTGTTTTGACTGTTGTTGACGTGAAAGTGCCATCGTATGTGCAGTACAGGCGCGAGATTCACTATGACCATCACCTGCTGGAATTACGCTGGTTATAAGTACCGGCGTAAATCTCGCCGGAAAGCTGGTGCGCGAGAAAACGAGAAGCTGGTTCACTATGGACGTACCCTTATACGCTTCCTCGAAGTGAAACTGACATTCTGTATCGTGCCGGCAACCGTCAAATGCCGCTTTATGGCTGCAGGATTTTCATGAAGCGAATTTTGACCCAAAGACGACCCGTCGATCACCAATTTCCCCATTAAAGTAATTGTGGCTTTGCAGACACATTTTATTAATCAGTGTGTCGTTCTCGCCACTTTTTACGTTTTTTGCACGCGGATGTGAATTATAGGTCTAAATATTTAGACCCGGTTGTATAAATTGCTGAATTTTTAAGTCGCAAAGAACCAATCTTATGTGCCCTTGCTTTTTGATGCTATTTGGGAATTTATGAGTGACCGCTGCTAATGTAAAATTTTCAAAATCTCTTGTAAAAAAACCTCAAACTTATCCAATAGTCCTATTAAATATCATTCTCTATAAAGATCGCTGTCATTTAGCATAATATTGGGTAATTTGCCCTAATTTTTCTGAAATGAAATACAAGCAGAGGGGGAGCTCACAATATGCTCCCTTGGGGTAAAGCTAGAAAAGTGCCCGACTTTTGATGTTGAAAAACTCCATGCTTTAGTGCCTCCAGTGGCGAAGTTTACTTTCGGGGAAATGTCGAATTGACACGATTTCACTCCACATATCCTCACCTCTATTCTCATGTTATTATTGTCTATTTTTATGCCAGATGCATTTGATTACCACCACATGGATGCCTCAAACTTAAAACGCGGTTCTGCTCTCCCAAAATGTTATGCGATTCCATGAAAGTTCCATTCTGCCCACAATTGCCACATTTCACCGGGTGTTAAAAAGGGAACTGTCGCCCTCCCCATCCCTTGGCCGACTAACATAAGTTTTTCTGGCCGTAACATACTTAATAGTTTTATTAACTGTCGTACATAAATGCGAGTAAACAAAGCCATACAAACAAGGAAAGACAAGCAGCACAGACAAAACACATAAACAAATATTCTTCTCTAAATATAAATAAAAAAAAAATCTTTTATACCCCCCATATATGAGGCTATGCGTATGCCGGTTTAGGTTGTCTAGCATTTAGTATCCTATTTTTAGCGTATTTCAAGTTGAATAACATTTCGATATTGGCATATTATCATATTACAATAAAACAATTTATTACTGACTCAAAGTGAAGGAAAAGAAAATCCCACAATTTTTCATGGTTGATTGCTTTCTCAGCCATATGCAGTTAATATTTCTGTAAATTTCTTTAATGTTTTAATTGAAGCTTCAGGGAAATATAAGAGCATTAAGAAACAATTGGAAGCAGAACTCCTTGAATTAAAATGCTGAAAGGTTAAGCACTTTAAGACATATTCACTGCTTTTAATTGTGTGCCACACACACACAAAATTTTCTCCAAAAATAAACACCGAATTAGGTGATGTAAAATCGAGGTATATAGAATTTTAACGATCCATAAACCAAACAGATGTTTTCCACCAAGGCGAAGTAATTAAGATGTAAATGTCATTCATGTTAGAAATTTTAAAGCGTTCATTTCATCAATTATGTGCTCTTATATATACATACATACATAAGTTTTTCATTTATTTTGACACATTGATTCTTTTATGGATTAGAGGTTAAGTTGAGGGTGGCCAATTGTCAGTCTTATTTTTACAAAATAAAACTTAGAGCGCATTCTTGTAGAATAAATTTGATTTACAAAAATTGGAAATTTTCCCTAGTTTCTTTAACACGTTCGCTGCCGGTCGCATACGTCTTTAAGGAATTTGGCGGAAATTTCCGTTATCAGCTTCGAAAGTATCAAAGAACAGAATTTTTTGAAATTTTCGAAACGATTTCTATATTTTGTTAACACAAGAGCTACTAAGGGTCCATTTACATTAGCGATTTTTTCCGGAATTTCTCTTTCAGAATTTATTCTGCTACATACAGAGAAAAGATAGTAAATTTTACTATTTTATAATGAGAAATGGTTTCTATCACTAAAATAGTTAATTTCAATTACGAAAATAGTCAAAATCAACAATTTTTATATGAAATTTAACTACTTAGTAGTGAAATATTCGATTTCGTAGTTAAATTGACTATTTTTTCAATTGAAATTAACTGTTTTAGAATTGAAATTAACTATTTTAGTGACAGTTTCGATTCTCCATTATAAAATAGTTAGATTTCCTATTTTTCTTTTCTCTGCGAGTACTTTAACCCTAAAGAGAAATTAATTTGTTGCCAGAATTGAAAGTTTTATTAGCTGCGACCCATTGGGCTATTTTTTTTACTCCGGAGTAAATGTTCAATGGGTCGAATTTTTTATGCCAAGAACAATTTCTAACCTCAAAATTGAGCTGTCATATTTGTGTAGAATAGTGCTGTGACTCGAAGTACTGTCCTCAGTTAAATATTTATTTTAAAATATGAATCAGTCACGAAAATGGTCTTTCAATGAGGGGAAAGCACTTATTTCCTGTTACAAAAACAGAAAAGAGGAATATTTTCGAACCAGAAGCAAAAATCGGTTCTGGGAAAATATGTTGCAAGATCTGGAGGCTGAAGATGTACTGGTTAGTAATTTATTTAATTAATAAAGAAAAACAATTAAACATTTTATATATTTACAGCTTTCACTGGCGACGCCGAAAAATCTGGAGGTGAAGTGGAAAAGTCTTTACCGCGCTTATAAGAACGCGAAAGACCGAGGGACTGGATCTAGTGCTTCAAAATTTCCATCACTTTCATCCTCGTATAATAAATTTAATATCTAAACCAAGATTTTCATTATGTATTGATTATAAAGAGAAAGTATACACCATTTTTACCTGATTATGCTCCATAATTAATTTTTTAATACAGATTTTGTGGGCGCTAAACAACAATTCGTTGGCCGTCAGAGAATCCCAATCGTCTCAGGTTTAATTAATATTTATGTCCGTTGCTTTACATATCAATATATGTATATGTTTTGTTGATTAATGTCAATAAAATATTTACCAAAACTTATGATTTTTTAGTTACTTTTAGTCTTTTTGCGTTCAACCAAATATAATCACACTAAAAATATTGAAATGACAATTTAAACTTTGCTTTCACAAGTTTTTATCATTTTAGCCATAATGTAATTTCCATAAGAGCTACAATTGAATACACTCCGCCGATCTGAGAGAAAAATTTCCCATTCAAACGTTTGTGACTACGATATGGCAATACATGTTCTTGAAAATTGTTCGTGAATTGGAGGTGGTGCAGTTTTGCTTTGTTCGGGAACACTCCGGAGTAAAAAATCAGCCCAATGGGTCGCAGCTATTGTAACACGGTGACCATGCGTCCTGGATTTTCCGGGGCAGTCTCGGATTTAAATATGTTGTCCTGGTATCCAAGAAATCCAGCTTCTGCCTCAGATTGTTCAATTTAGCGTTAGAATATATGAAATAATCAACAAAATATTACAAAATATGCGAAACATAGTCTCAATTTTTAATTTTAAGTACATAAAGCTTAAAATTAAAATTTGAGACTATGTTTCGTATATTTTGTAATATTTTGTTCATGTGGAGTGGAGTCGAAGGTGGTCTCCAAAAATTTGGGGAGTCGGAGCCGGAGTTGGGACTCTTTTTTAGAACGACTCCACATCCCTGAAAATAACTCAAAGATTATCGCTTGCGACGAATTTTTATGTATTAATATTTTCACAATTTCAATTAGATTTACAAATTTGAAATGCTTGTTTTTTCAAATTTTCATCGTATTTTGTTTAAGGATTTCGCCTGCGGCATATATTTATTTATTGATTTTGCCCGAATTTGATTTCTTGATGCACATCCAAGTCATGTTTTAGTTTCTAGACGAAACAACAATTTTTAAACATTTTTCCCTGAGCAGCGTCTCTTCCCTTCAGTTGTACAAGTAAACTTTTCAATTAACACTCTAACTGCCACCTCAGCCAAAAAGACCTGACACCTAACTGTTGTGTACAGTGAAACAATGAAAATTATTAAAGTGTTCGCTGCAACCGCAACGGTTTTTTGTAGTTGCACACATTTTATGCTCATAAAATAACATTTAGGTATAATTTTGTTTCAATTTTTTTTTATCTTAGTGCATCCTTTTTGACTGACAACTAAATATTCGAACAAGGCTTAAAACTGTCGTGGCAGTTAGAGTGTTAAATAACGAAAATTTCAATTTTTTTTATTCTTATCTTCTCCTCCTCCTCGATCTCCCCTGACAACTAGCATTTTTAACCCTACATTAATTTACACACGTAAAATTCAGTTTTAAATTCAAAGTCGAATCATTTGGCAATAAGATTAACTTCACAGTTTATCCTTTTTAACGTTCAATAAATATTGGAAGTGTGAAAATCAGATATGACGAAGTGGGTCAAAATTAAATCACAAAATTTGAGCCAAACTAACAGATGAAACTAATTGAGGTCCTTATGTTTTAAAAGCTTTAATTTAGCTTGCCTTCGTGTGGTTTATCTGTCAGGATCAAATCTTGCAAATGTCTATTTGTCTGTCAGATTCAAATCTTGCAATTTTTACCCATTGCCACTCATCCGATTGACTTGAAATTTTGCACACACACAATATTTTCTCTACCTCGCCCTTGTAAGAATAAGGGAAGTTCATGTAAAGGTAATGTGATTATCCTTTTTCTCAAATTTTCCGGAAAAAAGTCTTTTCTGGGGATTTTTGGAGTCGCTAAATCCGATTCTGACACTAAGAAATCTGTAAGGATAACGGAATGTCCTGTAAGGATAACATGGTTATCCCTTTCCTTGAATTTTTCAGGAAAAATATCAGCTGGGGGTTCTTGGGACCGGCGAATCCGCCAAGAAGTCAATAAGAATAACGAAAGGCCCTGTAAGGATCACGTGATTATAATTTTCCTTAACCCTGGACCCGTGTACTATAAAACTTCCATTTATCGTGTACTTGGGCACTCAGTGCCCAGATGCAATTCCAATAGAAAATGTATGGCTGGTTTGTTTAAAAACCATAAAAATTGGTTTATTCGTTAAACAAGTAGAAATACAATGGGAAAATATAATTTGCAAAAATCGACTGAGAATATAGACCACCTTGTAAGCTCGCGAATCTGGTACTCGATTTCTCCAACAAATCATGTACTCCACGAAAGAAAATGCAATACATGACAACAATACAATATAAATATTATAATATAAATAATATAACAACAAATATAATATCTGCATACAAGAAAAATCATAAAAGGGGAAAAACCCAAAGCTGTAATCAAAATAAAAACCAAATTCATACAAAATGTACTGACACGATATTACGCTTTTTTTTGACACCTTCCACAACCCCCCCGAAGATATGCAATTTGGATTTTTTTTTTTTGTTTTTGTACCCTAAATTTCAGTATCTTTCAGAAATATATTGCATTTCATCATATTCTTTATTAAAAATATGATTAATTTCGGTTTGAAAATCGTTCTGGGCACTCAGTGCCCAGTACACGGGTCCAGGGTTAAATTTTCCGAAAAAAAAATCTCAGTTGAGGGTCTTTTGCGGTCGCTGAATCCGATTCTGATGTTAAAAAAATCTGTAAGGATACCTGGAAATCCTGTAAGGATAACGTGATTATCTTTTCTTAAGAAACATCTCATTTGAGGGTTTTTGAGGTCGCTGAATCGGATTCTGCAATTAAGAAGTCGATAAAGACAACGAAAGGCCAGGTAAGGATGACGTGATTATCCTTTCCCTCAAAGTTTTCAGGAAAAAATCTCAGCTGAGGCATTTTTGGGATCGGCGAATCCGATTCTGACATTAAGAAGTCTGTAAGAATAACGGACGGTTCTGTTAAGATAATGTGGTTATCCTTTTCATTTTAGTTTTTAGTCATACTAATCAAATACAAAATGACTAAAAAAAATAAATAAAATAAATTTAAAAAACACCTTTTTTTTAAAAAATACACTAAAAAATAATTTTTTGGGCGCTGTGTGACTGTTTGGGCGATCAGAAATAAACGCGAGATAAAAAAGCATGAAAAATAAAATAAAATAAATATTTATCTTGCTTTTATTTCTGATACACAGCACCCAAATAATATAAGCTCATATTTTTTTTATTACAAAAAATATAATAAAAGCTTTTTTCAAAAAAAAAAAAATACTTTTTCCCCCGAAACCAAACAAAAAAAATCACGATATGGTTTGGATTTATTTTGTTCTGAGCGCCTCAAATAAAAGTTTATGCTATTAAATTGGCTAAACCTTATGTTTCAATTCAATTTTCAACTAAATTAATTGAATGTAATGGCATAATAAGATCAAATCAATCGTGCAAATAATATCCGATTTATCTACTTAAGCTTACCCAAAATATTTTGTAATTCATCTTGTCCAGAGGGGCTTCTTTTTGTGGGATTAATTTGCGAAACCTTTTATTTGTTGCTACGTAATTCAATTAAAAAAGTTAATTACGTACAAGTAAAACGATTTTGCTGAAATTTGTTCAGACAAAATGAAACCACCTCAATTGGCACTTCTTACAGGATTAGTATAAACAATTTACTAAAGTGAATTAAACAAAATATCAACGATAAAATGCGGTGA
This sequence comes from Chrysopilus asiliformis, assembly GCA_964034945.1. Taxonomy (NCBI): domain Eukaryota; kingdom Metazoa; phylum Arthropoda; class Insecta; order Diptera; family Rhagionidae; genus Chrysopilus; species Chrysopilus asiliformis. Next base: position 56,828,269 of record OZ035963.1, on the reverse strand, counting down.
ACAAGGATGACTAAAGTATTTCCGTCATTTAAAAATGTAAACAATGAAATCCTCAAAAAAGTGACAGTTTTTTTTTCTACCCGGCAGGGAAAATGTTTAGGGAAAACCTTGTCGTGGAAGTTTCTTTTTTTTTGCAGTAACTACGGGTATATTTACTACCATTGTCAAGGCTTCCAATGTAAAAAAAATATGGGAATAAAAGGATTCACTAAGTCCTCTTCAACTTTTTTTTCCCTGCCGCGTCGTGTTGTTTTATTATTTTTTTTTTCATTTTTCTACTCTGTGACATAAACTTGCTTCAGCACCAAAGTTTATTTAGTCGACTATGTGTGTTCAAGGATTTGGGGGCAAAGTATCCAAACTGAAATGTCTGTCCGCCGTTTTCCATGTTTGGAAGCTAACATATCGCATTGCAAGCTGGTTACCCACAAGCTTCCAACATAAACGACTGAATGGTGCACAGTTTTCAAGTAGTATTCAGTCATAATTTCACCACATCGTGTACCACAGAAAAAGACTCTTGTACTATGCAATAAGTGTAGGTAGGATCCTGTAGTTCTACTGGACAAATATTTTGTAAAAGAGTTTTGCACAGCGGGACTCTATCGTCAGAATTCGAACAAAATTATTAACAAGAGGGAAAAGGGGACCGAAACGCGAAGGGGAAACAATTACAAGCCAGTTGTTTGTAATTAAAACAGTGCAAAAAACATTTTTCCATATATGCGATGGTTGGTGTGTAAATTCAAATCCGGATTTAAAAACAAGATGATTCCTCTGTTTGACTGCCATTCGTCCCGCAATTCTTCCCGGATTGTTTCGCGATGGGAAATCCGCCTGTTTTTTGTTCGTCGGTCGGCTGAAACTCCCTGTTGAGTTTTTAACTAGGGATTCCCCAAATGCCGACAGACACAGAAAAACAAAAGGCTTCCATTAAACACGTCCCGAGCCCGCAAATGAATCCAAACGAGGCTCATGTCTGATATAGAACGAGTGACACTGCAGAATTTTGTCCTGGGATTTAAATTTCCAGAACTTGTACTGCGGCAACTATAGAATTAACGCTATATACGAATTCCTATGACGAATCCAGACTCACTATTCGCTTACTTTTCTTTACCTCATTCTCAGTTTACATTGTCGGTTTACATTGTTATTTGCATTGGCCCTTGGAGTCCTTACAGGATCGTCCCGTATACGTATGTTCCTTGCTTGCGGTTGACAGGCAGTAGAGTGGGCAGGAAATCTCACCCACCCAAAAGGTGGGATAGTTTTATTTCATACGCAGGTATCCCGTTTCCATCGTTGGGTTAATGAACCTGGATTTACAAGTGATCCTACAAATTATGGCTAAGTAGTTTTACGTGGCTACAAGAAATTTCATTACACTGTAATTTACCATCTTGATTTTTTTATAGTTAAGTACCTGTAACGAAGAAGAATGACAGTGTTGTTGAAAAATTGTCGCCAGATAAGAAAATTATCCCAAGTAACAATTTAAATTGTGATTTGTCATAAAGCGGTATCAAAATATTAGTATATTTGAATTTTTGCTAAGATACTGGCCAAATGATCAATATTACACTTGAAAGCAAGGTTCTCCTACACAAAACCATGACCCAACGTTTTTTTTTACATTTTTTCATTCCCAAAAAAACGCAATTTTATTTTAATAAATAATATAACAATTCCGGACAATTATCATGAAAATAATCGTCAAGTTTTTGACGTCGTCAAGTTTTTTAGTAATTGATTCTCATAGGATGTGTCATTCAAAAATTCACAGAAATTTCAGTTATTATCGTAGGAGGGTGGTTTTTAGCTTATTTTAAAGGTAATGAGCTCCACTCACTCTCTCTCTGTCTCTCTCTCTATCTCTCTATCTCTCTCTCCCTATATCTCTCCCTCCCTCTCTCTCTCTCTCCCTCTCTCTCTCTATCTCTCTCCCTCTCTCTCTCTCTGTCTCTCTCTCTATCTATCTCTCTCTCTCTATCTCTATCTCTATCTCTATCTCTATCTCTATCTCTATCTCTATCTCTATCTCTATCTCTATCTCTATCTCTATCTCTATCTCTATCTCTATCTCTATCTCTATCTCTATCTCTATCTCTATCTCTATCTCTATCTCTATCTCTATCTCTATCTCTATCTCTATCTCTATCTCTATCTCTATCTCTATCTCTATCTCTATCTCTATCTCTATCTCTATCTCTATCTCTATCTCTATCTCTATCTCTATCTCTATCTCTATCTCTATCTCTATCTCTATCTCTATCTCTATCTCTATCTCTATCTCTATCTCTATCTCTATCTCTATCTCTATCTCTATCTCTATCTCTATCTCTATCTCTATCTCTATCTCTATCTCTATCTCTATCTCTATCTCTATCTCTATCTCTATCTATCTCTCTCTCTCTCTCTCTCTCTCTCTCTCTCTCTCTCTCTCGGCACTACAACCGGTTTCCGGATTTGGTCTGCCGCAATGTCTCTCGTCAGAAGTCTCGGTCACGTGCCGGTCTCCTCCAGTTTTGCATCCCAATTCTCTTTGCGTCCTGGCCACCGCTGTCTTGGCATCTGAACTCCATTACCATTTAAAAATATTTTCTTCCCAAAGGACTAAAAGAATAATGGAAATGTCTTTTTCGACTTAATTGCCTTATAACTCCTAAATATCTCGACTGACGCAAAAATCTTCTAAGACGAGATTGTAATACATTTAATTTACTATAAAATATGTCCTCACATTTTTTCTCGTAACATTCACTAGAAAGTAGATATTCGCGAAAAGTTAATTTGCATAGACCGAAATTATTTTACAAAATTGAAATTTTGGTTTTCTAATGGTTCAACCACAATAAAGGCGGTAAGCGGCAGCGGCGACGGCGGGCGGCATGGTGCCGCCCACATACCGACCAGCCAGCTACAATGATAGCGGCACCGTCGGCATATGCTTCTGTTAAAATTGAAACGTCTAAACATAATTAATTCGTCCGCTACTTCGCCCCATTTATTTTTCTTGAGGTCTGTTCTTTTATATTGAGGATGGACCAAATCGTAGAGCATTGGATTTCCATTTACGAACTCTTTTAATTTTTCCTCCGTTGTCGGCATCTTGCGAAATCAAAACGTCAAAAAATCTGCATAGAATGTGGCGCCAAATGTGGTGGTTTTCATAAAACATTTTGGGCGGCGGCGGCAAGTTTGACTTGGATTCAAACTCGGCGGCGACGGAAAAAGTGCGCTGCCGTTGCCGCTGTATTGTAGCAGCTCTCGTTGCGCTAAATTAGTGCAAAAAAAATGCCGCCCGCCGCTGCCGCTTGCCGCCTTCACTGTGGTTGAAACATAAGGCTTAATTTCGCTGGCATATTGTTAAAAAGGAGGCATTAAAAAGTGCCTAGACTTTTTGGGATGCTGCAAAAAATATTTAGCTGACGTGCTCAACATCTACAAGACCTACATTCGACCGAGACTTGAGTATAATTCGCACATTTGGGCTGGAGCACCAAAAACTGTACTGCAACTGCTGGACCGAATTCAAAAACGTGCGATCCGACTGATTGGACACAAGTGTTTGACAGATTCAGTACCGTCTCTCGAGCATCGTCGCTCTGTTGGGGTACTCAGCATATTCTATAGATGTTTCCATGGAAAATGTTCCACTGAAATATCCCAACTTATTCCTCCACGGTATGTTTTCCCTAGACCCTCTCGTGCAGCTGCACGCGCGCATGATTTCTTTCTTGAGCCTCCCCGCTTTCGTACAGTAAAGTTTAGGAGTTTCTTCATTCCGCGAACAACAAAACTTTGGAACGATTTACCATCCGATGTGTTCCCCCCGCAGTATAACCCGCACGACTACTTCCTTGAGCCTTCCCTTTTTTGTACAGTTAAGTTTAGGAGTTTCGTCATTCCGCGAACAACAAAACTTTGGAACGATTTACCATCCGATGTGTTCCGCCGGACTATAACCCGCAGAAGTTTAAGGAGAACATAAACCGACATCTCCTTTTGTCCTTCCGACCATCCTGAGCTGTGCTTCGGCATTAAAGGGACTTCCCCTAAGCTCTGGCTAAGACTATAAAAAAAAATTAAAAAAAACTATGTTCCCATTGCAGTCCCTTTCTGAAATTTTACAGAAATGGTTTTAAGAAATGAAAGTTTGTTTTTGAATTTTAAAATCTATTACAACATAGCTTTTTGAGATATCGAAGGTCAAATGTTATTGGGCGTGACCTTGAAATGAAAAATTGTCTAAAATATGTCATGCTATACATCGAATGAAATGTCAGGAAACGGTCTATTTGTAAGTGGAAGCAAGTCGGTGTTAAAATTTCTTAAAAATTTCCTTCAAAATATCTGCAAATTTTGATATTTTTCAGGAAATTTTATCACTTTACCCAGCAATTTGGCACTGAAATCATGTTGAAAACTTAATTTGCTACTTGGGCGCATTTGCAAATTTTGAAGGTTTCGGTAGTAAATAAGAAACCCTTGCCATTCACAGTTCCTGAAAGAAACAGTCCTAGGGGTTGTTTACACAGCGCGGCGACTTGACTACACACATATGTTATGCTAAACACTTTACCGTAGGTTCGTTTGAGACAAACTCGTTGAGGTTTTCGGTTGGTGGATGCGATGAGGTTGTAAGAAAACAGGGTTCATGTGTAAATGACATATAAGTGGGAGATGCGAGCATATTTACTGAAAGGTAATGTCAAGATAAAGAGAAGCCGGAGCACACCGCCGCAATTCACAATGGCAGTGAATATTTCTTACCTGGCTGCCAGGTACATACTCGTATATGTACCATGCGTGACATCCCGTGTATAATTTACTTCTTGTTAGTTAGCGATATTTTCTAGAGTAATTCTATTAGCAAAAGGATCCAACTTTACGTATAGACGACACTATACCGCGTCTTTTATGCATTTTCCCCTCATCCATTCACACGTACTTCGTATAAGACAAATCCCTGAATTTATGTACGCATTCTGTATATGTACGTATGATAGTGGCATCATTATGGGAACATTTATGCTCGACGGGGTAGTCCGGAAGTGGTACTTAAAAGATGTTAATTGTATACACATAGGCAATTGAAGTGGTAGTTGTCTAAGTTTACTCGGTAATAGAAATAGCTAACACTTTTGTTTTGTTTTGCTTGTTTGACTTTCAAGTTTTAATATGCGGCTCTTATGATTTAATAACTCTGAAAATTGTTTAAATTGTAGCATTTCGTATATTATGCTCAGCCATTGTGTTTATTTTTAATTATTTGTTTTATTTATTCGCAATTAAAGTTTCGTTAGTTTGAAATTAACTTGGATTAAAGGCTCTACAATGAAACTAAAATTGTGGTAAGATGGAGAATTTCATGAACTATTTTAGAAGATTTTCACTATTTTATAGTATCTATATACTATATTTTATAGTGAAAATGGCTGTGCATAATATACGAAATGCTACAATTTATGATAATTTACCTACAGAGTGTTATATTTCTCGCCGAGGCTTTAAAATATGGCCTTGTTGTCGTCAGGTGACTGATGTTAATCGTAGCAATTCAATTTCGACTAAACGCTTAAGGTGATTCATTACTCTCTTCCGTGATAGGAAAATGAGAATAATTGTCATAAATATCGGAGGACTTTCAAAATCATGGCACCTAAGGGAGATTCTGATCCGTAGATTTAAGTCAAAAACAAAATTTCGATAAGAAATTCTGAAATTTATATAAATATATTAAGTTTACTTAAAATTACGTCCTCATATTTCGTCTTTACGCTTTCAGTTTGATTTTACGTACAGGATAAAATCAAACTGGATTTATTTTTGATGATGACCAAAAATAAATTCAGTATGATTTTACTCCGTGCGATTGTTCGCCCCAGCATCACGTAAAATGACTGGATGGAATTGCATTCAAACCATTATGTTGTAAAATTGGAAATGAAAATTGGAAATCAATTTTTAAGAGCTTTCATTTAGCTTGCCTTTGTATCTGGATGTCTGTGTTTTGTCTGTCAGGGTCAAATCTTGCAATCTAATTTTAACCCACTTACGATTGACTTGAAATTTTGCACACATACAAAAGTCAATGATAATACAATATTTTCACTACTTCGTCCTTGTAAGAATAGCAAAAGATCCTGTAAAGATAACGTGATTATCGCTTTCTTCAAATTTTCCGGTGAAAACATTTCCTCTGGAGGTTTTTGGGGTCGCTGAATCTGATACTGGCTTTATGAGTATCTAAGGATAACAAAAGGTCCTGTAAGGATAACATGATTATCATTTTCCTCAAATTTTCCGGGAACAAATCTCATCTGCGGGTTTTTGGGGTCGCTGAATCCGATTCTGGAGTCAAATAAGTGGAAAAAATATCTTAAAGGCACCAAGGATAAATATTCAAAGTCTAAAAAGTATAAACATGTGTGGTGAAAGACAGACGTCATTTTGGATTTTTACTCATACTTAATTAGTACTAAAACGATAAAAATTAAAAAAATTCAAAAAGAAAAAAAAAATTTGCAAAAACGTATTAAAAAGAGTAAAATAAGTTTTTGGGTGATGATTATCAGAAATAAAATCGAGATAAGAGCATAAAAAATACAATAAATATTTATCTCGCTTTTATTTCTGATATACAGCACCGAAAAACTTATTATTACCGTTCCATACATCAAAATCCAACCGGATTCCTCTCTTCCTCCTCTTCCAGACAAAGGGATTTTTTTCAATAAAAATTTTGTCCGTCATCATATAGAGCAGGCTTGTGCAACCCGCGTGTTGTGGCCCAACAAAAACTGATATATTTACAAAGAACCATGCAGGATTCGACGATTTTTATGCCCCCGGGCTAACTTTTGAACCAGTCGGGTTTCGTGGTACCTCCATCGGAAAGGTAATTTGCTCTAGTTTCATGGACATAAGCTCTTTTTTAACGGCGACCTGGATGATCAGCTACCATCTTAGGCGCAATGATTTTTTCATGCATTTTTCGACGATTTTTATGTGTGAAAAAATCAGTGCGACTAAGATGGCAGCTGACCATCCCCTTACAGTTCCCAGTTAAAAAAAACTTATGTCCATGAAACTAGAGCAAAGTACCTGTCCGATGGAGGTACCACGAAAGTGAAACCCAACAGTTAGTCAAAGGCCATTTTCGTGCATCGTTCTTTATGAATTAACTAGCTTGCATACCCGTCGTTACCGGGTTTAGTTTTTTGTATAAGTTTTGGAATACCAAAAGAAAACCGGAAATAGCTTAAAAACTTTTGAGAAAAATCTTATCCTTGCAGGACTCGCCGATGCGAATTAGTCTAACACCAGATTCGTGATCAGCGACCCCGAAAACCCCCAAGTGAAACTTTTCAGCCTCCTATTGAGCAGGATTCATGGCGAAAATCATGGGTTAAAAACTCCCAAACCCCCTTCACCCCCCGTTTATCCCCTTAGCGGTAAAATTTCGGAAAACCCCGCCTTTGTTTCGGAAACGAGCGCCTACGTGATGGTTGGGACATACTGTGAAAGTTTCAACTTTCTAGCTTCAGGGGTTTGGGCTGGGCGTTGATGAGTCAGTCAATCAGGTCTAAAACCGATAATTGCTATTCACAAATCTAAAGCCGATAATTGCTATTCACGATTTTATATATTTATATAGAATAAGTTTAAATTATTTAAAATTATTAACTAAATATGTAATTCTTCGTTTTTTAATAATCAGCCATCTTTAGGGTTAGTATATTTTATTTGTGGCCCAACATAACTTGTCTTCTCCCAATGTGGCCCAGGAAGGCTAAAAGGTTGGACACCCCTGATATAGAGTATTTCACCATTGGCAATTGTAGCTTTTCTTGTGTTTCTAGTCAAATTGAATTTGTTAAAGGTTGAATTCGAACTGTAACAGTTTTTATTTGTATTAACACTCTAACTGCCACGCCAGTCAAAAATACCTGACACCTAATTGTACACAACGGCCAAAATGAAAATTTTTAAAGTGTTCGCTGCAACCGCAACGATTTTTTGTAGTTGCACACATTTTATGGCAATAAAATAACATTTAGGTATAATTTTGTTTCAATTTTTTTTTCTCTTAGCGCCATTTTGACTGACAACTAAATATTCGAAAAAGGCTTAAATCTGTCATGGCAGTTAGAGTGTTAAAAAACCTATAAAATAGCAAATTTAGGCCACTCAATATATAGAAAAATTCGATATAGTGAACAACCTTGGTTTTTTGAGTTCACTGTTTCGAGAATGTACTGTAAATAACAGAAATAACTTGTGTTTTTTATAAATATTTAAGACATGTATTTTCTTACTATGGCATAGTTTAGCAGTGACGACAAATTTCGAAATCCGAATAGATTAAGGTTATTCGAATAGATTAAAGAGTGTCTTGATGTTAAATTTTCTTTTTTTTTTCTATGTGTTTCCCGTCTAAACTAAAGTTTTCCATTTTACGGTACATTTAATTTTTATATGTATAAATTTTAAACAAGACACCAAAATTTATGTTTTGATATTTTTGGACATTGTGGCAAATGTTTAAATAAGTTATCTGTATTAATTTACTCTTAATATGCATGACAGTGTGGCAGAATTTGTTTATTACACCTCTTTGGAAACTTAAAATCTGTATTTTGTTTTGATCAATAATTTTACACACTCTTTAAGAGATAATTAATGCACTATTGTTGTAATAATGGTAATAAATTCCTTATAGTTAATTCCTTAACCTCATAAGTCACCAATAAATTATAGCCAAGCAAAAACAGTTGGGATACCGATACTCATAAATTCATCATTTATTATGTTTGTAATGTTTATCCCATAAATGTTGTCTATTCATTTTGTTAACCCACATATTCGCATATACACACATATAATATAAAATTAAATCAGAAAATATGAATAAAAACTATTTAACAACTGCTATTGGTGCTGGTTCTATTCCAATTCAGAATTCAATTCGAATGAAATAGGAAGAAATAATCAATAAACATAAACCAAAATTGGAGATGATAAAAACATTTATCACAACCAGGGTTAAAATTATGATAATGTAAGTGACAAACTGTTTAGTCCTTTTTTTTACTCTATCCTGTATTCACATCCAAAATCAAGATGGTGTACAACATAGCCAAAGAAAATACACACACACCATCTCATTTATTGATATGATCATATGTACAATCCCTTAAATCTATTTTATGTTAAATCGATTATGACTTATGATGATGACTCTTCAGAAAAAAAAATCCAAAGTCCAAAGAATTTAAATTGAATTTTCTTTTTTCGAAAACTCAATTTTCAAGGCCTTTTTTTCTTCACTAGAACCAACAACACTTGTGGCGCTCATACGAAGAAATCCTAGAAAATCTATAAAATCCTTTGATCCCACTTATGTATAGAACTCATCAGGCTATGATAATAACAGTTGAAAATAAAGTAAAATTCCTCATACCCAAGCAACTTTCCCCTTATAATAATGTGTAAAAAAAGATTGTGGCTTTTAAATAAACTAAATTGAAAGTTAATGTCGGAGTATACCTACGGAAATTTATAACATAATGAATCGCATTAATTATTTTAAAACACCCTCAACTTTTAATGTTGCTGGAAAACAATATGCTGTTGTGGTCATTCTACTTATAAATAAAGACTAATATTATATATTCAAGGAAAATGAATTTTGCTAAAATAGGGTAAATACAACTATTTTTGACTAAACTAAATTGATTATTTATAGCTTAGTTTCTCTAGTCGAGAATTTTTTTTTTTTGCTGAAATGTCTTCACAAGATTTTTTTTTATAAAGAACACCCGAGCTATTGAAATTATCTACCAATCTACTAGCTTTGGATTCTGCAGATATCTAGGAGTGATGCAATTTCATGTCATCCGCATTGTTGAGTTAAAATCTTAGCTAGTGTGATCATATCATATCATATCATACTAATATATAAAAATGAGTTGGTGTCTGTCTGGCTGTCCATCCGTCCATCTGTCTGTCTGTCTGTCTGTCTGTCTGTCTGTCTGTCTGTCTGTCTGTCTGTCTGTCTGTCTGTCCGTCTGTCTGTCCATCTGTTGGTCCATCTTTCTGTCCATCTGTCTGTCCATGTGTCTGTCTGTCCGTCTATCTGTCTGTCCGTCTATCTGTCCATCTGTCTGTCTGTCCGTCGATCTGTCCGTCTGTCTGTCTGTCTGTCCGTCCGTCTGTTCGTCTGTCCGTCCCTTTGTCGGTCTGTCCGCGAACACCATAATTTTCAAAAGAATTGAGCTACAGACTTGAAATTTTGTATAGTTGCGTTTCTCGTAAAGGGCTAGGCTAAGTTCTTGAACGGGTAAAATAGACCATTCCTTACACCATACAAACGAAACATTTTTTTTGCAATTTTCTCGGAAACGGTGAGTCGTATTGAAAAATTTATAAAGGTAAAATAGTTTCAGAATATGATTTTACATAACTTATCCATACATCAAAATCCAATCGGACCACTCCTTTCCAATCGGACCACTCCTTTCCCTCCTATACAAATAGATTTTTTTAAATAATCGTTTTGTCTGTCCTCATATAGAGTATTTGGCGATTGGCCCCTAGAAATTATAGCTTTTTTATGTTTTTGTTTGAAATTAGACCGCAGTAGCTAAAAATTTCATGAAACTCACAATTAGTGATGGTTTTTTTTTCTAGCGTTTGTTAAATTTCAACAATAAATTTAATCAGTCGGGAAAAAAAAATTTCTACGGAAAATTTGAGGAAAAGGATAATAGCATTATCCTTACATAACCTACCGTTTTCCTTACGCACTCCTTAATGCCAAAAGCCTATTTAGCGACCACAGAAACGTCCAAATAAGATTTTTCCGGAGTTACGTATGTCTGCAAAAATTCAAGACGATTGGATGAAAGGAAGTGGGACAAAATATGATTACAAAATTTGACCCTGACAAACAAACAGACAAACAAACAGACAAAAAAAAGCAAGCTAAATAAAAGCTTTTAGTAAAGAAAACTAAAACAATTCAACCGATCAACCGATTTCATTCAACCGATTTCGGTCCTGCTTTTAGCATTCGACTGGATATACGAGACGAAGGTTTTAGACGAGACGAAGGTTTTAGACGAAGGCAAAAACAAATTCACGAATCTCATTTGGGAGTTTTGGAGAGGAAAGAATCTCATTTGGGAGTTTTTTGAGGTCGCTGACCACGATTCTACCATTAAAAAGTCCGTAATGTTAGTGGAAGGTCCTGCAAGAATCACGTTATTATCCTTTTTCTCGCATTTTCCGAAAAAAATATCTTGTGGGGAAGAATTTTCCGGAAAAAATCTCTTGTAGGGATTTTTGGGGTCGCTGAATCCGATTCGGACATTAAGAAATCTGTAAGGATAGCGGAAGCTCTTTTAAGGATAACGTGAAAATTCTCATCTGGATGTTTTTGGGAATTTTGATGTTAAGAAGCCTGTAAGGATAATGGAAGACCCTGTTAGGACAACGTGATTATCCGTTCCTTAAAGTTTTCCGGAAAAAAATTTAATCCTGGGGTTTTTGGGGTCGCTAAATCCGATTCTGGAATTAAAAAGTCTCTAAGGACAACAAAAGGTCCTGTTCTGGAATTAAAAAGTCTGTAAGGACAACAAAAGGTCCTGTTAGTGTGATTGTCCTTTTAATTTTGGATTTTTAGTCATACTTATTGAATACAAAATGACTAAAAAAGATAGAATGAAAAAAAAACAGCTTTTATTTAAAAAAAAAAAACATTAAAAAGGAAAAAAAATATACGGCACACTAGTTATTTACCAGCCCATGTATATGAGAAATAAAAGCGAGATAAGGTCATAAAAAATTAAATAAATATTAATCTCGCTTTTATTTCTGACACATACAGGGTATTCACAGTCGTCTTTTAAATTACGGGTAAATTTACCGCTCGGTAATTCAGTCAAATTTAACAGATTTTTACCGAGACGGTAATTTGGTTCATGTAAAAAAGAATTACCGGATTCGGTAATTGTAGACATGCCTTGAATCGTGTTTTCCGGCCCGGTTATTCGGTATCAAGAATCAACCGCGAGTGCCGCTAGTAATGTTTTTAGTTGTCAAATTTTCTCGCTGGATTTTTGTTAATCTCATCGGACTGATACAATTTTTTCAATTTTGATAGCCGTTGCCACAATAGAAATTCAAAAGAATACATCAAACATGGATTTAATGGTATGTGAAATATTTTACAATCAAATTCGCAGTTCATGATTTGGTCACGTATCAAATAAAAGCGCTGTTCTCAAATCTGTGCTGTGGGATGTTCACAGCAGAATATTTTCAGTCTTTTAATATTACCGAAAATACCGAATATCGAAAATTAAAAGAGGATTGTGAATACCCTCATTGTTTTGTTTGTCCCGAAAACTTCTTTTTTTTTACTCAATTCAAATCCGGTTAACGTTCTCACAAAAACTTTCAGTTTCGTAAATATTGTTGCGAAAGTAAACAAAATAAAAAGTATTTTCTTAAATTCAAAGAAAGTTAAAAAAGCAAATATTTACTTATAATTTTCTTAAAATATGTATTGAGGGTATTCACAATCCTCTTTTAATTGTCGGTATTCGGTATTTTCGGTAATATTAAAAGACTGAAAATATTCTGCTGTGAACATCCCAATAGTGCCCAAAAAAATATTTTTCCCTATTTAGTGCATTTTTTTTAACTGAAGCTTTTTTTTATTCTTTTTTTCAATTCTTTTGGTTGGGCGTCTTTCGAAATTTCATAATTTTTTACGATCAGAGCCGATCCTTTTAAAATTCAAAATTGCGAAAGGAAAACTGCATGAGGAAAAAGTTTAGGGACCACTAATCTAGCTCAACTGAAGACCATTCTGAAGACCACAGGCTGGTGTATCGATACTGCAAGTAACAATTTGAGGTTACATTCCGGTTAAGAAACGTATTTGAAGCCACGGTAACAAAACTCCAAAGTTTCAGATTTGGTTTCTGTAACGTTTCAGAAACGTTTCAGAAACCCCCATTTAGAAGCTGGTTTCAAAATAACAGTTTTTAGTGGGTTTATTCGGAAACCATCTAAAATGTAACCTAAATTGAATGTTTTTTTGTAACCAAGGTTACAAATTGTTTTTTGGGACGGTATAGTTAATTAGACAATTATTGCACATAGTGTGCTTCTTAGTTATGAAGAATTATATTGATTGTATTATTAGAAAATTTGGAATTTTTCAGGGCATTTTTATCAATTTACCCTACACTATACTTAAACGTTTTGTATAAAATTAAATACGGCATACTAGATATTTACCAGCCCATCCCTCCAATACGAAGATATTCGTATATGACCCATAAAAGAAAACCTCACCCAACAAACCACAAAAATAATTGGTTGCCCTGAAAATGCTGCAACTTAAGCTCATCAACATCATCACATAATCGTCATCGCCGCCATTACGTATTACGTACATGGCTATGTATTTTCCTATTCTCCTATCATATCGTCATCATAAAAGTTATGTTACCGATTAAACCTCTTTCCAATTAAAACCTTTTCGGTCCCACTTTTAATATCTGTCATCGTATAGTTAAGGCGAACAACGTTTTACTTGATATTTCACATCATATTAGATACGAATTCTCGTCTAGAATATTCAATGGACTACAGAAGTCGTTGCCAAAAATTCAATACAAAATTTCTCCTTTTCCTGCTGTACTATATGTATTCAAAAATTACTTGCGATTAGAAACTGCAGAGATTTTTGGCAAATGGTAGCCAAGGAAATCGAATTTTACTCCACCCCATTGGACATCAATGATAGCCTATAGTAAATATAATTTGAGGGTTAGGACATAAACGATTGAATTGAGGAAGATTGGTTTACCAATATTAAGTGAATTTCGTTATCCGGTTTTGTAGACAAATTTAGCTGCTCTTACCTTAATCCTCGTCCTTATACCAACAAAATTTGATTGATGATTTGCAATGAAAACGAAACGCTTATGTAGCCACCTGCAGTATTCTAGTAAGTAATATGCAGCTGCAGGTGGCCCAGTTTTTATTTTATTTTTTATTACATGGAATGGATATGCTACACCTTTAACCCCATATTTCTGAAACTCTCCCATTTCCTGTTCCTGCTTCGGAAACAGCTCCTCCTCCTTCGATTTCAATATAAACTTCGACCCGAGCACTCAACTCGAAATTCAATCGTTTTGGCCATCTCCGAATTCATAATAAAACATGCTCCTTCCGTATTCAGTCAATTGAATCATGAATTTTGTTAAAATTACAGTAGAACCTCTGACGTGGGGAAATTATGAAAAATATATTAAACGGTAGTTATGCTTTCGTTGCTGGGCAAAATACTGTAATATTTTTTCCTTGATTTTGCAATATAGTAAAGCATACGATAGTTTGAAAACGCTTTAATCGGGCAAGTATTGACCCTTGAACTGATTTGGTTAGCTTATTTTGAGTCCGCAAATTCTTATACTTCTTAAGTGTTTTAGGTTCATTATAAAAATACAGGGAAATTCGCTAATTGGGGCTCTCTGTAATCGGGACAACCTTAAAATCAGGACGGCATCTCATCGCTCCCACGTATTTTTGATAGATAGCCATTGTTGCTATTATTTTATCCAGCCCAAAAAAATTCCCACGGAAAAAAACGGATTTTTCACAACCCTGTAGTCTCTATAATCGGGACACCTCAGAATTCGGACACCTTCGATATCTTCTCCATATATGCCTGTTTGAGATTACAAAACTCAAAAACCACTGGACCGATTTTTACGCGGTTTCTTGCAAAATGATCTGCGTTGCCAGGATCAGGTTTTTAGTTGTGTTAGATTTTCAAAAATCGAAACGGAAGGTCCTGTAAGGATAACGCAAATATCCTTCTTCCCGTTTTTTCCGGAAAAAATCGGCATTAGGGGTTTCCGGGGTCGCTGATCTTGAATCCGGTATTAGATTTTTAAAATTCGAAACGGAAGGTCCTGTGAGGATAACGCAAATGTCCTTTTTCCAATTTTTCTCGCAAAAACTGGCTTTGGGAGGTTTTCAGGGTTGCTTTTCACGAATCTGGTTTTGGAATTTCTAAATTCGAAACGGAAGGTCCTGTAAGGATAACGAAAATATCCTTTTTCCAAAATTTCCCCGAAAAAATTGGCATTATGGGGTTTTTGGGGTTTCTGATTACGAATCCGATATTAGATTTTCAAAATTCGAAACAGGATGCCAAAAAACCATAAATAACTTAAAAACTTTTGGAAAAAACTTTTTCCCAAAAGTTTTTAACTTATTTATGGTTTTTTGGCATTCTAAAATTTATATAAAAAACTTTAAGCTGGCAACGTAGGGTCTGCTAGTATATATATATAAATATGAACGAAGCCAAAAATCAGACGCTATATTTCGAAATAGATATATAGACTGTTGTTGGACATACTATTTATAACTTGAAATTCCGTTTCCTTTTTACCCTCTTCCCTGCTATCATCTGGTACTAATACAGGACTCACTGTTATGTAGGATCTACTATAAGTAAATTTAGTAAAATTTTTTGTAAATTTTCAGCAAAAACGAATCAGTAGTATTTGAAAAAAATGTGAACAAAAAATAGCTTTCTTACAATAGTACTTATAAAATTACCCATACCTCAAAATCGGTACCTATTAGGATTCGGTACAGACATATTCCAGATGAACAAACATAACAAAAGCTATAATTGCCAATCTGGCAATCATTGGAGACCCGTATGGTGATATTCGTATCAAAATTCGAACAGTTATACCAAAATTCCACTTTGGAGTCAAACTTTCCAATAAGATTTTTTAAAATTTATTCCAATCGGATTTTGATGTATGGGAGTTTTATGTAGAATCATATTCTAAATAACGTTTGTTCTTGCACTTTTTTGATAAGATGCACAGTTTTTGAGATATTCGCGAAAAACATTTTCGTTCCTATGGGGGGTACCCCCCCTAATGGTCCATTTTTGCCCATTAACGAACTTAGCCTCGAATTTTACGAAAAACGGATCTGCGCAAAATTTCAAGTCTCTAGCTCAATCCGTGCGCCCGCAATCCGCGCCACAGACAGACAGACAGATGGACAGACGGACAGACAGACAGACAGACAGACGGACAGACGGACGGACATGCAAAATTCAATTTTTTTTATCATTCTAAACACACTGGTGTAATTCATTTTTGTGTGTGATGACGGGATCTTGGCGTTACAAACGGTAAAGCAAAGTTAATATACCCTTTGGTTTCACCATACGGGTATAAACAGCATGACAAAACCTATAAGATTTAACTCTCGAAATTTTGTACGAAAATTTGCCGTGGAAGTTTTTTGAGTCTTTTTTGAGTCTTTTTTGACCTGAGGGTTTTGACCTAAATGTGACTACACTCTCGAAAAAATCCGGGGACGAATTAACTCCGCCTGAAAACATAGCTAAAAGTTTAACACCGTAGCGCGGAGTTATTTTTAAATTTTTATTTTACGGAGCTAAATATTCAATTTAACACCGTTTTGACCTAAATTTTAAATGAACTCCGAAAAGAAGTCAAAAATTCACTACAACTCCTTTTAGGAGTTATTTAATTGTAAAGGGCGTTCACGTTTAGAAGAGGCTTGCCAATTGGCTTCAACAGCCTATTGGGAAGGCAAATGGTTTACAATTCGAGAGGTCCCGTGTTCGAGTCCCGGCAGAGACATGCAAGAAAAGTTTTTAACAAGTCAATATTAACTTTGGAAACACGAAAAAAAACTCAAAACATCTCAAATGCTTGCAAAAAAGAGAATTTGCGAGGTTTTTTTTGGGCCATCTAATAAGTTGGTTTAACACCGAAAAATTGTTAAAAATTAACACCCATAAGGAATTGTTGTGAACTCCCTAGCCCGGTGCTCGATTTTCTCCAATAGGTGATGGACTCCCTCAAACTCCCTTTCGGTGCGTAATCGACTCCATTTTTTCGAGAGTGTATGTGACTATTTTTGTAATGATATAACGATTAATCAGAATATTCTACTTTTTTGTAGAATGATTATTTATAAATAAATAAATAAACTTACAAAACTAGAGGTTTGTAACAATTAAAGTTTCCAAACAAAAAATTTCACGAATTAAGATGATGGAGGAGTTTGCAATTTCATGTTAAAAATAATCAGGTTTGTTTTAATCAGAATGCGTCGCAAAGATTGAAAAAAAAAACAGCTGCGCAGTCCCAAGCAAAACCTATCTTCGGTTTTCTCTTTCTTTATATTTCAAAAATGATGGCATTCGAAATAGTAAAAATACCAATACAGATTAAATTGCCGCAGGAAAAATCTTCTGAAATATATGCAGCATTTGTGGAAAATCAGTGGAAAAATGCGCCGCAGGTGAAAAACTATAATTTACAGTAACCTCCAGCCGAAGTAGAGGGTTTTTCGCTTATCTAGTGATCATTTTTCTAGCGTTTGATAAAATATAATACTAAATTGAAAAAAACAGAACAAAAGTTGAATTTTCGATGCGCTGGGACAATATGCCCCAATCTGGGACTGTCCCAGCCATTCCGGGACGTGTGGTTTTCTTATTTGAGAGTTTTACTGAGTTTCCCGGCACCTCCTGTTGTATTGTCACCATGAAAAGCGCAAATTCTAGAATTTTTCGATAAAAAAAATTGTTTATGACCACCGTTTTTGTGAAAAATACCTCACGATTTTCACACCAACGTTCCACTATCAACAGGTTTTACTGTCGTTCTACTTGCTCATCGAATAGAAGAAAATATCGAGTTCAAAATACTGAACGTAAGTAGGTCTTATCTGCAATCATTAGAATAGAACAAATACGTGGTGCGGTGCGGTTCTGAAGTGCAGAACGATACATGAATCTTACAACATGTACGGCCGCTAGAAGAACTAGACACCATAACCCCCTTCACCATTCCTGACCAAGTGAGCTTTAAAATAACGACGTAGCTACTTGTAAAATTTGCCCTCTATTTTCTAACGCTAACGTTTTTCGAAATGAACTTAGCACCACTGACGTTGTCGATATGATATTGTAATCCCGTTTTTGCAATGCCACCCAAAAACCTTTAGTGTAGGAATTTTCCGTTTTCCGGTATAGTTTCGGCCACTGCTGTTATTCTTGCTCTTGTTCTTGTTACACACTCACTATCGAACCATGTTATTTGGGTTATACACGGTGCTATTTTCGGCTCCTGACACCAGAACAGAAAAGGATGTTTTTATACCATAAGCCGAATCCAAATCCCATTTCTATCCCTTTTCAATGTATGTACATACACGCTGCACACCCTTAATCGGAACGCCTATAGCTGACGATGGGATTTCTTGCCCCTTTTTTTCATAGCACAATATTAGCTTCTCATCGAATTTTCGGTGTTGGGGTAGAATGCAAAAGTGCAATGCAGTACTTTGGTCGAACTTGACCTTAACCCGGTAGTCCCTATTCCAGCTAGAAGTTACCGAATCCATCCATACCCTGTGCGGGTTGCCGGTAACTATAACTTTTGCCATCCCCGGATCCGATTGCTAATTATATTGCACTGTACAAGCACGTAGGGTAGCATTTGGGACAGAATAGTTACCAGAAGGAATGTGTAGTATATCGCATACAAAAAAATTTCGTATTATAGTGAGAGTCCCAAATTGCATAATACACATGTGTGAAATAGCTGCAAACATATTCTGCTTACGGTAGGTACATATATGGTATATTCCAATGTACGTTGATATCTCCTGCTCATATTAATTGTGTGGATTTCCATTGGGAACTGTAATGTAATTGGAAGTTAATGACGCGGTGATAATAGTATCGGTCGGCTAGTGAGTCCGGTGTACTTGAGGTCTATTGTGACGTCGATATATGCGATTCCTTAATAAATTGAAAATTTATCTTTTTGTTTTTTACTAATTGAAACGGATTGCAGATAGTGAATTGGCAATAAACTTGGATCGATTTTTTCAAAACTTAATTAAAGGATATCAGGCGTGACTGTGATGGAAAAATCACTGTGACTTTTATAAGCGTAGAACAAGGAAAATTAAGTTGCCCCATTCCAGATGTATTGAAATAAAATGGAGTAATTTTGAAAAATCTGCACAATTTTTATAAAAGGTTCAATTTCATTGTAAATAAATGCGCATAATAAAGTCAAAATCCCAAGGAGCACAAAAGGTCGTAAGGTGGTCGTAGCGACGTTAACATCGACACTATATAGTTGCAACGACCATTTTATGACCTTTTGTGCTACTTGGGAATGTCATTGCCTCTTTAATCGGTGCTAGTGAATTATTGTGAGAATCTCTCTCCTGAAAATTCTGAAAATCTCCCGAAAATTGTACGGCCAAATAAAATTAGGGAAAAAATAATAGAATGAATATTGGCCATGAAAAAATTCCAAAGTTGAGTGTAAAATTGGAGTCAAAATTTATCAGAAGTGGGATCCAAAAAAGCAAAACAATCAAAAATTGAAAAAAATACACTAAAAAGGGGCAATAAATTTTTCGGCAGTGTTTATCAAAAATAAAAGCGTGATGATTTTTTTTTTGATTATTTTATGCTTTTATCTCGCTTTTATTTCTGATAAACAACCCCTAAAAATCGACCTTCCATTTTTTATTGTAGTTTTTTGATAAAAGCCTTCAAAAACCACATTTTATTTATTTTTTTTTAATCTGAAAAATGGAGACCCCACACGATGGGTGCTTTCTTCGCACGATTTCGACAAATTATCGCCCGCATTTTTTTTTTCTTCTTCGAATTTCGTAAAACTAAAGTTCAGTTTAACGACAATGACGCTACAAATTGTTCCTGTATAGAGGAGGGTGGTGGAGGGGGAAGCATCCCCTATCCAAAATGTGTATTTTTAGCCGTCGCTCGCCTCTTTTGCCCCCCCCCCCCCTCCCCCAAGGGTCTAAAACTTTGTATGTCACTTTTTTCTGGGGGAAGGTAGGGGGGGGGGTGTGGTACCTCAAATGAAAGATATTGAAGAGTACATTCCAAAAATATATAGCATGACAGAGTTCCCCCTTACCCTTTGATTTAAACCACATAGAAAAAAGTGGAATTCGTGAAACGAGGGGAAAGACGGATTTTTTTTTTACCAAAAACTGCGTTTAATACTCCAGACAATAAAATGGAAAGAATCATAGAAATATCTCAACCCGTTTTCAAACTACATCAAAAAGTGTGAGGCGAGTTTTCGCTGAAAAAATCAACAAAAACGGGGCACGACGATGGGAGAAATCGGGGTGTGGCTGAGGAGTTTGATCCCTGGCTCATAAGTAAAATATCTAAACTTTAAAAATCATAAATTTAGAAGACTTTTCCGTAACTCTCATATAGTTTTAGTTTTTCACCTGTTTCCAAAATATTTAAAAATAATTTCGAAAAGACAAGTGGCGAAAATTTCATTTACAAATAGAATTCTCTATAATAAAACCTCGTTCTATTAAGGCACACGATAAAGAAAATTTGTCTACTTTAATGGTTTTAAATTGGTCCTGCAGTAAATTCAATTGTTTCGAGTACTTCTCAACTACTATATTTGAAAATGAGTCTAACAGCTTACAGAAGCTATTCCACTTTGCTGTGTAAACCAAAAACCACTAAAATGTAAGCAAAGAAACGATGAAACTTCTTCCAAGTCCTTATGTTCAAGGCAGCTGTTTGCAAAAAAGCAATTTTCCAAATTTATGGGTTTTAGTATTATGCAATAAACAAATGCTATATTTTTGCGATTAAATTAAACTGGAAATATACACAGAATTTATAAATGTATGTACAAGAGATTTTGAAAAAAATGTGTTCAATTTTACTCTTACGATTGCGTTAAAAGGTACCATTGGAAAGATCAAAAAGAAAAAATAAAGACAAGTTTTGAAATTTCCGAATATAGTTTTGTGGCTTTCAAAATTTAAGCTTGAAACCGAGTTTTTGCAGGCGTTAAATCACATGAGCGAGGTGGCCATTCGACCGGGCCATTTCTCGAGATTACACGATTACCGAACGTCTCCTTCAATAGATCAATTGTTTGACCAGCTGTGTGGCATTGCTCGTTCGTGAACTTCACCATGATAAAAATGTAAACCTTGACTGACGTTTTAGCATTGCCAGATCATAAAAAAAGTTTTAGGGTGCGTTTTTATTAAAATACAAAATTGTTATGTCCTTGACCCTTTAGTAGGTACTGCAAAAATGTCGACTGAATTAGGCACAATGTTTTAAATAAGGCTAACATAATTAAATCGAATAAATTTATTTAACGTTTAGTTGTAGTTTTGCCACATTTTCTAAGAAGTAATAATGTGAACTCGTCGTTGTCGGGTTAAAGTGTTTTGTATGTACGGGAAAATTTTCCGAAATTACTTTCTTAACTACTTTAAAAAAAAAAAATTCAATATTTTGACATTGGATTAGTGATCAGCAAACTCTAAACACCGCAAAACTGATTTTCTCAAAAAAAAAATATTTTCGTGAGCACGTGGCGCTTAACGTGTTAACAAAAATCAAATAAATTTCACCTCACAAATGCTTGAAAAAAGTTTTCAATTTGTTTGGGAGGAGGGGAGGTGTGGTCCAACTGGATTTTGATGTATGGATAAGTTATGTCCAATCATACTCTAAACACATTTTACCTCTATACAATTTTCAATATGGCGTAGTGAGAAAATTGTAAAAAATATTGTTTTTGAGAAAATTGTAAAAAAACTGTTTCGTTTTTATATGTGAGGGGAAAGTACAGTGGCATATTTTACCAACTTACAAATTTGTATTTACAAGCGTTTTTCAAATATTTGTCAAGTGTTTTTAAATACAACTTGTAAATTATTGGGCTATTTTGCTTCAGTACAAACTTTTAGTTGTGACTTGTAGTTTGGTGAAACAGGCCCCTGATCCGATTTTTCTCGTTCAAGAACTTAGCCTTTCCATTTACAAGAAACGCCACTATACAAAATTTCAAGTCTGTAGCTCAATCCGTTCGAAAGTTATGGTGTTCACGGACGGACAGACAGATGGACGGACATGCGGAAATCAAAATCCTTTATCATCCTAAACACCCTGGCGTAGTTCGTTTTTGTGGCCGACGATTGGTTCGATGCGTTACAAACGGTATACTAAATCTAATATACAGTTAAAGTCCTCTAACTCGAATTGTCTGCTGCTATCAAAATCGTTTCGAATTACAGGGATTTCGAGTTAGAGAAATTGAAACAATTTTTTTTTTAAATTCATGTAAAAACTTAGAGAAAAAGTGAAGGGACCGCAAAAAAAATTTAAAAAATTCGAGTTAGAGGAAAATTCGAATTACAGGGATTTCGGGTTAGAAAACTTTGACTGTACTCCTATCATATCATACTAATCATACTAATATATAAAAATGAGTTGGTGTGTGTCTGTTCCTCTTTCACGCAAAAACGGCTGAACCGATTGACTTGAAATTTGGCATGAGTGTCTGTGGTAGTTCTCCCAAATAGCATCGAAAAGTACGGGAACATGAGATTTGTTCTTTGCGGCTTTAAAATGCAGCAATTTACGCAATCGGGGCTAAAAATTTACACCTATAATTCACATCCGCGTAAAAGAATCGAAAGAAGTGACGAGCGCGTCGCACCGATTAATAATGCGTCTGCAAAGCCACAATTGCTTTAGTGGGGAAATTGGTGACCCACGGTTCATCTTTGGGGCAACATTCGCTTCATGAAAATTCCTGCAGCGATAGAGCAGCATTTGATGGTTTTCGGGTCGAAATAGTCTGCCACTAAAGTTTCATTAAAGCTCCCCGTCTGAGAAACACCAAAAAAAATTGATGCCTTCAGCCGCCATATTTCTCACTGACATTTGATGGAAACGATTTCGTTTCGAGAATTAAATTTCTTATTTCAGGCGAATGACTGAAGGATATTGCATAAAAAGTGGATAGCATACATTTTTGAAACAGCATAATTTTATTGGCATCAAAATTTCATTGCAAAAGAAAAAAAAATTTACCGATAAAATAAAATTAAAGAAATTTTTGATTAAAAACAAAATAATTCGATGGCCCATTAAAATCTGTTTAAATTTCAGATAATATTGTCGAAAAATTTTAATGGCAATTAAAATCACGACATGCAACCGGAAGAAAAGTCCATTATAAAATAACACTCCACAAAAGTTTCCATTAATTTGTCGCCATTAGATTTTTCTCGTTCGTCTTCTGCTTACGTTTTTATTTGTTCATCTCTGTTTACTAACAAGCATTCGAGGGAGAAAGAAAACCCGCTCGATGATTTGTGTAATTGTGTGATATAATGCCGTCAGATGACGCTCGCGCATGAGGCAACTAATTACGTCCCTGTCGTTATAATTGCGGCGCCGCAAACCGCTGAAAAGTGTTCCCCACTATGGGTCTCGTTGCGCGTCTCGTTGGCACAACTAACTACGTATTTGCGACATAAATTGCTTATCGCCGCGATTTGCATGGTGACGAAATATGGGGATAAACACCATAATTGCTGCTTAAAATGCTATTTGGGCTGGATCCAACATAGGCATACGAAAAAGTAGCGCGAGAAGTGGGGGGAGTAAGGGGAGGGGGTGAAGTGATTTCGAAACTTAGTTTTTGCGATATGTTACTCTTTCGCGGGGAAACTACTGGGGGGAAGGGGGGGGGGGGGGACTACTGAACCGATTGGCCTCAGTATTTGCATTGATGTTCCTCAGTATAGATATAGATAGATAAATTAAACGCGCGGCCCGAGGCCGCGTATCATGGGGCGCAGCCCCTAGTATGATATAATAAAAATTTACCTGCGGCGCATTTCAATAAATAATTTTGACTAGTGATTTGATTCTAAAAGTTTTGCCCGCGACGTAATTTTTATAATGCGTTAAAAAGACATAAGCCACACATAACACTTTTTATGTAACCATAAACAGAAAAACAAAAAAAAAATAAAAAAAAAACTCTCTTCTCTTTGATTGGGCCTTCAAAACTTTCACAATTAATTTCGAAGCATTAAAAATTACCGCACAATTAGTCGCCCCTTCCCCCTCCGTGCGTAGCAAATGACAAAAATCCGCCCGAAAACACACAAAAAAATATGTTCACCAATTCTATAAGTTTGCTGTTCAAAGATATGTAGACCCAATAAAAAGGTTGTGTGTTTTTTTTACAAAAAAAAAGAAGAGAAGGCTCGGGAACGGATTAAATAATTTCACATTTATTTGTATGAGGTTCTTGAACGACTCGTATTTAAGAACGGAAACTTTCACACAAACGCAGTTAAAACCAATTTCTTATTAACACTCTAACTGCCACGTCAGTCAAAAAGACCTGACACCTAATTGTACACAACGGCCACAATGAAAATTATTAAAGTGTTCGCTGCAACCCCAACGATTTTTTGTAGTTGCACACATTTTATGGTAATAAAATAACATTTAGGTATAATTTTGTTTCCATTTTTTTTCTCTTAGTGCCTTTTTGACTGACAACTAAATATTCGAAAAAGGCTTAAGTCCCGCCGTACACTTGAGCTAAGTTAGCTCAGCTATGTGCCTGTTTAGACCTTAACGTGGAGTGTTTCGTCACGTATCAAAGTGAGGACAATATGAACCGCTAAACGTCAACGTCTAAACAGGCACATAGCCGAGCTAACTTAGCTCAAGTGTACGGCAGGACTAAAACTGTCATGGCAGTTAGAGTGTTAATTACCAAAAGTTCATTTTTTACATAATATTTTAAAAACGTTTGAAAAGTTGAACTCCGACATATATTTTCAATAATTTAAGTCTCCCATTTCATAAGAAAATATTTATAATTGATTGCCAATTTATAAACTGGGACAATCTGGCGTATGTGAAACTGACTTTTTCGTTATTTGAAAAAAAAAATATGTTCAAAAAGTCAATGACTTTTTAATTGTGTGCACAAAAAAGTTTTCCAGAAAAATATCACTGCAATATCTAAAATTATCTGTGGTCAATAACTTTTGGGATAAAAATACAAAAAAAAAAATTTATTGCCAGCAATTCATCAGTTTGCCAACGAAAAGCAATCAAAAGCTGACCACGTTTTGTTAACTTTAGCAACAAAACTTTTCTCAATGGGAAATCGTAAGTTTTTTTTTACGAAATCGAGATGAAAATAATGAGTAAACTTGAGTATACGCCATGGCAAGAAAAATGGAATAATCTTTTCTTTTTTTTTTTGAAAATATTCGGTATTTTTTCAAACTTTTTTGAGATTGTGATGTAAACTCGCAAAATGCACAAATCATTGATAAGAAGAACCAAAAATGGTGTCACCTACAAACTGAATGAGCCAACTTAGTGACATAATTTGTGGCATAAGAGCATTTCTATACGATTTCACATTGGAATGAATATACATACAGTTTCCCAACAGCATATATGCCTAATCACTAAAGCATACAAGGATATATCTATAAAAGCGTTGTATGGAGGACCCAAAAATTCACTTCCCCAACATTCCCTGAAAATCTAAAAGAAAAGGTGAAGTCATTTAATTGAGGTTTTCGCATTTGAAATTCAGCTAGCAATAAAAACCGGCAGTGGGAAACTGCAGCAAGGGGGTTTTTAAAGGGGAACAAATCTAGTGGTTGGAACCACAAAAAAAGAATACCTCCAACAAAAACTTATCTTGTCCTTTTAGGCTACTGGCGTGCACCCAATTGACGTAAAAGGAGTTGGCAGACGACGTCCTTCGATCCCTTACCCGCCAGCCCGTAATAGGCAGAAATAGAATAGGAAAAATCGTGAATTTAGAAATAAAACGACTAAAATTAGGCGACCATATGAATTGGTTTTCCTTTGATTTCCTGGAAAAGTATCAAAAACTTTCCCAAAATGAACGTAAAAGAAGTACGACTTGGGACGAGTAAATAGCATCGCGCAAGAAAAATGAAAAATTATTTCTGATGCTGCAGCAAACTAAAAATTTTCTGTCGCACACAGTGATAACAAAAAAACTCGCTTTTCCCCGTATAGCATAGATAGCAAACATTCAATGGAAAGAATGCCAGAAATTGCTGCCGGAAAAAGACAGAAAAGGTTGGAAATTTTCGCTTCATATTTTTTTTTTTGATATTTGTTGCATAATTTTACTTTATTTAAAAATCAATAAATTACAGTGTTAAAGTTTTCGAATTTATTAAAAGTTTCACTGAAATAATGCCTTTGTATTAAATCAATTTAGCCATAGGTTTTTTTGTTTAGTCACGCTAAATTTCTTGCTCCGTAGTTTGTAGAAATAATAGCGACATGGGGGCAAAGCGGCAAAAGTACATTGACCGGCTGTAGACTAAAATTTAGTCGGGTTTTTTTTTTCTCAAATTGAACCCTTTGGAGTCTTTAGGGCTGCGTCACACAGACTTCTTACTGCCAGATTCAGACTCAGTGGCCCCAACCACCCCCAGATGAGGTTTTTCCCGGAAAATTCGAGAAAAAGGATAATAGAAGGACAGATGGACGGACAGACAAACGGACAGAGAGACGGACAGACAAAACGATATCCTTGCAGGACCTTCCGTTATCGTTACAAACTTC